>OX596272.1:5967652-6567652 GCA_951394255.1 Polyploca ridens
GTGTATCTAGGCGTAATTTAAAAAAAGTGTGAAACAAATTCAGTCAAAGCCCCCGAAAAACATCGTTTTTGCCTGAACTTTGGCCATATCTAATGTACCTATAAATTGTAAAAGTAAAGAAAACATTTAGATACCAGGCTTGCAAATGTATTGGAGATTCTAAATAACTATCTTTTTTTTCACAAACTTGTAAGATTTTTTCACAAGAAGTATACTCCTGGAACAAGTTTTATGAATGCGAAATCATGAATGACGACCTAGCGAAGTGGCCGCGAGTGATCAGCGGAATTTACCGACTGATAACCGACGGCCCTGATGCTGTCTCTCTTTTTTCGCAGTCAAACATTACGTTGGATGAAACAACAAGCTTTTAGACTATGCTTGCGTTGAAGTTGCGCCGGCCACAGAGGGCCACCTTAAAAGAAAAGGATAAATTTAATATACGTACAGTATTACCCAACTTATATGGCGCGTCGTGAATCTTCGTTCGCACAGAAAAGCAAGTATGGCCCCGAAGATTAACGAAATAATGCTTACAACTTACAATCAACCTTAGATCACTACTAGAAGGTTCATAATACACTGCAGCTGTTAGTTCCGTCTCACTCGCAAGTCACGCCCCTCCGCACGGCGCGCGCTAACATGACGGCAGCTGTCGGCCAATAGCGTATCCCGCGCTTTGAAAATGTGTCCTCTGCGCAAGTACATCGGTAAGCCATATTAATTGGGTACTACTGTAACGTGTTTTTTGGGCAGTTTGTATTACTGTGTTACAATTAATTTTTCTAACAAATTGTATGCGAAAAGTTTCTTCAATTTCTGAAATTTCTAGTACCCTAAACTAACTTGGCCCCATAGTCTTTTGATCATTGTCGGAGACAGGATCGAATAAGCTAATAAAAATATTTTTCAAAAGTCACCGTTTTCTCGCTGACTGTACCTTTTTTCAAAAATCTGTTATTATACCGATTGGAATAATTAAAAAAATAAGGGACAGTCGCTTAAGACCATATTCACATGGCTTCTACCCTTAAAGTAGCTGCCCTTACTGACCCTTCTAAAATTTCCACTCTCTATATATACAGAATGTTTTTTTTGGTCGGCGACAAGCGACCCAGGAGCGGTAGTACAAAAAATTAACTTTCCAAAAATTTACTTAATTCCATTAAATACTGTAAATGCGTTGAGAAATACCGTATTCAATTTGAAATAAAATTACCGCAAAGTATGGTCACTCGGCACGTGCACAGACTAGAGCTAGGCGCAAGCCGCCGTCGCCCCACCCCTGTACTCCCTCGCATTCGCGTTGAGTATTACGTCTACACTTTAGCTTATTACATGATTTTCCAATTTTAATATTATTATTATTATAAAAAAAATAAAGTATTATTTTATATTTTTTTTAGCACCAGTATCGATTGTATTATCGACACTGAGTCGCCCGTCGCTGACCAAAACAAGGACCTGTATAGGAGATTGGTTAACAACGATGATCGGAATATCGTGTATCGTTTTAAGGATTAGACCCTCTGATAACGGTTACCTCCTCGGTAATCATGCATTACAAGCATGATTCTTAGGCTTCCTTTTCCGTGAGAATTTTATTTGAATACACATTGACGAGCTGAAGACCAGCACCCCTACCCTAATCTTACTCAAATCAACATGCTAGAAGTCTATATCACATTAGTTTCTAACTATCCTATACATCTTTCAGATCATCAGTAAACATCTTGGTTGAGTTAGTAATAACATCGCATATATCGTTTACGAATATTAAGAATAGAAGTGGCCCCAAATGTGAACCCTGTGGAACTCCTGTTACGTCTGACTTAAAATTCCGTAGAACTGCGAACTGCGAGCGATTACGTAGGTATGATTCAAACCATCTGAGGAGATTTCCATGAATTCCTATAAAGCTTAGCTAACTTAAGAGTATGTCATGGTTAACGAGGTCGTAAGCCGTCCTCGTCATACTAAATTCACTAATAATATAAACTCGCACTTTTATCAGTATTAACATACCTTAAACGTGATAGTGGACGCTGCTTTGAAGTTCTCCAAGATCTTGATGAACCTTTCCACGGCGTACCTACAGAAATAATACAATAAAATTAACATCTAATGAACCTGTCAGAACAAACTTTTGTCTTTGGAATTTCTTTTTAATAATTGGACTGTTTTACAAAAAACTTAAACAGACTTCAAAGTACACTAAGAAGTAATCAAATCCTGATCTGATGACAATGGGACCAAACGAGAAGTATACCCTTTCAAATAAAAAAAGAATTTTCCAAATCGGTTTATAAATGACGGAGTTATGAGGTAACAAACATAAAATAAAACTACAATCGAATAGAGAACCTCCTCCTTTTTTTGAACTCGGTTAAAAATACACAACGATTCAATCCAGAGTCATTCAAGATCACTTGAAGGCCATACAGTTCAAGGTGACTTTCCACATTCAACATTACTTTGATAATCAGAAGTGGTTCATTGTACTAGTGTATGTATGGATGGGTGGGTGGTGTGTGTGGTACTGTACTCACTCCTGCTGCAGCGGCTTGTCGAACTGGCGGCACATGCATATCTTGTTGATGATCTGGCTCGCGATGTCGCTCTCGCTCGTCACGCGCACCAGCTGCTCGTGGATTATTGCTGCGCCTGCGAATTACATAACACAAGGTTGGAGTTAACTTTTTAATTTTATGTTAATGGCTGACAAGAAAGTCCACCTGATGATTAGTGGTCACCGTTGCCTATCGACATTAGCAAACGGCCCTCAAGTGTATACTGGAACAACCGCTATAGCGTGTGCTTAGCGACAGATTTTTGATTTGAGGGTGGTAGACAGACAGGCTACTACAAAGTACCCTACCACCGTGTTATAGGAAGTATCGGTCCTTCGAGCCGGTTGTTTTGGTCCTTCGAGCCGGATGTTTTGGTCCTTCGAGTCGGATGTTTAGGTACTTCAAGCCGATATTTTTGGTCCTTCAAGCCGGATCTTAGGCCCTCTAAGGCAGATTTTTACTTACTATCATCGTATGCTTACCTAGTTGGTCTTCAAGCACGTGGTAAAGACGGAGCATGTCCCAATTTTCAGGATCGGTGGGCTTCCCCGCGCCGAGACCTAGCGCCCGCATCACTTTAGCTGCAGTTGCGCTTGCCTTGCCATCTGCAAATACAAAGACAGCACTAAAAAAACAATACGCATCAAATTGAAAACTTCTTAGAAGAAGATTAAAATAATTAAGGACATTTATCTGAAATGTTGTCAATCGAACTGTTTTGTTGTTTGTTTTACTTGTTTAAACTTTAAGATTGTATTTTTAATTGTATTGGCTGGTAACCTGAGCCATCTAGGCTTATGGACCACCGAATTCTAAAATACGAGTATTTGACTCAGTTTAGTAATCGGTGTTACAATCTATGTAAAGACAATTTCCAGCACATTAATACTAAAAATAATAATAATTTATTGTTCACAAAAAAAACGATATTACAATAATACATGAAGCCCTGTAGTCTGTGCTAGTTATATAATAACTGTGTTACAGGCGACAGTGTCTTCCCCCCTAAAGCTAATAATATTAATATACAATGATATTATAATAGAGATATGCTACCCCCATACTAAGCGGCGTTCAGTTATTGTTGAATTACGTGAATGCGATAGATAATACGGAACGTATGGCACAGAAAGAGATAGCTATATGTAGCCGCTAAGCAAAATTACGACAATTTTCTGAATTTGTCTGCAACAATTAGCGTGCGTTAATGCGATATCTACTTCTTTTTATTATAATATCATTGATTAATATATATGAACAATTGATTGAATAATTTATAAAAACAAAAATAATAGTAATTACAAGATAAATGAAATAAATTTATTATTATTATAGACTGACCATGTGCTAATGCCCAGACGACGTCCCTGACGAGCGCGGCCAGGGCAGGCCCGCTGTTGGCGAGGCACAGGCACAGGCGGCAGTGGCACCCGAACCGCGCGCGGTACACCCACTCCTCAGTCACCATTTCCACGCTCCTAAAACAACAATATTACTGATCATGTGCTAAGGAACAAGCTATCAAGTACCCTTGTCCACCATAATTGGTGGTTGCCAGCTCGGGCCGCTCGAACGGGACGAGACTGGGTGGGACGATGTCGTGGTGAATAGTAGAGTTATATGTTTATATTGCGAGCTTCGTCGGCTGCCATCATAGCTAGAGTCATCGGGCTGAGGACGTGCCTTGGGAGGTGGAAAGGGGTATATCTCGTCAGTCTTGTTACAATTCTATACAGTGTTTGGTCCCGGACTAGCGATATATTAATGGTGTGTAATATAATAAAATTAATCGACAAAACCATGTTCAAATAATGTGATAATAGTATTATCTGTAAAATGATACCAAAATCATCATTCGGAGTCACGTATTTTAAGAGTTATTGTTTGAATACGACCCTTACCCGAGCGTCTAGTATAATCGTTAGATCGCATATCGCTTTTCGGACTAGACCCGCGGCTGCGGTCTCCATACTCAGGTCCTGTAGATACAAGTGACAAACACACAGACAGTAGAATATACTTACATATTAGTGCCAATGAGCGTGTACATAAGTGCGCTGATCTCGCACCACGAGTGGTAAACGCCAAGTAACCACTCTTCCACCGGTACAAAACGTAACACAGAGTTCTGACACGCCTCACGTTCCGCTTCTGTACACAAATATATATAGGCGTTATTATAACCAAATTACAGATAGATAGATATACAACGGGACTTTTTGACGGGAACTTGCAGAGTGACGTTGCGTTTTCATTTTTATTTTCAAAAATTCGTGTATTTTGAGTTTTATTGCATATCGGTAGTATTTTATCCAATAAAGATCAATCCATATGCACCAGCGAAGTGAAATGAATTATGTGTATCGTGACTTTACAAGTTGTCTCAAAAATCCGTGATAAGTTTTAGTACAATGACCACCATTTTACTAAAACATGACTGGACGGTGACTGATCATGCGGACTATGTGAAAGTGATATCTAAATATATAAAAATCAATGCCACTTTTCGTTGTAATTTTATAACTTAAGAGTGCGTACCAAGCCAGAAAAATATGGCAATGTCAGATGAAACAAACTTATGTCTAATCTTCGCGTGGAGATGAGATGGAGATAGCGTGTTCCGCGGAACAAAAATGAATTACGCGCTTTTTATCTAAATAACTCGTAAAGTATAGAATATTTTAAAAAATCGTTAGTAGCAGCCCTAGGTCATATGTTAGTGATATTATTTATCGAATTTTTGTCTTAATTAGATACACCATGAACGAATAAAACCGAAAATTCATTATTATTAGAGGTAGCTTTGTGATTTTTTTCTATCGAGGAAATTTCATTCCATTATGTTTTGCTCAGATAGAACCCTCGCGTATATAATGAAAATACCCATATAAAAATATTTTTTCATTTAAATACTATTTACTTGGGTAAATTTCAATTCTAAGATTGTTATTTTGCTTTATACGCACTCTTAAGAATGGGCTCACCTATCCAAACCAAATGTTTAGGCTTTGTTCGGACTATTTAGTAGATGGTTTATGTGAAGTTTGTACAAAATCGGTCGAGCGGTTATTGATTTATCAATAAAATGTATGCGACTGAAGGACTTTGTATCCATGTTCAAGAACAAATTAACAAAAAAAAAAGATATACTACTTGTAAAGGAAACGGTATATCTATGTAAAGAACACTTTTTTGGTAATGGCGCACAGATCAGCAAGTGACGTGAAAAGATAATGGTGCTGATTCTGTTGTTTACAACTAAACTAAGTTTAGTCCCTCTATATCTCTTTCTAACAAAGGACATAAGAAAAGGATGTAAGAAATCTAGTCTTGTCAAATGAGTCCAATGCTTGTTTTCAACGTAAATAAGTTTTTGTTAAAAATGTTTTTTTTATGGTGACTGTACTTTTTTGTTGACTGTACTTGCATTGTCATCCAATATACTAATGTATACCATTTCAGCTCAATCGGACACTGGGAAGTGGGTCAAATTTAACTTGCAAAATTCCATTACAGACAAGTGAAAGTAAATAAAAGCTTGTAATTTAATCGCCAACTATCGCTGTTACGTCTAAATACCAGCAAATTAAAACGGCAAAGACTAAATTGACAGCTTTAAATATGTTCTATCCTTTTTCAGTAATGTTTGTAATAAAGAGATGTGATGTGACTAACATTAGTTTAGTGCGATTTATAACAGAATCGGCACCAATGACCATCAGCGCGGTGACTCGTTGCTCTGCGGTATTCTGTAAGGTGGAGGTACTTTCCCAGTCGAGCTGCTCTTTGAGTCTTCTTTAAAAGGCTAACCCCCTTATTCATAATAAAGTTATCAAACGTTGATTAGCTAATATTCCGAAGTCTTTATCTGACAGGTGACATTTGGTGATCGAAAGAGTGAGACGGGGCACACTATTACACTGATTTAGTTAAAAAGCGATTATGAATAAGGGGATTAAAGTATTATTTATCAATAATGTTACTTACCGCATACATAGTGCAGCAACGTCGCCTGTTCCTCAGCCGTGACTGGTTGCTCCTCATACTCGCACGTGTCGTCATTCATTCTGACACAACAACACATAATATCGATATACTCCGATGAATTATACACTAAAGCAGAGACAGGGAAATTGGGGCATACATCTTATTACTAACTATAGTAGCAACAATACAAGCTTTTTGTTGACTGTATTTGCATTGTCTGTCATCCAATATAAAGAAAGAAAAGAACGGAAAAGAAACGAAGCAAAGGAAAGGAAAGGAAAGAAAAGAAAGCAAAGAAAGAAAATAAAGTAAGAAAAGAAAGAAAAGACAGAAAAGAAAGAAAAGAAAGAAAAGAAAGAAAAGAAAGAAAAGAAAGAAAAGAAAGAAAAGAAAGAAAAGAAAGAAAAGAAAGAAAAGAAAGAAAAGAAAGAAAAGAAAGAAAAGAAAGAAAAGAAAGAAAAGAAAGAAAAGAAAGAAAAAAAAGAAAAAAAAGAAAAGAAAGAAAAGAAATTATTTCATTTTACAATATATTGTGTTATAAACTATAAATAACTGAGTTTTTTTACATATACTAATGTATACCAATACTAGCAGCGAAACCCGGCGTTGCTCGGGTTAAAATACATCGCATGTTTAATGGTATAAAAAATATATAAGGATACATTTTTTAACATATTATAGATTTCGATATTGAGAGACTTTCCAGAACATTCAAATAGTTTGTTCTTTTTTTACTCGACTGCAATCACAATTGAACTGACGAAAAGTCACTGAATTTCGATTTATATACCGAAATTTCCAGTACCAGATCACTCTAGAATATTTAGATGTACATCACTTCGATTTGGTTTTTATAGATCAATAATAACACTCGTACACATTTTGGAACTTTCCAGACCAATCCAAAAAATCTCGATCATAATAAATTGGACTCATTTATGAACTTCCCAGATAATTCGGAAAATTTCTAGAACGTTCTCGAACATTCTAACTCGATAATAACAGTTTTGGGATATTTTAGCCAGAAATTTGTAGAACTTACTCAAACATTCTATATCGATTATAATAGTTTGCATTCATTCTAGAATTTTCTAGATCATTCCAGATATTAGTTGAACTTTCTAGAACACTCCAGATAAATTATAACCGTACTCATTTTGGAACTTTCTAGATCATTCAAGAAATTTCTCGAACATTCTAAATTGATCATAATCAATTGCACTATTTTTATAACTTTCCAGATCATTCGGAAAATGTCTAGAACGTTCTTGAACATTCTAACTCGATAATATCAGTTTTGGACATTTTGGAACTTTCTAGATGAAGCCAGATCAATTATAACCGTTTTACTCGAGCGATTAGTATATAACTACATCTATCCTAGCTTGCATAAAATAATAATTGAAGAACAGCACGGTTTTGTTAAAAAACGTTCTACAGTTACTAACCTTATCCTTTATACCAACTACCTATTCCATAGTATGGATAATCGTGTGCAAGTAGACTCTGTATACACAGACTTTTGTAAGGCTTTCGATAAAGTGGACCATGACTTACTTTTGCAAAAGCTAGCATTCAATGGCATACGCGGTAACTTGCTAAGATGGTTCTCGTCTTACGTCAGAAATAGAACGCAAAGAGTTGCCATCAATGGATTCACTTCTAATTATATTAAAGTAACGTCTGGGGTAGCTCAAGGATCATTGATGGGCCCTTTGCTTTTTGTTATTTTTATTAATGATATCAATAGCTGTTTCAAAAATACCCGCTTTCTTCTTTACGCTGATGATCTCAAGATCTTTCGTGAAATTGCTTCTCTCGACGACTGTAACAAATTGCAAGATGATCTAGATCGCCTTTCTAACTACTGCAAATTAAATAAACTACATCTAAGTCTGGGTAAATGTAAGTCAATCACTTTCACTAAGAAAATCAACCGTATAAACTTTACTTACATACTAAATTGCACCTCTCTGCAAAAAGTATCCATTATAAAAGACCTAGGAATAATGATGGACTCGAAACTACATTTCGATGTTCATATAAATCATATAGTCAATAAAGCCTATAAGATGTATGGCTTTGTTATGCGAACTTGTGTTCCTTTTAAGCGAGCTGAATCCTATCTCTTACTATATATTTCTCTTATAAGATCTCAATTAGAGTACGCGACCTGTATTTGGAATCCCTTGTACGCCAAATATCATACTCAGATAGAAGCCGTTCAGCGTAAGTTTTTGAGCTCAATGTACTATCGCTGTTTTCGCTCCAAGTCCTCCTACAACACTCTTTTAAATCAATTTCCTTACCAACGCTTAAGTCGAGAAGATTGCTCCTTGATCAAATGCTGTTGTTTAATATTTTTCATGATAAATTTGACTGTAACGAACTTGTAAACCAAATATACTTTCATTTACCATATCGTTCACATCCCACGCGAGAGTCCCGCAAACGATATCTATTCGCACTTACCACTTGTAAAACGAATGCTGGTGAGCGCGCACCATTACACAGAATCACTCAACTATATAATAATAATTTCTCAGAAATTGAATTCTTCGCCAACTCACCTGGTTCGTTCAAGAAAATGATATACAAAATTATGAACAAATGATTGAATATTAATAATTGTTAAAGATAGATAATGATGGTAGTGTGCACTTACCTATCAATTGTTCTGTAATTATACAAGAATTAAACTTATCTAATCTTATGTAGGTATTTCTCTTTTAAATTGTTATTTTTTCATACATGTGTATTATGTACTTATTCTTATTTTACTCTTATATAGGTATTAATAATACGCCTTAATATTTAGCGCCTTAATGTGCGCATGATTGCACTTTGTAGGTAGGTGTCCCGCAGAGTGAAATCATGCTCACCATAACTGTTATTTTACAGCCCGTTGTTAGAATGATTACGTGGACAACGGGGCTGATTACACTTAGAGAACGTCAGTGTAACTAAAATGTCTCATTGTAATAACATTAGTGTAATTGTTTGTTGTGCCAAATAAATGAAAATAAAATAAAATAAAATAAAATACTCATTTTGGAACTTTCTAGATCATTCAAGAAATTTCTCGAACATTCTAAATCGATCATAATCAATTGCACTCATTTTGGAACGTTCCAGATCATTCGGAAAATTTCTAGAACATTCTCGATCATTCTAAATCGATCATAATAAATTGCACTCATTTTGGAACTTTCCAGATCATTCTGGAAATTTCTGGAACGTTCTCGAACATTCTAACTCGATAATAACAGTTTTGGACATTTTGGAACTTTCTAGATGAAGCCAGAAATTTGTAGAACTTTCTCAAAACATGCTATAATATTATAATAGATTATAATAGTTTTCATTCACTCTAGAATTTTCTTGATCATTCCAGATATTTGTTGAACTTTCTAGAACATTCCATATCGATTATAACCGTTTTACACATTTTAGAACTTTCCATTCCAGAAATTTTGAGATCTTTTCAGAAGTCCTCATGCGTTAGAAAAGGACAGCAATATATGTTTTAACATTTTCGCCACCCACAACCACCCCCTTCCACCCACCGCGACCAAACTCCCTTACTACCACCTGGAGATCAAGGGGTATTTATCACTCCAACGGGAAGTTGATTGGGGTTGGTGGTGATTGAGAAAACTGCGTATTTACGTACCCACAAAAGCATTTTATATATATTATTAGATATCAATCCGAACACTGGAAGTGGGTGAAATTTTACATGCAAGATTTGACCCGAACATACATACGAACATTGCAAGTTGAATAAAGCTTTTAATGAAGAAAATTTGTTTTACTCATTGTGGATCAATTGTATGAAAAATTCAACTTTAATCTCCTTGCTATAAGGTTTATTATTCCTTCAGCGCTCTTGCTAATGGTAGACAGAGATTGCATCGTAACCCTTTGGTCGATAACTTGTTTCGGGTTGACAGCAAAAATCGACGAAAAATCTCTACCCCAATTCCGCAACAAGTCAGTAATTTTGAACAGTAATGACCAATCACTGCATTGTGTGTTCTTGACTTAGCCAATCAGAGCGCGTGACTAGAACTTATAATATAACTCGACACTGGCAAAAATAACTCTTAATACAAGAAGAAGAACATGTTGTATACACTTGTCCCTCTGTATACAGTATAATAATGCTTGTACTCACATATCAGGGTGCGGTAGGTTGGTATTTTCCTCCTCTAGCGGCAAATCGTCGCGAACGCTTTCCTCCGCTGAAGCCAGGAGCTGCACACACAATATAAACCACATTGCTATCGATTAGACATATTTCACATTCACATGAGTCAAGTCGGTAGGCCTGAAAAATTCTAATTAGTCATTTAGGTACATTATCAAAAAATATTAGACACGTATTTTTTCTTTTGTCAATCAAACAAAAAATTACGAAGATGCAAGAGACACCATGTGTTGAAGTTCCGCGTGACGTCACGCCATGGTACACTTTCACAAACAAGTGAGGTCACGAGCCCTCTCCACCGAACTTTGACTCGCTTTGTAATTTTTTATAGATTTGATAAAGCAATAAATACGTGTCCAATATTTTTTGATAATCTAACTGACAGACTTATTGGAAATATAATTTTGTTACCAATGTAGTTTCGTATGAAATACTGACTTTTAACGTCATAAAAGCGGTATTTAAAAAACAAAATTAAGGACATATTTGATGTCTCCCTGTGTTTTCACATGGTTTATTCACTGGTTAGTTAACAGGAATTATAACTATGACCACAAGAGGTAGGCAGCGGTCTCAGTATCAAGCACTTTTAAAAAACCTATAACAGATTTGTAGCGACATCTATCAGTAACACTAACATAGTTCACACACGGAAAGATAGATGGCGTGGCGCCACAACAACCTGCATCGCGCTTACGAAGTTTTCTCGAGAATCTGCATATATACGATGGGCCAGTTGGCGCAGTTGGTTAAGATTCCACCTATCGCGGCGCAGGTCGTGGGTTCGATTCCCACATATGAAATGCATTTGTGTGCATGAACATGTCTGTATGTCCTGAGTCTGGGTGTAATTATGTATATAAAGTATGTATTTACAAATAAACAACGTAGTATATGTATTATATCAGTTATCTGTTTTCCATATTACAAGCTCTGCTTAGTTTAAGATCAGATAACCGTGTGAGAGGAATGTCCTGGGATATTTATTTATTTATACAACAGTCCGACATGTACAGTTGGACCGCGGTCCCTGCGGCACGATGGCCCAGCCTAGCGGAAGATCTTCCCTCTTAAATGGAGGTGTCATCCACCTAGCACCTCCATAGATTATATTACCTGTTCCTTTCAATAAAAGCAACCTTCCTAACTGTTGTTTACGTGTCGAAGCTTCGGCTACGGCCACCTTACCTGCAGTATATCCTCATGTCTAATGAGAAAGTGTTCCGGGTCGGGCGCGGCGGGGTCGGTGCTCAGCAGCGGCAGTAGGAACTGTCCCATCGCCGGTGGTTCTGCCGCCTGTAACAACAACAAAGTTTACTTTGCGAAACAATAACATACAGGGTGTTGTTTTGGTCGGCGACAAGCGACCAAAACAATATATATTCCCCAAAAATGGACTTAATTCCATTAAATACTGTAAATATGTTGAGAAATACCTTATTCAATTTGAAATAAAATTACCGCAAAGTATGGTTACTAGGCACGTGCGCAGACTAGAGCTAGGCGCAAGCCGCCATAGCCCCACCCCTTTACTCCCTCGTACTCCCGTTGAGTATTATGTCTACACTTTAGCTTATTACATGATTTTCAAAATTTAATTTTTTTTATTTTTATTATTAAAAAAAAATAAGGTATTTTTTTTATATTTTTCACCTCATCATTTGTATTATCGACCATGAGTCGCTCGTCGCTGACCAAAAAAACGACCTGTATACGTCGGAAAAAATTGCCAATCAGATTGTGCAAAAATAAGTTCATTGTTAAAAAAATCATTTTTGATACATATTTTTTTGAGTGACTGTACTTGTACTTTAATTGTCATCCAATACACTAATGTATACCAAATATCAAGTCAATCCGACCACTGGATGTGGGTGAAATTCGACTTGCAAGATTCCACCCTAACAAACATACATTGCAAGTTAAATAAAAGCTTGTAAAAATATTCGAAACATGTAACCTTGCTGAGTTTCTTGCCTGTTCTTCTCAGTAAAAGGCCGACTTACGAACTGGTGGTAACTTCAGTGGCTTTGACCTTCGTAAGTGCCCTACTAGGGCCTACATTGAATAAATGGCTTTGACTTTGACTTTGACTTTGAGAGCAATGCTAGGTAGAAAAAAGTGGCACGCTTGGCTTTCATACAGATGGAGGGACTTGCGTTATCTATTTATCTGTGGATTGTACCTGTCAATACAAGTATATCGCAACAAACTTATCTGGCCCGGTGGCCAAAAGAGGAACTATAACGACGCCAGTATGAAATGCCACTGGTTTTTTGCTCCATCAAATGTTATAACAGCGCCTCTCTCACCGGGCCAGATAAGTTTGTGGGACTATACTAGTTACCATTCCGTAAATCATTATTTATTAGTATTTTATATGTATAAACTCACAGATTCCTTGTGTTGATAACCGTTGCAGTCGACGGCCACAGCGGCGGCCTCCTTCAGTGACGAGGAACTGTCCGAAGTGCCTACAGCGATACAACAACATTAATATAAACAAATACTAACATTTTATTAGATTACTACCCTACCCTACCCTAAATCGACTGCAGCGCCATCTGCCGGGCTGATTTGTGAATCTAAACCATCCAGGGCGCCACCCAAACGCATACAAAAAATTAATTCAATTCGGTCTAGCTGTTTAGGAGGAATTCAGTGACATACACACGTGCAGAAGAATTTTATATACAAAGATTTACACACAACAAACACGCATATTTTTTTATTTTTACTGTGTTACTGTTTGACCACAATCTCACCATGGTAAGTGATGATGCAACCGAAGGTGGTGCACACACAAAGCCTAGAAGGAACTGGCTCTTAAGCGCAACTGTCGGAACACACCGATAGGTGCTTAGTGACAAATTTTCAACATGAGGATGGTAGCCAGCTAAATAGGTACTACCACCGTGCTATGGTTTCCTCACGATGTTTTCCTTCACCGATAGCTCAAGCTCATTGTAGGATTCGAACCCGGGACCTTAGTCTCGGTATCCGATGTCACTACCACTGAGCTATCATCGCCTTAATTCATCATCATCAGCCTATAATGTCCCACTGCTGAACACAGGCCTCCTCTCACAAATGAGTGTGAAAGGGAATGGGCAGATACTCCACAACGCATGCCCACTGCGGATAAGTGAAGGCGTCCAACTAGCTAAACGACTATCACAATTAACTGATAACCGGGACCAACGGCCCTTATGTACCCTGAAGGATGGAAAATGCTCGAGTTGAAATACTAATTCGGTTACTCATTCGGATACTGTCCACATTGGTGATTGCTTAACTTTGCCATTGCAATAAAAAAATTTAACACCTCTTTCACATTTAAAATGACCACACCATTTGCAAGCTGGCTCTTTTAGCTTTGAAACGATATCGAATGCACTGCCAGCAAGTTTTCAGCATAGAAAATCTATGTTGAATACTCCTCTCTTGTGTGAAATTTCCAGCTTGTGCTAAATTCAATGTAAGTTGTAGGTGTAGTGTTAACTGACATGCGTCGTCGAGCTCGGTCCACTGGTCGTCTGAGTCGGAATCGGCGCCGACGTCGCTCGCGTCGGAGACGACCTGCACCCGCCGCGCCGCCACAACCGCCCGGCGGGACGTCGCGCCGCGACGTACGCACATCTAAACATACATATATTGTTATAATCTAACCCCCGTATTCATAATGAAGTTATCAAACGTTTGACAGGCCAGTTGGCGCAGTTGGTTAAGGTTCACCTTACACGCCGCAGGTCGTGGGTTCGATTCCCACACAGGACATGCATTTGTGTGCATGAACATGTCTGTATGTCATGACTCTGGGTGTAATTATGTATATTATATGTATTTACAAACAAAAAGTAGTATATGTATTATATCAGTTATCTGGTTTCCATAGTACAAGCTCTGCTTAGTTTGGGATCAGATGACCGTGTGTGAGGAATGTCCCAGGATATTTATTTTATTTATTTATTTATTTGTTGATTAGCTAAAATTCCGAAGTCTTTATCTGACACGTGACATTTGGTGATTGAAAGAGTGAGACGGGGCACACTATTATACTGATTAAGTTAAAAAGCGATTATGAATAAGAGGGTGACAAAAAATAAAATAATAATAATGACACGGTCAGTAAGGACAGCTGACGAGTCCTTAAAGGGTTGAATCCACGCGAATATGGTCTTACACACGAGACAATCCCGGCTTTTCCAGATTTTGAATAAAGATAATACTTCTCGCGTTTATTTGCCTAACAAAATGAATGGGTAAAATTGGGTACTTTCCTGAAAAACAAATATTTAGTCCGTCAGAAATTTTTCTCTTTATCAGAAAATATTGGACCCGTTAAAGTTCTGAGTGACGTCACATTTCACAAAAAAAATATTTTCTGATAATCTAACTGATGGACTAAAAAAATTATAATTTTTTTAACCAGGAAAGTACCCAATTTGTAGGGGTCGGCAACCTTTTGAGACGGAAGAGCCAAAACTAACAAGTTACAAAATTTCCCAGCTTTTAAATAGGCTTTTAAGCAGGTTGCCGACCCCTGCCCTAACCTAACCATAGAGCCTTTTAATCCTTGTCGGAAACAAAGATCGCCTACTAACCTTTTTATTAAAAAAGTAGCGGTTTTCTCGCTGACTACATTTTTATATAATCGAGTAGCTTCAACCCTTAAAGTTCTCACTGACCCGTATAAAATTCTCACCCATATTGTTAATTGAATAAAATAATTTTTAAATTATCCTACTAATAATAAAAAAATCTTTTAATGGATTATGTTAAACTATAGGTCCTATTATTTTGATGTCTCAAGTTAGCTTTGTCTCAGTCTATAACGGACCAGTTGGTGCTGTTTGTTCTGAACCAGGGTGTAATTCATCTATACATAAGGTCTAATATACTTAGCTTAATTTATTTTATGGCGTCAATGTGTCAAAAGTAGTGTGAGTGTGGTGTGTTTGTGGGGGGTGTGTGTTAGTGTCACACCGCGTCACACGGAGTGATAACACAGATGAACAACAGCTTTCCTTAATATATTTATTAAGTTGCTTTTAGATACTTATTTCTCAGTTTGACCTACATATGCCATAATATATTTTTTTTCAAGCTCTGGTTAATTTGAGATCAAATGGCGGTATATGAAGAAAGTCCCAGGATATTATAATAAAGAAATGCTAATATTCCGTCTGTTCCGATAAATAGCTGGAAATCTTGATGGATCTGTCCACAACAGCTGAGTACAGGTCGATAAACTAAAGCTGACACATTCAAAACATTTACACTTTGCGCTTGTGTAGGATCTCAGAACAAGCGCGCGGCGTGAGGCGCGCATTATGAAAAGTCTATCCGTCTCTCTCGCGCGCGGTCTCAAGCTTTGAGTATGAAGGAGACGGTTATTGTTTTACTTTTGCTACTGCTCATAAATATAGAGTGAACTTTTTTGCATTCGTCCATTAGAATTGACCGACTGATTAGAAGCAATAATGTATAAAAACATGTATCGTGAAACTGACTACAGGTCAGTTAACTAAAGCTAACTTTTAACAATTTTTTTTTTTTATTGGATTTATAGTCTACCATTTTAAGAGGTACAAAAATGCAGAACCACTTCTCTAATTCTGTCTACCTACATATACATTCACGAATGACGCATTTGTTGCTGTAGGATCAGGATATATGACATTATCCAATTAAAGCATTCACATCAGACAATCTTCAGAACATCTAAGTAGTGTTTACACCGTACGCTTAAGGTGGACGCACATTTATCAGAGCCGAACGCGGCGAACGAATTTAAGAATTTGTATAGGAAATCTTCTCCCGATTCGGACGAATCGACGCGGGCGAGTGTACGAGCTTTCATAAGATTTCATATACAGAATTCTAAAATTCGTTTCATTCGACGCGTTCGGCGCGTTCGGCTCGGATAAGTGTGCGTCCACCTTTATAGTAAGAGTATCAATCTTTTTTTTTAATACTTTCATATCTCTGCTATACTCTAACCACCACCCCACTCACGAAATGATACTTATCTAATACACTAAATAAATGGTCATGCAATGAACGTCATACTGTTTGACAATGACAATTAGGTTTATATTTTACTAGCTGTCCCCCGCGGTTTCACCCGCGTTCCCGGGATAAAAAGTAGCCTATGTCCTTCTCCATACCATAGGCTATCTGCATGCCAAATTTCATGATGATCCGTTGAGTAGTAGAGGCGTGAAGGCGTAACAAATATACAAACAAACTCACTTTCGCATTTATAATATTAGTTAGGATTTTATTTAATGTATTGGTAAAATCGTAGCCTAATAATTACCCTTCTGGGTTGACCTGCTTAGTGATGCGTCAAGTTTAGGGAGCGTGCGGATAGGTGTGTGTGTGAGTGGTGTGTGTGAGTGGTGTGTGTGAGTGGTGTGTGTGTGAGTGGTGTGTGTGTGAGTGGTGTGTGTGTGTGTGGTGTATGTGTGTGATTATGTGGTGTTCGTGTCTGGCGTGTGTGTGTGGTGTATATGTGGTGTGTGTGTTGGTAAATGGCGCGCAATTTGTATGTATGTGACGACTGCGCTGCGTTGTATAGGGAATGACAACAACACCGTATAACAACAGCTTTTGTGATATTTTTATTATGTTATTATGTATACCAACATATAACCTTAAAAGATCCGGAGATTATTACAATGATCTATACTAATTGCTGAACATTTTATTTGATTGTATGTTTGTTTAAATGCGAGAGATTACTCTGGAACTGCCAGTGTGATTCGAACAATTCATCCACTAATAGGAAACATTTTTATCCCGTCTTACATATCCTCCCACTGCTTGTCAAACAATTATCCATATATATGTTATAAGCAAATAGCCCAATTAATAGACCAAAGTTTTGTTACAGGTGGACGCACCTCCTTCCCCTTAGCGATAGGCCTGCGGCGCGGCGCTCGCTGAGGACGTGAGTGCCTCCGCTGGCGCCCCCGGCCGCCCGACCACGAGGATGATGACGACCCGCTGCCGGAACCGCGGTGACCCATCTGTTGAGAAACAAGGTTTTGACAATGTTAATCATATCGTGGTATTTTCACGACACAGATTCGATTCCCAGTGTGTTCCGAGTCCAAGTGGCAAAAACAAAAAGGCATTTTTTTTCCAATGTAAGCCTTAGCAGGATTTACTTAAGTCAAAGCTACTGAAGTTACCACCGGTTCGGAAGTCTGTCTTCAACTGAGAATAACCGGTAAGAAAATCAGCATGGTAACATTATTAAAAATATATTTGTACAATCTGACTATATTGGTTATCTTTCTTTCCAAAGTAGAATGTTAATGTATTTATAAATAAATACCACAGAGCAAGGAATCAGGCGCGCCTATACATAATTTTTTTTAACCAGTGTGCAAATTTTGACAAATTAAACAACTTTTAATTTTTTATTTTGATACTTCTTTATACTAAAAATGTATGTTATCGGTAAGTATTTCTACTTTGATACTCGTCGGCGTGTGGGCGAAACGAAACACGCGCGCTACCCTGCCGCCCGGTTGGGGATTGCACCCCCACTGACTTCTGCATGTTCGCCCGCCGCGTGCGCCCATTCGTAAATTGTGTCAGTTTTTAAAATCGTAAATATATTTTTTTTTAAATTACGGAAATTGTTTCTATAATTGATTCTGAACCCCCAAAAAAAATATCCGCTCTGGTTAAAATTTTATCCTGTATAGTGGCGCTGAGTGATTTTTGATTGATTTGTTCCGATGTTTTAATAGTTATAACGCTATTCAAGGCAGAGACAAATCCAACAGATCCAAGATCATGAAAATGAGTCCAGCCATTCTTGAATTACAAATGGTGTAACTAACACGACTTTGTATATAGATTCGACACAGCAATAATCTACTGCTGATCATAGGTTTACTAAAAATAGAGTAGTAAGTAATGATAACAATCTTGATAAGTGAAATATAATCTTGTAAATCAGCGTGTGAACATATTTTGAACGCAACAATTAAGTAGAGATGTTCAACACCATGTGAACATACAAAATGAGTCATAGTAAAAACATTCTTTGTTTTAAATGTCAGATTGTTAAAGGTCATATGAAGATAAAAGTATAGTTTTATAAAGATTATATAAATCTTATCTTATGTAATATACAATAGCTTTAATGTTTGTTTAATTTTGTTTTTCATAGATAATCAATTAAAAAAACTGTTTGTGTGTCTGTCAGTGATAGTGATAAGCCTTTGAGTCTAAACTAAAGATCCATCTACATGTACAATGAGAATCTAACTGACTGTCATATCAACACAGCTCGAACTGCAGGGTCTAGGTCTATTAGGAGTATATTTTTTTAAATGATTTGACTGTTACTGACCGTTTGGCAGAAAATTAGGTTACAAGGCTACTTTTGATGATACATTGGTTACCAAGAAAAAGTTTTAAGACTGTCACAGACGTAGCTATAATATATATTAATATGCCCAGCTATAATATAAATTTCAGTACAGGTTGGCGAAGAAACAGAAATATATATTATAGCTGCGTGTGCGGTCACTCAAAGATTTGTATTGAAAATATATCATAATATGCCTTGCTATGATTTATATTAATATATATTATAGCTATGTCTGTGATGGGCTTAATATGTTTATTTTGAACATAAAAACAAGTTGTAGAACTTTTGCATACCAAAGTTATTGTTGACTACTGTAGTAAATATGAATGAAACAATAGAATAAATTGAGTCAGGATTGTGAAAGTGAGTTTCATTCAGTAAAAACAACTATGTAAACATGAATGGTATTTTGAACAAAAACAAAACTATTTGTTTACTTTTTTTTACACTTATGGCTGCTAAAGTCATCTAATGACAATACGAGAGGTAAAGTATAGCATTTATTAGCTCAACTGGGGAAGTACCTCCACCTTACAGAATAGCACAGCCAAATAACTTTATGTTGTGTAAAGTTGTGTTCCTGCATGTGAGTAAGGTGGCCAGAGCTCATAGGGGAGCAGGGAAAGGTCGGTAACATGTGAGCGATGCTTCATGTGTTGCAAGCGTCCATATGACTACGGTAACTGCTTACCATCAGGTGTATAAAAAAAACCATGTTACTAAGATTAAAGATTCTGGTGTTGGTTTTTAGTAAATGCTGCACTTCACCGCTGAGACATATATGCTGTAGTTTTGTTGGCAGGTGGGCATTTTATTTTTTCATTTTAATTGTATAGTCATTAGTTGCAGCATTGGTACTTTAGTTTAATTAGTAAATAAATATTTGGATTCATAAATGTTTATTAATAATATATAGAATACTCAGATTTTCTTAGCATTATTCTGGTATTTAGAAGCCAAGCTTAGACTTATGCCAAGTCTTGGTTCTATCTCAGAGTTTTTGAAGGTAGGAATGATAACACAATTAAGCAATAATTTAATTTAACAATTAAACATATAATTTTTATCATATTGGCGTAGGATGATAATTAGGAGAAGTTAATAATTTATTATGAATTTTAAACGTAAGTTATCAAAAAATTATCAAATTTTCAAAATTGTATGTTAGCATAGTCGTAAATTCTAGGCATAGGTGTACACATGCCTAAAGATAACAGCAATGGGTCCTTCTATTATATGTATATGTATCTAGGTTACAATCTATACATAATATATATGGAATAACAATGAGAATTTATAAATACAACTGTATTTTATGCTGGCTACAGAAAATTAATAAAGTTAACTCGTTGGTTCTCATGAGGGACGCACATCCTATTGTAACAATTGATGTCGTTATTATTTTTTACCCGCGAGCCAAAGTACTAAGCTAGGTAAAAACTAATCAGGCTTTTACCGTAAGGGATGGAATTTCACAAGCAAAGATGCTGATACAAATAAAAATTATTTCATATTTTGTTGTTTAGTCTTGATTTTTAGTTGAATTGATAACCAATAAGTACTTAATGGAATCCACTAAGTAAAGCTTCTATTTGAAGGTAGACTATATGCATTCAAAACAGCTTATATACCTGCTTTCTAAATAACAAAACATCATGCACTAACAAGAAATGTTTGTAGAGTGAGTGAACTAAGTGAAAACAACATATTTTCACATTCATATAAATAGTAAACAGGTTTTTCACAATTATCATTCACTAATGTCAAACTCAATGTGAGATGTACACTGAAGTAATACCTTGAAAATCACATGTCCAAAGTATAGTAAAATTATCCTCTATAACCCTGACACTGGCGGAATTGTGTAAATTATACACACCTGGCGCCATTCAAATAAGAAGTGAAGTGAAGTGCAATCTCAGGTCATTGACATGACAGTACTCATAATACTCAGTATTACAAGCAAGAATAGGTAAATATTTTCATTATGGATCAGCACCAAGAAAGAGATGGCGAATGTCAGCCATGTTGTCCACTCACCGCAATTTCGAAGAGTGATGGGAAGTCCTGCTGAGGCTCATCAGCGAGACCAGCGAGAAGACCCAACTCCGCACTAAGATCCGCAAGCTCCGCGCCTATGCGGTCCGCCCTGTCCGCGTCGCCGAGCTCGTCTTTCAAGATGTCGCCGATCTCGTCCGAAACCGCGGCCACCGCAGACGCCACCTCGTCGGAAGGCACATTCTCCTTCCCTAAACCCTCACCACCGCCGGCGAATAGCTCGGACTCCTCCGATGTGCCAGTACCACGGCCCGTACATTTATCCATAGAAAACATCATTCACGAAACGAATAACACAGCAAATACAGCGAACGCAACATCTAAAGTCAACACGGATTATGTTCGTTCACTCGTTTAATGATAATTCGTTATTTAAAAGGCGTGAAATCATTTTTTCATCGGCATCGATATATTCCGAACTTTTTGACAATACCAATATGGCGACGGTATTTTTAGGTATTGTGTGGCCAGCTATGAGGGGATAACGTAACAATTTTTTGAATGGTCACCCACACCTCTTTTTGTCTTTAGCCATCTATTCATGACATGTCTTTTGGTTTCGCAAAGATAAATTAATTCTAACCTACGGTTCTAACCATTCAAATTAACAAAAAACAACTATTGACAGAAATTAAAAGAAAGTTTCGTGTCGGGCTAGGTACGAGCACAATGAGGCAATATTTAAATGAAAAGTTTTTTACTTGTCACATAAACTCTTATCGAGCAATCAATCATCAAGGGGAAAAGGAAAAATAAAATAATCGTTTCAAACGTAGAGTGAAGATACTTGTTTCAAACCTCATTACGAATCTATGTGCAAGTTTTATAACTTATAGCTTTAGCTACTCCTTACTAGATGGCGTAAACGTCGTTAATTTTTTAGTCATATGTTCTACTTAAAAAAACTTTAATTTTACGAATGGCAACATAGCTCTAGAAACGTCAAAATTGACAGATCCAAAAACATTCGTCGGCGAGGGATTCTGCGCAAAGCGAGTTATTTTCGTATCGTGTGTATTAATTATATTTTTATATGTTATAAATTATATTGCAGGTAAAATGCCGCAGTACGATGCACGCGAGATCCATACGTGATATTTAAAATGTGGTAAAACAGCTCGTTTATGGCCATTTAGTGTCTTATATTGATCATTATAGTAACCATATCTTTATGACTAGTTTTAAAGTCTATTTTAACTAAAAAGTGGGTCATGAAAGTGTAAGTGCAAGTATTAGGTTATAGTGTAATTAGATTTACTGAATATGGCAGTACAAAATAAAGTTTTGTATGCATTCCGGGGTTGGATTGCCTTTGTCGCATTTATGGATCTGGGAACCGCCGGCCGGTCGTATATTGAGAGGAGATCATTTTTAAATAATAGCAGTGAAAATGAACATTTAGATGGTAAGATAATTTTACTATAATTACTGGAAAGGTATGTTAAAAATCCTGTGTATCTTAAACCATTTCCCACTGCTGTGGTATAAGTTTTCCTTTTTTAAGGAGAAGACTAAATACACCCTTACGGCTTCTCTCTGACACAAACTTGTGTATAATCTGTACTAAATTGAATCAAAATAATCATAAATAAATATCTAACACAGTAATTAGATTCCAAACTAATCAGAATTTGTAGGGACGCCAGATATTTGTTAATAAATACTTAGACTTCAAATCAGAAACAATTTCAAATTAGTATATGGCCCACCTGATGGTAAGCGGTTACCGTAGCCTATGGACACTTGCAACACCAGGGGTATCATTCACATGTTGCCAACCCTGAAGCAATCTTTTCACACCCTTTTTGAAGAACCCCATGCTGTACTCTATTGGGAAAACCAATACATATTTGTATGTAGTTCAAACTTTATGTAGGTAGCATGCTCTCTCACACATTAGCATAGACTTATCTGTAACACACTGTGCTCAGAGAGACAAGTTCATGCACACATATATTGCAAAATATGTATCTGTAAATATCATATTTAACTGCAATAATTTGTCATCTAAGCAGACAGTAGAAACACGTAGCGCTATCAGAATGCTTTTAGGAGTATTTTTCTCGAAAACATCGTAATTTTCACAGCACTTATGCATTTCGTTCATAGTTCTACAACAAGTGTGGCTGGATGGCCTTACACAAACGGAACATAGTTGTGATATGTGGCGTCTTCTCTATATTTTAACCCCAAAACCAGACTAGCCTATGAAAAAAAATATATCCTTGATCAAAGTTCTCTCTGTATGTCATGTTTTTGTTTGTTGTTTCAGGAGACTTCACAATATCTCGGATGCTGGGCATGTACTCATTGCTGAAGGCATTGGCTCTCATTCACTGTACTCTGTACATCCATTACAGACCGTAAGTTGAGTATTGATGACAATTATTGTCTCCCAATGTGGTGGTGTGGCTATGATATAATCCCAAAAGAAGAAAGTATGATTTGTAAAAACTCTAGTATGAGCTAATTAATTTACCTTTAATTGTTTGATTGGCATTTCCTTGATATCCCTTGGAATATTGCTAAATCACAGTTTTCTAACTCACACGATGTTTCCTTTCCAGTGTGGTGTCTATGGGATATTGGTCTCTCACGTTGACAATAATACTATACTTCACAGAGGCATTTTGTTACCATTCCACTGACCTCAACTTTTATGTTGTGTTCCCTTGTATATTGAACAGTAAGTACTTTTTACCATGGATAGGTCTTTTCTTTTTTTTATACCACTAAGTTGGCAAACAAGCATACGGCCCGCCTGATGGTAAGCAGTTACCGTACCCTATGGTATCACTCGCGCGTTGCCGGCCCTCCAGAAATCTCTTCACATCCTTTTTAAATAACCCCATGATGTACTCTATTGGGAAAACTACGGTGGGGAGCTCATTCCACAATCTGAGCGTCCGTGGAAGGCAGCTCCTTTGAGACCGCACAGTTCGAAACCAGAATGGTTTCAAACTTGTGTGTGAGGTTTGACTCCATGTCACGTCACTGAACGTAGTTTAAAGGCCCAAGCTGGTATCCAGGTGCCCCCGCCCACAGATAACCACAGTACCTACTCCATATGAGACCGGACTATAAAAATTTCGATTAATTTCGGATAGTGCAGATGACATGTTTTGAGTAATGACAAGTTTTTGCCCGACCGAGCGACACACTAGTCGCGCGCGTGAAATCGTTACCTATTTGTATTTTCCTTTTACAATTCCTTAAAAAACTAATATTATCTGTAACTGAAACTATCAAAACCTATCAGATATCCGACATAATTTCATATCCGTAACCGTATCTGAAACCAGTACAATATTCATATATTCGTACGTATCCATATACAGATCTGTTTCATATCCATAATATCCCTGCTACAAACTTCTAACCCTACAACTTTGTTGGTTTTCTTAAGAGGGTTTCCTTCATTGAAACACATAGCCTTTGTTATAGCATAAAGCATCACTACCACCATCTTCGCTGTAGTCATATGTATTTATTTATTTTCCCTTTTCAGTACTAACCTTGCTTGGGCTAATATACTTGCCGAGCAAACTAAGGCTGTTTGGCCAAATACCAGGCACTTCAGGCATGGACAGAGAAGTTGACGATGAAAACGCCCAGATATTAAGACAAATGGGCAACTTTAGACGACGGAAACCAAACTGGTCTAAGAATAAACATGTCTGATTTTTGTACAGACATTTTTGATTGCTGTTAAGATTTTTTTGAGGTGAAGTGGTGTATGGATAAAAAAATACTATATAAAACACATTTTCGTGTGAATTTTAGCCGACGCCAAAAGGGAATAATCAAGATTGTTCCATTCATACTCAACTTTCGCCTTTAATGCATAGAAATAAGAGTTATGTTTAAATGACGTAGTTTTCCCGATATTTGGGAGTTTACCCTCAGCTTGTATGCTTCTATTCCTCTTTTTCATACGAGTGAGTGAGATAGCAAGAC
Organism: Polyploca ridens; assembly: GCA_951394255.1. Classification (NCBI taxonomy): domain Eukaryota; kingdom Metazoa; phylum Arthropoda; class Insecta; order Lepidoptera; family Drepanidae; genus Polyploca; species Polyploca ridens. Next base: position 5,992,830 of record OX596272.1, read on the forward strand.
TGTATTTAGGTAATGTTTCTTGTCTTGTGTCACGCGCCTTTTTTAGTGCACTATACAGAGTGTTGCAAAAATCTGCGATTTACAGAATTTCAACATGAATTCTGTGATTGTAGTTTTTTAAAACAGTCTTTAGATTTAGGTTTGTATAGAACGTTAATAAAATCTAATCTAATACGAATAGGTTTGAAATTCAATTGGCCTCTCGCTCGAGTCAAACATGGCTTACTTTTTGATTGGAGTTTTATATGAACCGAGGTTAATTATATCTTAGGTACACACGGCTACAGATCAAGCTATACATTTCCAGTATAAGCTGATCTCGCATTGTATAGGATTTCCTTACAATGGGAGGTCAGCTTATACTAGAAATGTATAGCTTGATCTGTAGCCGTGTGTACATATTTTAAAATGTAATGATTGCTAAAAATGAATTATGAATTTAGTATTTTTTTTAAATAATTATTTTATTAATTTAGAATTCCATTTTAATATCTTTTTAGAAACATTCTTCAAAGGACCTTGGCCATTTTTGTATTACCCACTTTCCAAACATTTTATGCAAAGAGACTCATGGTCCTTATTATAATTAAACACTACTAAAACTATTAATAATATATGCATTTAAAAAGTAATTCCTCTCATAGTATTAATATTTATAGCAAATATTTACACACCTCTGAAACAAAAATTGGTGCCAATAAAATAGATTGAAGCATAATTTTATACAAGTAGCCTGTTGCAATAGTATAATAGTTATTGCTGACATACAAACATACATAGCTTTAATAGGTGTTTGTTTTATAATTAGTTTTAAAGGTATATATACAACAATCATAATGTATTTCACATAGGATGAGTTGTGTGACAGTACAAGGTTTTTACCCATATCTTGTGAAATTTCACTTCCTTACTCTCGAGATACCACACAAAATATTTCATGGGACCTTGCTCTATTAGGGTATTCCATTATAATATCGAAATAATCATTAACCATTGCGATATCTTGTAAAACACCATGTGTCACCAAACTCATGCTATTTGAAATCTATTTTAATAAAAGTTGCTAGCGTGTGATTTAGATAAATAATGTTCACTCAGTGATTTTAATTGTGTGTGAATTTGAAGTTCCATCATCAGCTGAATTTGACGAACACTCAATGTACCTGAACGCTACCTTAAAAAACACTTAAATTCGGTAATGTGCGGTTTCCCTAACCATAGCATAAATAACCTTATAAGCGTTAACTTTTTTTAGCAAAATCTAGTCACAATTAAATTATAATGCTGAGCTCAAAACTTGCTTTCAGTAGTTTTTGTAGGTTTTAATAAAATAAGATTAATACATTGTTTCGCTGGAGAAAACCAATGGTAAAATGACGTCCTAATGTACCTAAAATTTTACTTAGCGTTGGTAACAAAGTGTCCAACCTCCTTTTTGTCTAGCTGCAATACCTTTAAATCTGGCTCCAGTTACTAAGTGATCAAGTAATTTGGAGCTTTAAGTCTTCGTTTTAAGGTTAAATATCAACTGTCCTTAAATTAAATGTAATTTTAAACTCCTGTTAATTTCTGCAGTGAAATAATGTATAAGTATTGCCCACGAAAAGTAGGCGATTAAAAGGATTCTAGTAAATTGGGAGTTCATGTGAGGTTAATGTATTTTCGGATATTAATAAAAATGCCATAATAAGTGACTTAAACGGGCGGAAGTAAAGTAGGGGAGGGCATATACATGCATTAGTTTAGATAATTGGGTCGGTCAACTTTTTCTTGTAACTGGTTGCCATGGTTACGTTACCCGTTGTCCCTTGGACAACTCTTTGAAAACATGATTTTCTATACGTTTTCTACGTTTACAATTCACCAAACGTGAATTTTTGTCATAGTTACAAGCCCATTATTGTATGCACTATCTCCTGAGCACATTAGTAGCAAATATAACAAGTATTTTTATGAAACTCGCGGTCACTATTGTCTCTTGGACAGCGGGGCACATAACAACCAAGAAAAAGTTGATTGACCCAATTTCAAAAGCAATTTTCATGGATTTTCTACATTTGCTGCAGTCCTTAGGCATAGACACGTAATTAAACAGCTAAATATATGCTGGAAGAGCCTGGGGAAGAAAGTTATTTATCCTGAATAAAACACGACAAATGCGCATTTTAATCATCGAGAAAATTCCATCAAAACCGCAAACGTGCAAGAGAGCATTGCAGTAGCAGCCTTCCGCCCCTTAGTTCCTTGGGAGATATGACAGTGTTCCCAAAGATTCGTCAACTTTTCGTGGGCAATATAATAATTTTAAAATACAATTATATTTAGAACGGACCACACTCAACCAGTGCCATATCATGTTAATGGATTTGTTGATTTTTAAAATAATAACACCATTTTGAAAAATAAATTGTTTGTTTTATTTATCAAACACCAAAAAAATACATTATAAAAGGTTAAGAAACTTATCAGTGTTTACTATAACGTAATATTGGATATAATTTATTGGAATGTATCTTAAGATTTTTTTTTATTAGAAAAGTAATTAACATATTATTAAAAATAAAACTATGTATATTGATAATTTAAAGTCAAATAAATTCCTACTAAATAAAGGACGGTACTTTTGAGGGACGACCGGGGTCATAAGTATTGCTCGAAAAAATATAAGTAAATTATTTCTTTAATGAAAATATCCAAAAATCCACATCTGAACTTAATATCATAAACTACAATATATTGTGGTATATTTATTTTATTTAAAAAAATTTGTAACTATTATGTAGGTAGTCAGCTGTCCGCCCGCATCGGTCATTGACACTGCGCGCTGAGGTCATTCACACTGCTACTTACCAGCATATTTTTTGTAGGAACAGATTAAATAAATAACAGAGTTCTATAAATATTGTACTTTTTATATAAAAATATAACGCCTTATGCCAAGCATATATACTGGATTTCACTTATCAATTATAATATGCATTAGGCACTTGTCCGACCGCCGACGATGAACGAGTAACGAGTAAAACTAGCAACTAGAAACGAGTTGGCGAGCAGCGGGAAGCAAGTGTGTAGTTCCGATAGTTTTGTCGCTGGGCTGTAAGCGAGTGTGCGAGTGCGACGGACGATTACTCGCGCCACTCAAAAATGACTGCTAATTGATCTCTCGGCGTGAATTCTGACCGCCAAGCGAGCATCGCTGAGCGAGAATCATCTTTGATAGCTCTTGTCGCCCAGTGACAAACTAGTGGAACGAGTCCCCGCCGCCGGCAGAGTGAACAGTCAGCGATCAACTATTAATATATGCATCTCTTTTGTTTACACGGAATGTTATATCTATTGCACGTTTCATGAACGAGAAAATAGCCGATAGCCGTTTACTCGTCGGCGGTCGGACAAGTGCCTTAGGGTCTACTAATTTCATAATATTGTCATTTGTTCATTTTGGTATATTTCACCACGTATAATAGTGACAATTAACATTAATATTGTAAAGTATATGTTAGTAGTAATCTGGGACGGGCGCGCACGCAATTTTGACGAAGTCTTCGTACCGTACTGTACCTGTGTTGGTTACATTTGCCTCTCTGAATATATTGTCCACCTGTAACGCAAGATTACAAGTTAGACATTGTTACTTTACGCTAATTTATCTTTAGCATTTTTTTTTGTAAAAAATGTCTATAAAAAATATGCAAAATAGATTTTCCTAAATAATTTGAACTAATTCGAATATCGTACACGGAATAAAAAGTAGCCTATAATACTCGGGGATAAGGTAAGATAAGCTTCCTACTGATATAGAATTTTTCGAACATGACTGGTAGTTCCAAAGATTAGCCCGTCTAAACAAACAAAAAAAAGTATAGATTTTTTATTATACTACGTTTGTTTGACAACAATTGGACCATGGTTAGAGAAAATGGTCGGAGGCAGGGTGGGGGGGACTGGGGGTGATATAAGCATATCATTGTGTTCTTGTACCCATATACACCTAAGTAACATTGAATTTAGATTTAATTTTCTGTAAATTATCCCGAATATGCCCCGAAAATGGTTCCTGGCTATGCAAGGGCTCTCAAGCTAGCTGTAGGGACAGTATTCAGCTTGAAGTCAGCCAGGCGGGGACTACAAACGAAATACCACACTAAGATTTTGTCACAATCTTTTCCAACACTGAAAGTATTTGCACCCATGACCATCACAGATCTCACGCCATAGAACCATCTTGTAGTGAAAATATAATGGTCACCTCTCTAGCAGACAGGCCTTCGCCCCAGTTCTGCAGCAGGTTGCGCAGCTGTCGGGCTGGGATCGAACCCTTCTTGTCAGGGTCGCCAGCTTTGAATGCGTTTACCACCTGGAAATCGAGATTTTTTAGTAACACTGGCTATAGAAAGGGGTTCGAACATATTTATTCGGAACCTGGACAGGATCAGACACTATTTTGATTAAAAAAAAATGGCGCCGCACGGTTACACCTATATAGGGTGACTGGTAATTAGTAAACGATACTTTAGACACATGATTGTAGTCATGATAACAAACAACTTTCCCAAAGAGATCCGAAGAGATGCCGAAAGAGTTCATCATGATCTGCCTATAATGTCCCACTGCTGAGCACAGGCCTCCTTTCACAAATGAGGGTGAAAGGGAATGGGCAATACTCCACCACGCGTGCCCACTGCGGCGAGATGGAGGTAGGCTAGTGGTCAACCTACCGTTGGAATTTTTCAAACCGCCTAGCAGGCATCCAACTAGCTTAACCACTATCACAATTAAGTGATATCTGGGACCAAAGGGTTTACATGCCTTCCCAAGTACGGAAACGCTCGATTTGAAACTCCATTTAAAATAGATAATAACATTGAAATATATACGTTATGAGGTAAACCCAAACACTGATCTAATTAGGGGAACCTGATTTCCTATCATTTTCATCAATCATCCTTAATTATTACATGGATAGTAATTTAACATTTTGAAATTACTTTTTGGTAGATGTTAAATTGAACCTTGCATATCCAACATATACCCCACTGAGCCTACACATTGTAAATGTATCATCATGCTCCTTTAAAAAAAAACAAATCTCTATTGTTACCTCGTTAGGCAGGTTCTCTGCTCTCGAATGTATGTGCATAACTTCAAGGAAGTCTGCAAAGGACATCTTCCCGCCTTTGCCTTTCAAATATCCTGAAATTAAATATATACTAACTAGCTGTTCCCCGCGTCTTCACCCACGTTCCCGGGATAAAAAAGTACCCTATAATACTCGGGGATAATGTAGCTTTCTATTAGTGAAAGAATTTTTCGAATTAGACTGGTAGTTCCAGAGATTAGCCCGTATAAACAAACAAACAAAATAACTCCTCCGCTTTATTATATGTATTAGTATAGATTACGAAGGTTAATTAAATAGACGAAGCGCTCCTTTGGCCAGTCAGATGGCGTGTGAAGAAATAATGACGGAAGGAAATTTAGCAGATGAAATGTAGCGACATCTGTCAGTTACACTAAGATAGTTCACACACAGAAAGATAGATGGCGCCACTACATCGTGCATCGCGCTTATGAAATTTATCCGGAGATCAGCATAATTATACTTGTTACAGAAAGGGGTGAAGACTGCATCAGCTTAGAATCTATAAAAAGTTATCTTTCGCAATCTGTGCACCTTTGTTACACACTGTATAGTTATAAGTATAATGTTTTTATAAAATCAATTCAAATACAAACCTGCCAACTCTTGTATGGTAGGACTCATGCCCAGAGAGCGCATTACCACCGTTAACTCGTCCAGTGAAGTGATCTGCCCGGAGCGGGCAAACAAGTAGAAACATTCACGGAACTCTGCAATTTTATGAGTATAGTTTAACCCGTTGGATGGACACATTATATTATATAACGGGCTATTCAAGTAATACGCACCAGAGGGGAGAGGGAGGTCTTTGGTATGCTTATTTTTAATGACATGCAGAATTGGGAGTCTGGATACTGATTATGTATTTATTTACTTTTTCCTATTTTACTGCAAAATTCAGGATATAAAAAAATCTTCACAGATTATTAACTATTGTTTACATAAGTTACTTTAGTAAGAGCTTTGCTTACTTTTGCTGACTTATGAACTGGTGGTAACTTCAGTAGCTATGACCTCCATAAGTGCCCTAGTAGGGCCTATACTAAGTAAATGGTGTTGACTTTGAAGCGTGAGATGGGGGGTTACATTTTACAAAAAAAATATTTAATTACTTGACTACCTAATTACATGTGAAAAAATTTAACATTCATTTCCTTGCCACAATATGGTTCTATTATTTAGCGGCTGTCTCCTGTGGTTTCACCTGCATTCCTGGGGTAAAATGTGGCCTATCATTCCCAGGATAGAAAGGGGCGTATTTATTATTTTATATCAGTAGATCTGGAGATGACCCCTCCACATCACGAAATTCACACTTTCTTTTTATAATAACCACCATTAACTTATCTACAGTTAATGTAGTCGGTTTTACAGTTTACAATTCAGTCTTCAGACTACTAATATAAGCAATTTATCACTGTATTTTTAACCAAATTAATAAAAAACAACTGCTGTAAAAGGATGTCATGTTTTTATTATTAAGAAAATCTGAGAATTCCAACTGGTATTGACTCCCATCTCCTAATGCCGTGTTTTTCAATCTGTGGGTCGCGACCCCTAGGGGGGTCCCGAAACTTAGTCGGGGGGTCGCCGGCAGAAGGAAAAAGGCAAGGTAGACTTCGTGCAAGTGGGCGTCCAACTTACCTCTTACTTAGTTGCAAACCTCTCGCGGCGTCTTGCAGACTAATAAGTAAAGGTATCAAAATAAAGAAATAATCATTATCGTAGTCTTTTAATTTATAAACTCTTTGTCTGTCTGACAAGAGGGTCGCTAGAATTTTTCACCCTGTAAGGGGTCGCGAAATCAATAAGATTGAAAAACACTATCCTAATGCATAGTTTTTTTGAGCTATCTGTCAATCTAATGAAAGATAGTTATAAGATATTTGTGTCCTTTTGAATAGTGTTTAAACTTTAAATACATTTTCTAAGTGAGTTAATAACATTAAAGTCTTAAGTGACTATTACCAGTGTCCGGTGACCATTTTCCAGTGCAGCTAAACGAGGCCTTGTTTGAAGATTATTTATTCTATAGGTACCTAGCCTAGGTATAGAACAATTATTTAAAGATTATTTTTTTTCACAAAGGCGTACAATGAATAAGTTATATTTATAGTAAAACTAGCTGTGCCTGGAGGTTTCACATGCTAAAAAGTGTTTATATTATCCTCATTTATAATATTAGCATTGATAAAATATAGTCACAATAAAGTATAGTTTAGTGATGTGATGTATGAACCATTAGACACAAGTCCTACTTTTTTTTAAGTAGGCTAAAGTACAGTTTCTACTTTTCTCTTATAAGTTATTTTTAAAACTTGGTAACCAGATTAAAACTTTGTTTCAACTAAACTACACATCTACATCTTCGGAACAATGCCCAGGGGGCCTAATTTTATAATAATATTTTAAATTCTTTAGTAATTTTAACATTTTAAGTTGTATATTTTTATTGAAAGCTTTGATTCTGTTCATATATTTGTGTATATTTGTTGTAAATAAATAATTAATATACAACATAAAAAAAAAAAAAAAAAAAAATACTGATATTGCTATACACAAATATTATTGTTGTCACTAAATTATAGTTTTTCTAAACGTTTTACAGAAATAAAACTACACATACATATCACATAATTATATGTTATTTAACACGTTCGATTAATTCTATTGTTATAAAAATCACGTAAACTGATAATAATCAGATAATCTGTTAGATAAATAATCGGAACTTACCATCGATATCTTGCTCCTTAAAATACCGCGCCTGTAATTAACGCATGATATATTTAATGATAGAATTACTTTATCATATAATATACTTCCGTATTTTACTCACCATTATAACGAATTCGCTGGATTAACGAGAAAAATAATGTTTTATTCTATCAACAAAAACCTGTAGCAGTGTAGGTAGCAAAGATAGCAGACAATTGTTGACATTGACAGCTGTGTCCAATGTTGCCATGACAGATATCACCTACATAAGAGATCTTTTTCACTTTTAATGTTTTCACTGTACTGTACGGTGAGTAATCACTTTATATAGTTCGTACCGTCATGTACTTAATGGTCACGCGTCAGTCACCGTTCAAAAGACAGGATTTAGTTACATGTTGGCCATTGTACTAAATATTTTTACGGTATTTTTTAACAACTTGAAAAATCACATTACACGTAATTAATTTCATTTCACTTCACTGATGCACATGGATTGATCTTCATTGGATGAAACAACACCGAAATACATAAAATTATGTAAATAAAAACAAAAACGCAACGTCACCTGCAAGTTCTACCCAAAAAGTCATAGACTCTTTTATTTGAATACCCAAAATTCATGGTTTTGACAAAACACTATAGATAGAGTAAAAAACTATATTTAATTATCTATGATTAAAAAATGGGCGACCAATCAGCTGACAGTTGCAGGACTATTTTCCATGGTGTAATTATCTAAATTGAGTAAATTATTACATAAAACTTTTTGTGATTGCGCGTCGAGTGATCTACGTGTTAATAAAAGTGTCTATTAAAGTTCTATCGTAATGAATATTGTGCTAAATCATTCGTAAGTAGCCCCTTTTTTAACGCGACTCTAAATGAATATTTCGATTTAGTGTTCTCGGCTAAATTTACGTATTACCTTGTACTTAACATTGAAACTATGACAATATGTTCTTTGGCCTCTAAGGGCTATTAATAGTGTATTGATTGAGAATTCTTTTCAAATGTGAGTGATTTCCGTAATCTAACATGGTAGGGCAAATCCAAGACATACGTTTATTCATGTTTTATTGTAATTACGGTTTTCTCTAGGACATGATAATCTAACGATAATGCTATATAGATTATTATGATAACTTACATAGATAATGTAAATCAACTGTGATATAATAATTCAAAAACTATTTAGTCTAGGAGTTGAGAAATCTATATGTAGTTAGTATTAGGATGGGTGACCGTGGGGTATTGATTCGGAGGGTATCTCTGGTGTCATTAGCCCTTTTTAAATAGAAGTAGACCAGACGAGACATTAATCATGAATAATTTAAGATAAGATAACTACAATGAACCATATTGCTAACATGTTACAATGTTGTGTTGTTATGTGTAACCTATTTGTCTTCTGTCTGTTTGTTTGATAACTATTAACTTATCATCTTATATTTTATTTAACGGCTGTAAGAACAAGCCACTATTTTGTTAGGTAATAAATAAACCATTTGTCATTCGTACATAATAGAATAACAGAAAAATAAGTGTTACATGAGTAAGGAAATCATTATCTATATAAAAATGCATTGCTGTTCGTTAGTCTCGCTAAAACTCGAGAATGGCTGGACCGATGGCTAATTTTGGTTTTGAAATATTCATGGAAGTCCAGGGAAGGGTAGGGTAGGGCACCACCCGTAAGAAGTCACACAGAGCAGCTAGTGAATTAATATATCCATTTATTATGGTACCTTACAAGGAACTAAAACCATGTATTCTTAATCGCTTGGCTCGCGGTTACAAATATAACAGTGACATCAATTGTTATAATAGGATGCGCGTCCCTTGCAAGAACCAAGGGGTTAAATTTTATCAATTACCCTAAATTTCTTTTAATATACAGATTTTAAAAATTTATTATCTTTAAGAATAATTTAGGATCTTAAATTTTGCTCTGTGTTATCTCATGTATTACTTATCTTCATCAAAAAATGTATCCAAATGATTTTTTGTATACAACTAAGTTTGCAAACAAGATTATGGCCCTTATGGGCTATAAATGCTTGCAACACACACACACAACTCACGCGTTATTAATACTTCCCCAAAATGAGCTTTGGCGACCTTACTCATGAGCAGGAACACAACATTAAGTCATTTGACTGTGGTGTACTGTAAGGTGGAGAATTTCCCCAAAATACCAGTTTCGAATGAGATAACCAAGTTTATTATGATATCATTAAAATGTCTTGGATGTTACAATGTATCGTGTCATGCTTGGTAGACATAATTCTCAGTGATAACACTATTGCTATGTTTGTATTACTCCAGTCATTATATGCAACAATAAAGTTATCTATCCATCTTATACAAGTAGAACTATATATGTATAGAACTAGATTTCTGTCTCTATTGGGAAACATACCTTCTTAGTGGATGCCAATGCCATAATAAGTGTTTTCCTGAGATTGTAGAATTGTATATATTTTATTTCTCTTTTGCAGCTTCAGCGAGGACTCTGAATACTTCAACTGATCGAACAAATCATGGAAGAGCCCATAAATACCCGACAATCAATTATATACATGAAAAACAAGATAACCTAAGAACCAATAAAAAAAAACATTGACATATTTAAAAAAAATAGGTAATTTCCCGGAACTAGTCGCAATTACGTTGAATAGACATAGAAAATATATAAATAGTGATATTATAATACGTGCATATAGTTATTTATTTTCGTTACAATTATATTTTGAGGTATAAAATACGTTGATTCCATTTTTTTTTTCAAATAGTGTATTAAATACAAAAAGTTTTAGAAACTTTTAGACAATCAATGTTACCAAAGAATTGTGAATAAACAGATTGTTATATAGATGTTGTTAAGTTTATTGACTAACTCAAAGATAGACAAGGATTGCAAAACAAGGGACATTAAGAAAGAAGGAGATAGAAACATGGCTGCTACGATGGTTGAGACTCCTCCACCACATTTAATCACCACAATAGAATGGGAGATGATGGATAAAAGCAAGTTTTTTCCGCTATACACATTGAGCAGTTTTACAGGTAAATACATACACTTTTAGTTTCAATATAATGTCTTATTCACAGCTATAAGAATTCCATTAAACTGAGATTGACCTGCAGTGGGAGATATTTACATAAGCTAAAATTGTAGATAATGTCAAACTGGCTGGCTTAGTTTTTGAATGCGAATATTTGGTCATCTCTGTCATTTTATTTGCCTTCAATCAACAGTATATAATGTATACAATTAAAGAAATAAGATATAATTCAGTCAGAATCTTTTAACATAATCTATTATGATTTGTGTAATAATTCAACATGTATATAGTGCAAGAAAATCACTTTTGTGTTTCTAAAAGTGTATACATATTTATGTCCTCAACTGTACCACCTTATACAAAGGGCACAAAATGGCATCCTGAGAAACCTGTCTCATGCTCCCTGGATTCTAAGAAACTGCGAACTCCACTAAGAACTAAAATTCAACACAGTTAGCGACGAGATAAAACAATACTCGACTAACTACAAACAAAGACTCGCTACCCATCCAAATCCCCTAGCGGCAGAGTTAATGATAATAAACCATCTAAAGAGACTCAAATGTAAACACATAGTTGAACTGGATTTAAAGACGCCCAACAACACATCTGCTCAAAGTCCGAGACTGATCGTAGATAAAAGTAAATAAAAAACTGTACCATCTCAGTTATACAGGCCAATATACCACATTATTTTCCAGTGCGCTGCGCCCTCTACCCATTAACGCTAGTGAAGACCCAGATACAAGTGCAGCGCAAGAAGGAGGCCTACAGCGGGGTCATAGACGCCATCACTAAGATATACAGGAGCGAGGGCACGTCCGGCTTGTACAGAGGCTTTTGGCTATCCAGCGTAAGTGAAGTTTTGTACTTTTCACTATAATCTTGTTTAGAGTGACATTAAACTGCGATTTTGTCCGTATACCCAAAGTAATTATTATAGTGCAAGTCAGTTAACTATATCTGGCACGTTCACAGTACTCACACATATGCAATTTCACGATACAGTATGTTTTATTACATGATTGCTTCTAATCAGTCAATTCTAATGGACAAATGCAAAAAAAAAACATTATATATTTATGAGCAGCACTAAACAAGCCCACGTGTAAAATGTGTTGAACGTGCACAGCTTTAGTTAACTAACCTGTATTCATTCTCATTATGTGAGATGGTTTAAGAGCACTCAATTCGCCATACTTTTCATACAAAACCTCTGTACTTATTATGGCGTTGTTAAACATTTTTCGTTTGATGTTTTGAACAAATTAGTATCTTGTGCACTATATCTAGCCGTGTATCTAGGCGAAATAAAAAAAAGTGTGAAACAAACTCGGTAAAAGCCTCCGAAAAACAGCGTTTTTGCTCAAATTTAACCTGAACTTTGGCCATATCTAATGTACCTATAAATTTTAAAAGTAAAGAAAACATTTAGATACCAGGCTTGCAAATGTATTGGAGATTCTAAAAAACGTAACTTTTTTTTCAAAAACTTGTAATATTTTTTCACAAGAAGTACACGCCTGGTACAAGTTTTATGATATGCGAAATCATGAATGACGACCTAGCGAAGCGGCCGCGAGTGATCAGCGGAATTTACCGACTGATAACCGACGGCTCTGATGCTGTCTCTCTTTTTTCGCAGTCAAACATTACGTTGGATGAAACAACAAGCTTTTAGACTAGGCTTGCGTTGAAGTTGCGCCGGCCACAGAGGGCCGCCTTAAAACAAACAAACTTGACAATTTAATGAAATACCAGTCTAGTAGTATTTAACTAATTCATTTTGTGAACAGTTTCAGATAATCTCAGGTGTGTTCTACATATCTACGTATGAAGGAGTTCGGCATGAGCTTGGCAAATATGACGTCAGCCCTAAAATGAAGGTATGTATGTCCGATAAGGCTAGACACCCTGACTGCCACAGTCCGTGGGTTCGATTCCCATCCAGGACAATGGCGTATTATCTATACAATACGATATCAATCGATCATGTCTTTTGTTCAGAAAAAGAAATTAATTCAGAAATGAGACTCAAAGTCAAAGAGCGTCGAAAACGCCTCATACAAATTTATATTCTAACGTGACACCACCGTGTGTGATATTGAGTACTGGAATGTATGGAAAAACACGCAATTTGTCATTTTTGTCATTGAAAAACTGCGTTTAAGTACATAAACATATTTTTAATTGAAATGGGTCCTGAAAGTAGCTTTTATTTTATGTATTCTTGATATAATTTTGTGTATTTTTTTCGTTCTTTCCAGTTTGTTATACTAATTTGCTGTTCCAATACGTATAACTACGGTACGCTATAAAATTCAACATGAGTCATCATTACTATTAATATATCAGTTGTCTGGTTTCCATAGTACAAGCTCTGCTTATGTGTGAGGAATGTTGCAGGATAGTGAATTTCAATTTGCTTTTAGAAACCTGTACTGAAGCACTGATAGGAACAAATAAGATTAATTACTTCTGCATTATTTTAAAAATAAATAAATAATAAATAAATAAATATCCTGGGACATTCCTCACACACGGTCATCTGATCCCAAACTAAGCAAAGCTTGTACTATGGAAACCAGATAACTGATATAATACATATACTACTTTTTGTTTGTAAATACATACTTATTATACATAATTACACCCAGACTCAGACATACAGACATGTTCATGCACACAAATGCATGTCCTGTGTGGGAATCGAACCCACGACCTGCGCCGCTATAGGTTAAGACTCCACGTCTTAACCAACTGCGCCAACTGGCCCGTCAAAGCCAAGTTTATTTGTTCCAGTCGTTCATAGGCGGTGGTTGTGCATCAATAGTGGGCCAGACTATCATAGTGCCGTTCGACGTGCTCAGCCAACATCTGATGGTGCTGGGGCTCGTCAAGGGACGCGCCGGGAACAGTAAGAACCCTGTGAGTATTACTCATGTTTAACAATGCCAAACAAAAATAAACTTTATTGTACACCGAAGAAGTTCGTTTTTCATTGGTGTTTAATGTCAAAAAGAAATTCTTATACAGGGTGTTTTTTTGGTCGGCGACAAGTGACCCAGGAGCGGTAGTACAAAACATACATTTTCCAAAAATGGACTTAATTCTACTAAATACTGTAAATGCGTTGAGAAATACCTTATTCAATTTGAAATAAAATTACCGCAACGTATGGTCTCTAGACACGTGCACAGACTAGAGCTAGGCGCCATCGCCCCACCCCTTTACTCCCTCGCACTCCCGTTGAGTATTACGTCTACACTTTAGCTTATTACATGATTTTCCAAATAATTTGTATTATCGACCCTGAGTCGCTCGTCGCTGACCAAAACAACAACCTGTATACTCTGATTTTTTATTTGCTAGACTAAAGTTACATTTATTGGGTTGCCACCTTATCGTAACATAGAAATAGTGTTGTATCCTGCCTGAGTGATCATGACCCTGAGCGAGCCTTCAATTATGTCATACTACATTCTGTCGATTGAATTTATTGTATTGTTGATTTCTTATTTATTACAACCGTTAATGTATTATTTTTATTCATGTTGTTATATTATATTACTAGCTGTTCCCCGCGGTTTCACCCGCTTTCCCCGGAAAAAAGTAGCCTATGTCCTTCTCCATACCATAGGCTGTCTGCATGCCAAATTTCATGATGATCCGTTGAGTAGTTGAGGCGTGAAGACGTAACAAACAAACTCACTTTCGCATTTATGACATTAGTAATGTTTTATACGCAATTTCTATTTTATTTTCCTTTACAGCAATATTGTTTGTTACAGAAAATCAATCCATTAGGCTTAGATCTAGACAAACGTATGTCCAAGTCCGCGTTAGCCAAGGAGGTTGCAGTCAGAGTATACCGGCTGCACGGAGCCATGGGGTACTACAGAGGGTACGCCGCTTCTCTCGCCGCATATGTGCCTAACTCCGCCCTGTGGTGGGCGCTCTATACTACCTATCAAGGTTAGTTTAAAAAGCAATTTTTAACTACAACTTTGCGTACTTGTTGTCTAGTCCCGGGTACTATACTTTGTATTAGTTGTCTAGTCTCGGGTATTACAGTGTGTACTTACTGTCTTCTCCCGGGTACTACAGTACAACGAAACTGTGTGTTAGTTTTCTGGACCAAGTTACTACATTGTGTACTAGTTGTCGGGTCCTGGGAACTACACAGTGTACTAGTTTTCTGGTCCCGGGTATTACCATTGTGTAGAATCCGAATCAAACTTAATGGCGGCTGTGGAGAGCGCTGCGAGCCGGCTTTGCGCAGGTACAGTCATCTCGAATGTACCGCATATCTTCGTTTTCGCTACTGCACAGCGTGCCGCGTCTAATATCACAGCCGCCAATAAGTTTGACTCGGTCTGTACTAGTTGTCTGGTCCCGGGTACTACACAGTATACTAGTTGTCTGGTCCTGGGTACTACCATTGTGTACTATTTGTCTGGTCTCGGGTACTTCACTGTGTACTAGTCTAGTCTCGGGTACTAAACTGTGTACTAGTTTAGTCTCGGGTACTACACTGTGTACTACAATATTGTGTCTGATCCCAGGATAATAACTAGTGAGCTAAAAAGTGGTCGAAACACTAGAATTATTTAAACCTTAACTTTAATGGCCAATTCACACTATGCAATAAGTTTATACAAATAGATTTTATTTTATTCTGTGAATGATTTTTTACATGACATTCCAAATTATGAAAAATGACAATTGATATGTAATAGTAGGTAATTAAATAATAAATTGTAATTGTATTGTATAGTAAATATTGAATTTAATTGAATTTTCCATAATAATAATTGTAATAGGTAATTTTTAAATTTACTTTTATTTTTAATATTTGTACGCCGTTTTGAGCGGTATATTTTGCTGATACTTAAATCTTGTAACACCTTATCATATATTACGCAAAATTGTGACAAATAAATTCATTTCATTTCATTTCATTTCATAGTGTTCAAGTATGAATGTATTGTGTTGTGTTGTGTTGTGTCCCAGACGAGCTGGTGAAGATATCTCCGATGTGGATGTCGCACCTGCTGATCCAGTGCGTGGCGGGCACGCTGGGCGGGTTCACCACCACCATCCTCACCAACCCGCTGGACATCGTAAGGGCCAGGCTACAGGTACCTACCTCATCTGATCACATAGTTTACACAAATAACCAGTGGCGTAACTATACCATCTGGGGCCCGTGGAAAATTCTTTTCATGGGGCCCTATCAGTAAAAATCGTCACGATGTACTCAGTTTAATTTTAATAAACTTCGCGATTTTCAGCGTACTCAATTACACGTTGTATATGTCCCACTAATGGCCATAGGCCTCCTCTCTTAGGCGAGAGGGAATGGTCTGTAGTCCCCACGCTAGCCCAATGCTTATTGGAGACTTCACATCCATATCCATAGAACATAATATCTCAATGCATTCATCATCTATTTGCTAGCTTTTCGGTGAAGGAACAACATCGTGAGGACTTTAACTCAGGTTCAATGTATAAAAATATTTTTGAGCGCGCGGCCTCTTGGGGCGGGGCCCTCTTGGGTCGGGGGCCCGTGGCATTTTGCCAGCCCTGACACCCTAATGTTACGCCACTGCAAATAACAGCCTGATGACACCAACATTCCAGCTTTACAGCCTAATTTATCAAACGAATGAAAAAATAAAATGACTTAATTTCGGTTAACTAAATCTGACACGTTTACAGTACTCATAACTTTTGCAATGTCACGATACAGGTGTTTTATTACGTGATTGCTTCTAATCAGTCAGTCTATTCACTCTATATTTATGAGCAGTAGCAAAAGGGAAACAATAACTGTCTCCTTGGACTTTTTGGCGGGAACATGCAGTGACGTTGCGTTTTCGTTTTTATCAATTCAATTCAATTTATTTGTAAAAATTTGCACTTATTATTACATACAGGTCTTAAATTAATGTTCGGACAAACAAATTTTCAAACAAATACAACATAATTATCACCAAGTAAACAAAAAAAGGACATTATATTCTAGAATTTCAACATAATTTGCATTTATCATTTATATATAAATCATTATTATAATAATCCCATTATCACACAAAATACATTATTAGTTACAACAATTTAACATATATTAAATTAGTACTTATAAATCATAAATTAATTCGATTATTTTTCTCACAACATGGAAATAATCATTAATCGAATAGAAATTATGAACAAGAAGCCATTTACGGAGATCAATGCGGGATTTATTTGAGGGTGGTGTTTTAATATTTACAGGCAAACTATTAAAAATATTTATGCACATCATGTAACAGCTTTTTGAACAAAGCTGTTGAAATATTTTGTTTTAATACCAGCCTATCTGGATTTCTAGTATTTGTATGATACACATCTTTTGCCAGGTTAAATAAGTGCAGATTACTTTTAACAAATACACATACATCATAAATGTACATTGAATGTAGTGTCAACAATGTCAGGAATTGTTCAACCTTATTCCACCATCCCCATTTTTACACCGAACCACAAGACGCCGGGAAAATTTTCACCCGTACGTTGTTGACATACCGAATATACGGACACAGCGTTTTGCATCCTCATTGAAATGAAATGAAATGAAATAATTTATTCATTCAAATAGGCCTTCACAGGCACTTATGAATAGTCAAACTCTAATACTCTAATGCACGGTTCGGAAGGTTGATTTTGCTGAGAAGAGCCGGCAATAAACATTTATAATGAGGACAGCAAGGGAGTGGAACTTGCTTCCGGCGTCTGTGTTTCCTGACGCTTATAATCTAGGTACTTTCAAGGCCAGAGTGAATAGGTTTCTTCTGAGTAAGCGTGTTTCATCTTAGGCTTCGTCATCGCCCCTTATAGGCGGGTCAGTCGCCAAACGCAAGCCAAACAAGGCCAGTTTTTTAAATAATGGTTTACAAGAATCCCAAGGAGCAACACCACAGATGGCCCGTACACACATCTTTTGAGCTATAAATGCCTTATTTACATCTGTACTATTTCCATACACCAAGAGTCCATATTTTAAAATCGACGACACGTACCCATGATACGCGGCCAACACTGTTTCTCTAGCTGCAGTACGACGCAGTCTGTTTAACACATACACAAATCTGTAAAATGTGCGATTTCCAGTTTAGGTTTTTGTCAAGTATCAGTCCTAGAAACTTTACCTCATCAGATTCATTAATAACATTATTATCATAAGAAATATTAAGTTTGTCCTTTTTTAATTTTACATACTTTGTTTTACATACATTAACTTCTAGGAAATTATTTTCTAACCAATTAATTACTGAGTCTACAGATTTATTAGTAATATTTTCATGGGAATCTATATTATTTAAATTTGAATTAATAATTAAAGAAATGTCATCAGCAAATAGGACACATGGACACGGAACTTAACTCTATAGGAAGGTCATTAACATACAAAATAAATAACAGTGGCCCAAGTACACTTCCTATAAAATACAACCGATAATATGCAATAAAACTCAAAATACACGAATTTATGCAAATAAAACGAAAACACAACGTCACTCCGCAAGCTCTGGCCAAAAAGTCCATAAATTACTTTGATATTCAAGTGACGTGAAGTTATTTCTTCCAGGTGGAAGGCGTAGGCACAATGAAGCAAGTATTCAAATCCCTCTGGCTAGAGGAAGGCCTCATAGGGCTGTACGCGAAAGGGTTGTCAGCGCGTCTGATCCAGTCGGCGTGCTTCTCGTTCAGCCTGATCCTGGGCTACGAGAGCATCAAGCGGGTGGCCGTCAGCGATGAGTACCGGCCGAGGGTGCGGTGGTGAACCTAAATAAATGATCACATGATGATACTTGTTTTATTTTATTTACGGGTCTATCTATCTTATATAAGGGTTCATTTGACAGGCCAGTTGGCACAGTTGGTTAAGAGGAAACGCTGGTGGCGTTTGTTCCATACAAACGTAATCCTCAGTTTCCTCTCTGGATAATGACACTAGAGCAATGATAATTTTACCATGCAATTTGTAGGTACCACTGTATGTCCCTTGGTTGTGTTTTTCTCCATAAATTAATTATTATAAAATTAGGAGCCATCTAAAATCACAAAAACTGACCATTTTTACTCCCTTATCAGACGTCCAGCAAACAAATTTGAAGAATATAAAAAATAAAAGGAAAACCGACAGACATAGCCAAAGCCCGTCTTATTACTATTCTAGAAAAAAAATAACTAAATCGATCCAGTATTAGAGGAGGAAACTGGGGATTACGAAATAGCGATTTCGTCTATTTTAAATAGGTATAATCGATCCAAGCTGCAGTTGTCTCTATCGTCCCTCATACATTTATATCCCAGCAACAGCGCGACAGCAATAGATTTGTTAAATACCTATTTTTCAAATTTCTTGCAGCGCTCCTTTCCTCTTAAGATTCACCTCACGTGCCGCAGGTCGTGGTTTCGATTCCCATACAGGACATGCATTAGTGTGCATGAACATGTCTGTATGTCCTGAGTCTGGGTGTAATTATGTTTCCATAGTACAAGTAGCTGCTTAGTTTGGGATTAGATGACCGTGTGTGAGGAATGTCCCAGGATGGAATGAGCTCCTCATTACGGTTTTCCCTCAGCGCTACGATATGGGACAAAAAGAGCTCTTCAAGTTCGGCAACACATTGGCAATCCCCCCGGTATAGCAATTGTCCATTGGCGGCGGTGACCGCTTACCATCAGGTGGACCGTCTGCCTGAATAAAATAATTGGACTGTTTTATAAAAAACTTAAACCGACTTCAAAGTACACTAAGAAGTAATCAAATTGGGACCAAACGGGAAGTGTATACTTACAAAAAAAAAAGATCGGTTAATAAATGACGGAGTAATGAGGTAACAAACATTAAAAAAAAATACGACCGAATTGAGAACCTCCTCGTTTTTTTGAAGTCTGATAAAAAAAAGAAACGCGCTGCCTGTCGTGTGTGATGAATGCCCCAGGTAAGGTACAAAATATATTTTTAACAGCGACTCTACTTTTTATTCCAAGCTATAGGTTACGCGCCAACATGGCGGGCCGTATGCTTAATTGCTACCCATAAAAAACCGTGTATTTGACCACAATCTCACCGTGCTGAGTTTACAAATAAAATCCCTAATAGCTGTGACACACGAACGAACAGATAGACATGACGAAACAAGGAAACTACCTGGCATATTGACATTTACAACGTGTATGAGGAAAATCAATGAACTCGGAACAAAAGAGGAAAAGCAGATCGATCTTCTTACAGTAGTACCCAACTGATATGGCTTACCGATGTACCTACCTGCGCAGAAGATACATTTTCAAAGCGCGGAAAACGCTATTGGTCGGAAGCTGCCGCCATGTTAGCGCGTGCCGTGCGGCCCCTCCGCACGGCGAGTGAGACGGAACTAACAGCTGCAGTGTATTATGAACGTTATAGTAGTGATCTAAGGTTGACTGTAAGTTTTAAGCATTCTTTCGTTAATCTTCGGGGCCATACTTTCTTTTCTGTGCGAACGAAGATTCACGACGCGCCATATCAGTTGGGTACTACTAAGGCGGTTAACACACCCAGTTGCGGGAGTGCAGATCTGCATCATCGTGCGGGTTTTTTACGCACTCACGCGCGTAGTTGCGTTTTGTGGATTCACGGCGGCTCTGACTCATTCCATCCAAAATCACGCACGGCACTACGAGACACGGTGTTCCTTGCGTCTCGCCCCGCACCCACGCGCGTAGGTGCGTGATCTGTATCAACGCGCGTGGATGCATTTTCTGTGTGTTGGACTGTGCGTCTTTTCCATACAAACGGAGATACCTACAAGCAACGTTAAAACACGCATTCACGCGCTACGCTGCGTGGTGCGTGGCAGTGTGTTAACCGCCTAATAGTATCTGAGTTTGTATGGCTGTGAAGATGTTTGTTACTCTTTCACGCAAAAACTACTGAACGGATTTGGATGAAATTTCTTCTTTCTTTTTTATCCCGGGGAAATAATATAAAAGTATTATAGTATTTGTGTATTTCTAGTATTAGTGTATTTAATATATATTGTATTACTTGTAGGTAGATGCTCAACCTGCCACCTTTTGAAGCTTCTCCTGTACCCAAAGGTTGCCTGGAAGAGATCGCTTAAGCGATAAGGCCGCCTATATTGTATTACTTTCTTAATTTGTGTTTTTACTAATGTTTGTTCTATGTTAGTTTATACAATAAAGAATATTTCATTCATTCATTCATTCATAATATATCCCTCGTGAACGCGAGTGAAACCGCGGACGGAAACATTTGTCATTTAAAAAGCTGACATCGTCGCTTGCCGTTTACAAACAACATACCTACGTAAAATCTTAACCATCGTAAATGCATTTTATTCTTCTCAGTTCAAGTCAAAATCAAAGCCATTTATTCAACGCAGGCCCTAGTAGGGCACTTATGAAGGTCAAAGCTACTGAAGTTACCACCAGTTCGTAAGTCGGCCTTCAACTGAAAAGAACAGGCAAGAAACTCAGCAAGGTTACAATTTTTACATTACACATGTCACTACTTACTACTTGTAGTAAATACTCTACAAAGGGATTTATCCTCGATGATATGACGATATGAGTATGACCAACATTATTATTACTTACCTTAATTTTTTATCTTTGTTATAATTCTCATCTAGTATTGTTTTAATTAATATCATGCCATTTAAGCTTTTTCATATTAACGACATTTATTTTCAATTTTAATATTTGCACACCGCACAGATCGGTAGAGTAAGTTTGGAACTATTTAATTTTTAACACCGCTATTTTGTATTAGCATTACCCTTATTCTCGCAAATAAAATTAATTTCATTTCATTTGATAAGGCATTACGAGACTGGATGACAATGTGCCTCACAGTGACCCGAAGGTTAATTAGGTATATTTTGCGAAACATGTCTCGAATTGTATCGCTATATCGGGACCTTGAGTGTGATACA
Organism: Polyploca ridens; assembly: GCA_951394255.1. Classification (NCBI taxonomy): domain Eukaryota; kingdom Metazoa; phylum Arthropoda; class Insecta; order Lepidoptera; family Drepanidae; genus Polyploca; species Polyploca ridens. The sequence goes on from OX596272.1 coordinate 6,014,750, forward strand.
AAAGACTGAATGCAAGGGCAGGAAGATCAGAGATCATGGCTTATCCACTATAGAAATAGAAAGCATTTATTCAGCCCAAAATCTTAAAAAGAAAACAAAAAACACATAACACAAGAAAATAAAAAATAACAATATAAAACAACAATCGCTTAACCTATGTAATAATCTATTGAGCTGAAACGGCCTCCCACTCAGCATAATGTCGCAGCGCAAGGCTACGACGCTGGTTTTCAGTGGGAACTCACACTGAAAACCAGCAAAAAGCAGCACTGTCTCACTATAAAATACTATCAATAATATAACATACTACATATAAGTATATATAAATAATAAAAATATACTAAATAGACAAATATAACACATAATAATACATGGTTAATGTACATAAAATATAATAGTAATACACATTGAGACGACGCGATCCAGAACACTACAGGACAACACTAAAGGAAATACCAAATTTGATTTTATATTGATTTATTAATACAATATTTTAATATTGATTTTATATAACTAAATGCTATTTACATATATGAGAATATATATAGAATTAATATAAAATACCTTCAATAATAATTGTAGAAGTGTTATGATTCTTTAACTCTAGACCTGTCCCTTTCTATAGCTATTCCTTAAACAAAGATAGAGATACTTTAAGCCGTTATTACAGTATCGTCTCTGAGCACTCTGAGTAAGACAGTTAGTGACGTAAACCTTACACGGTTTATTAGTTCACAATCTCACCATGGTAAGTGATGATGTGGGTGAAAGTTGTAAGCACACACAGCCTAGAAGATAGGTAACTGGCTCTCAAGTGCAGCTGTCGATCGTCCTCTCCATGATGGGCGGGTCTGTGGCCACCGTACACGCCACTAGCAAAACAAACATTTGCGTTTTTATATGAGCACTTGTAGTAAAAATCGCAAAAGCGATAGTTACGTTCATTCATTGCACACTCGGGGTAGGTGTAGGTACCGTTGAAGAAAAAAATTCACGTTAGTTAACGTTTACTAATCTATGGGTATGGTAAGAAGTCATATTTGACAGGAGGGTGTCTCTCCTTGCCGCATATGGGCTGTCATAAGTGACCTATTAGGAAGGCGAGTTTGCGTTGACATTTCTCTACAGGAATTGGCACAGCGCCTCTAACGGAATTCTCATGGTACTAATTTCTTCCATACTAATTTATAGTTAACTCAAACGCGATAGTAAGCGTTTATTAACGTTAATTATTTACACTCGGCGGTACTGATCGCCCAGACAAAGCAACATGACATGTTTACCACATCGTACGTCAGGTACACGTCATCTGATTAATTTCCTCCCATACTCCTTCGTTACAAACAGTTCCAGTAAATCAGTGTTAAATGATATATGTTGAAGATAATTTTATGTTAAAATATCATCGAGATACTTTAATCGTTTTATTTTCTACTCATTGTGTGTGGTTTTTACACACGCATATAGGTACAGTCGAGGATATAAATAAACAATGTAGGTAAGTACCTATACAATTAGCGAAATTCAACTTTTTATTATTGTTATTATTTTGATTTCGCGATTTCGAAATTGGTCCCATAGAATACTTGTTCGTATAAATTTATGCGTAGGTACTTACTCTACATGGTGTCATTTATTGTCGGACCCTTCGGCCGGTGCCTTTGCGGACGGTGGAGTGTGAGTAGTGTTGCCAGGTGTCCCGATTTGCGCGGGACGTCCCGATTTTCAGGGGTCTGGTGACACGTCCCGATTAACCCTTGATCGGGACGCCAAATGTCCCGATTTTTCACTAACCTCATGAATCTTTACTATATTTGATAATTTTGAATATAACTAAGCTGCTACTACATAAAATATTTTTGCTTTCATTTTTTCTCACCAAATTCAGACTTTCACATCTGTCCCGATTTGAAACCCAAAATCCCGATTATTTTATCCTTACGTTCCGAAATTTGACACACGGGACCTGGCAACACTAAGTGTGAGATTGATTTGGCAAACCTATCTAGTTCAAGTTTTTATCGAGAAGTGCTGAAAGCATTTTATTTTTTCAAACTTAAAATTTTAATACTTAATACGGTCGAATTTCGGACCACCTTTTTGGCCAACTAGTACTAATAATAATTTTATAAGCATAGACAATAGAATAACCTAATATCTAGCTATTTAGGATCGCAAAATCCCAACGAATATTTACGTTACGTAAGTAAATCCATCTTCTATGTTCAACCTTGAATGCCGATCTCGTCCGAAAATAGGGTCATTGCGCTGGTTTTCGTCCAATTATCGGAGTTGCCAGCTTTGTGATCCGAAATGAATATCTTGAAGTACCCTTACTTAAATGTATTATATTTTTTGTGTGTGCTTAATTAGTCTTCTTTAGGTTAATGTTAAGAGAAAATAAATCATTTCCACATCTCTTTTTATAAAAAAATATTTTATCAAAAGTAGGGTTTTTGCTAGTTTTCGTCCAAAAAAATTGGTTTTCGTCCTAGTGTGAGCTAGATTTCGACCACTATGTAGAAAAAGGAGTGCAGGTGAATTATCAAGTTAAAAAGCAATTATAATATACTTTTATTTAATCAACAACGTAATATATCTACTATTTAATAGCCTTATTGTCATTTTTCTCTTTTTATTTCTTTTATTAGCTATAATTAAAGAAATTAGGAAAATAAATCAATCATGCGTATTACAATGACAATCACAGCACAAGCACAGCAACTCAATAGTGGAACAACGTATCGTAGCCGTGTTTGAAGTCATTGAAATTGTCGTTAGATGAACATTAATCATGCATGGTTTTCAGGGTCTGATGATGGAGTAGGAGTATAGGCATTGGAACTCCATAGTGGAGCAACGTATCCTGGCCGTGTTTGGGGTCGTTGGAATTGTATGGTGATTTTTGACCATATATGGTTTTTAGGGTCTGATGATGGAGTAGGAGGGTAGGAACTGGGACTCTATAGCGTAGCAACGTATTCTAGCCGTGTTTGGGGATGTTGGACTTGTCTTGAGATGAACTTAGACCATATATGATTTTCAGGTACTGATGACAGAGTAGGAGGGTAGGCACTGGAGCCCAATCTTATCTTATCTTATGGAGGGGCCGAGAAATAGCTCGGACACTTCGACCCATTGGGATCCATTGTGGTCCCCTAGATACCTTACTCCTCCCCAGTCTCGTTGAAAACTCTTTTCATGAGTTTTACAACTAGGCTAGGAGATATGAGCCTATAGTCTTCTGGTTTTGGATATCCGATCCCTAGTAGACTCATTCGCTTACCAGCCAGTGCATCGCATGCACAGAAGGTGCTCCATGCGTTCCGTATGTTCCCCACACAACCTGCACATGGGTGTCGCGGTTAGACCCATCTTCATGAGCATGTCGTTGGTTCCAAAGTGCCCAGTAAAGGCCCCAAGCAGGTAGCGGATTTGCCCCCTGCTCATATTCCAAATGCATTCCCGGGCTTTGAAATTAGAGCTTAGGAATTTCTTGGAGTGTTGTAGACCGGTATTAGACAGCCAATGTGTTCGTTGTCTTTGATCTGCAAACTCCCTAAATGTGGCCTTTACGAGACACGTCGATATGCCTACACATGGTTCTGGACCCACAAAGTCACTTGCTGAGCCCTCTCTTGCCAGTTCATCTGCCACTTCGTTACCATGGATTCCTTTGTGCCCAGGGACCCAAATCAGTCTTACCCTGTTATGCTTCCCAAGCCTGTTTAGGGTTTAGACAGCATCCAGAATAAGTCTGGAGTCCACTTTGTAGGATGCCATGGCTTTGATTGCAGCCTGACTGTCACTGAGAATATAGATGGATTTACCTTTGGTTCCTCTATCTATATTCTCCTGAGCACAGGTTATTATGGCGTATGTTTCTGCTTGGAATACAGTTGCCATCTTCCCTAAGCTTTTGCTACATTTGTACGCCTTATTTTCCCAAATTGCAGTTAGAGCCTTTATTAAGGAATCTTCCGTGTACGCGGCGGTTTTCTTTCTAGTTTTAAAGTAAGTTTTTAAAATGACAAGGCTACTTTTTATCCTGGGAACGCGGGTGAAACCGCAGGGGAACAGCTAGTATACAAATAATATGTCTATGGACGAAAAATAATGCAAAAGAATATCTTTTTTTTTAATTTTCGTCCACCCGAGTGCTCGTTCATGGACGAAAACTAACACCACATTAAACGCTTTTTTTAGTTTTCGTCCACGTCCTATAAATATTTTTTATTCCCGCAACACTGACAAAGGAGTGGACGGAAACTAAAATGTCTAAACTCATTGCAATAAAGATCATTATTGGGAGATAATTCATTATTTTATAGGTCCGTTGAAGTAAAATGACCATTACAAATATTCACATAGCTATTTGGGTTTCCGTCCACGTGGACGAAAACCAAATATTTTGCTAAATTGGTATGCTAGTATTAGTCCACTAAATTTTACTAAGATTTCCATAAAAAAACTATAATAAACACTTAAATTTGTGTTAAATATGGTGTTAAATAGACATACTTGCCAAAAACATTACGTTAACTAGCTAAAACAGTTATTAAACTTACCATGAACTTTTCCTACCGGTATAATTTTTTTTTAGGCGAGTTGACTTCTGCAAGGCAGGGTTGCGAAGCGGTCACTAACGTTAATATTTTTGAAGTCACTACTCGTCAAATCACATTTTCATGTTGATAGAACTGTTGCCTAGACATTATGGATTGCAAAAAGTCCAAACTTGCGCGGGAAGGTACGTTTGTATTCAAATTTTACGCATGTGTTTGTAGTACCTCAGTCAAATGGACGAAAAGTGGTACTGGACGGCAAACCAGCGCAATGACCCTATAATAAAAGTTATCTAATATAAGCAGGTCATTAACCTATTGCTGAGTATTCCAAGTTTTATATTTTCACATGAACACTGGCTTTTTCGTATAAAAGAGCAAATATTTTCCTGTTATAGATTTATTTTTAGATTTTACGTGAGATCGTGACTCGATACTATTAGTGAATACACTTACATGGAATGTTGGTAGGTATTTACTGCTTATCAAAAGCATGATTCCCCGAAAATCGGATTGATAATTTTTTTTATTTTAGCCGTTTCCACTTCAAATCTTACTGAACTATTACTTTATATTAAAAATATGAAGGTTTATAGGCTTGTATGTAATTAATAATCATAGAAATAAAATAACAATGATATGCGGAGATCCGGAACGCGGGGTGCAAAACTTGTCTCACTATAAATACCGAATATTTTACAGTTAAAAATATAATTTTGTTTACAACAAAGTACAAATTACAATCTATATATAGAAAAAATCCTCAAGTCTAACGCTGCTTCCGATTAACGGCAAGGTTCCCAGAAGGCTGGCAGCGTTTCCTCTTTGGATAGCCAAGCTGATGCGTTGGCAGAAAAAGCTCCCCGCCCGCTGTTCTCCGGAGGCCTCGATCAATTTTGATGACAAAGTGCGAGCAAAACGGCGAGCTTCGGACCCCCATGGTCCTATGGTCTCGACCGCAAAAGGCATAAAAATGTAATTTGGTCCAATAGATGCGTAGGTATTTTTTGAATTTACGCAGCTGCCCCTGCAACTTCACAAGTCGCCGGTAAGTGAGGTGGCGCGAGTGTATCAACACGTGGCATCCCACACCAGCGACCTGCCGATACCCCACGGGATCAAAGACATACCATCCGGAATTAAGTAATTTTACCGAATCTAGTAAAATTTAAAAAGCAATTACCTTACTTACGTAATTAACTCTCTATGTTTATTCTTTTCTTAGATATACCTACCTAAGTAGGTACCTAGTTGAGAGATTATTATTTCTCTCCCATTGTCTGTTAACTGTTCATTACGTAGGTATGAGTAAGGCGTTCCAGTGTCATTCATCCGATTAGACGTTGGAATTCTCTTATGTTGGTGGGTTCGATTCCCGCCGGTCCAATCTTTTTGTACACCGAGCCAAGCTCGGTCAACCAGACTTTATTTATTTATCATATTTTTATTGAATTTACTTAAGTACGCATTTACGAGACGTTAGCCCTTAAATTGAATAAATAGCGAGTCTTTTAAAAAAGAAACTTTAATTTTCGTTTTCGACATTATCTCTGTTACGACTTCCTCTAGTACAGGGGTTCCCAAACTGTGCGCCGTGGCGCCCTAGTGCGCTCCTGTTTACCTACCATTATCATTTAGTATCATTGTACCCTATTTCGACTAGCTAGGAACGACGAGACAAAATTAAACCTGTGAGTGCGCAGCAAACTGAAAAAGTTTGGGAACCCATGCACTAGTATATAAGTCAGCATTTAGCTTTATAAAATGGCAGTGGGGATGTCCTATCTTAATTTGTTGTCGTAGGTATGTCGTTATTAATTACGATGTATGTAAGGACATGATGACACATAGTTAACGGACTGTGAAGGCAGTTGGTGTTGTGGGTGGACGGACTGTTATATGTAATATGTGACCATTAGTCATATTACTCTCTGTAATTATTGTAACGTCTCGTAGACAGCTTCTGTGTAGTGTATTTAGCATAAATAATCTAGCATCGTAGTAGCTTACGTTTGATTTGGTTCCACAATCTTATGTGCTGATTATTAGTTAATATATTTAGACTTACAAGCCGACAAATTCTGAATGGCGAAAAACATGGCGGTCTTCTATCAACATTTTAAGATATCCACCATGTTTTCGGCAAATGTCGATGTCTAAATCGCAAAAATCGGGCCCTGAATCCAAATCCGTGATTGTGACCCTGCTAGGAAAAATCACACTATTATATCAGAAAATGGAATATTCCGCAGAATAAATAAAACAACATTTCACATGTCTCACTGGTTTAATAAAATTTTACAATTATCCAATCACTCGTGGTGCTTATCAAATAACACAACAATGGTGCCGATTCTGTTGTAAATCGCACTAAACTAATTTTAGTCACATCTCATCTCTTTCTTACGAACATGATTGAAAAAGTATAGAACATATTTTAAGTTGTCAAATTAATCTTTGCCGTCTTATTTTGCGTGTATTTAGGCGTAACCGCGATAAATGGCGACTAAATTTATATTGGAAACAAGCATTGGACTAATTTGACAGGACTAAATTTCTTACATCCTTTTCTTATGTTCTTTGTTAGAAAGTGACATAGTGACATTAAAATTAGTTTAGTTGTGAACAACAGAATCAGGGCCAGTATACACAAACTGAAAAATAGTGAAACATATTACATAACAAAACACTGTTTTAGACCACGTAAACTAACGGCACGGTATGATGCCCGTTTTGACAGCACAAAAAGAGACACCTTCATGTCAAAACGACCATCATAGCGTGCTTAAATGACAATCTTCTGGAAGCAAATATAAAGGCATTGAAAGAAAAGCGTTTTACTGGGTCTCACATAACAATTTCATTACGACCTTGGAAAAGATGGCGAGTCGAACTGTATCACTTAATAAAAGATATCTGTCCAATAGCTATGACCTTGGGAGAGCAAATAGAATTTGCTCATCACTTAGAGCTGCCAGATGATCGGGACTCCCGGATATACAAGATCTCTTATCGTAAAGTTAAGAAACTATAAATTGTGCATAAAACTTTATCTCTGAGTCAGAGCTGTCCAATTGACCTGACGTGTTTTACGTTCCAAATGATTCAGTATTATGGACATTCATAAAGTATTACCCCTTATCACAAAATTAGATTTATAATAAAGCAAGTTTTGTAAATCCAGTCCCTTTCTAACGTCATATAAGAATAATTGGACTGTTTTACAAAAAACTTAAACCGACTTCAACAACACTAAGAAGTAATCAAATCCTGATCTGATGACAATGGGACCAAACGCGAAGTGTACACACGGCAACACATCAAGCTATACATTTCCAGTATAAGCTGATCTCGCATTGTATAGGATTTCCGTACAATGAGAGGTCAGCTTATATTGGAAATGTATAGCTTGATCTGTAGCCGTGCGTACCCTTTCAAATAAAAAAAATAATTTTCCAAATAGGTTAATAAATGACGGAGTTATGAGGTAACAAACATAAAAAAACAAAAATACAACCGAATTGATAACCACCTCCTTTTTTTGATGTCGGTTAAAAAGAGACGGATGCTATTTAAAAAAATGGGGTTGCTTTTATATCTCGGGCGAACAATGCCAAGATATTGATATATTTGGAAGATAAGTAGTCGGTTTTCCGATCTGGCAACCCTACCTCGCAACACTATAACCACACAGCGATACAGGAGTGGCTTGACCATCTCAAGTGCCAATCGAAATTCCGGCATAGACGTTTTGTCACCGACCATTACTTAAATTTGCGAGATTAAATAATGATTGAATCATTTCATGGAAGTTATTCTGTCGGACGGATGTCTAAATTGAATCATCAGCGTCACACTTGCACATTCAGGGCTGCCACTTAAGATTAAAATAAAATAACTACAGGAAGCGTATGTCTTGTTCGAGTTTCACGGATAAACTAATAAGCGGATTTTGGTTTAAATACTAGGAAAACTAATCTACCGTAATTTCTAAGATAGGCAGACGAGAAGGAGCAGTATTATTCATTGAAAGCAAACTTCGTTGACGAGCTCGTAGCTGACATTAAGAGTGCGTACCAAGCCAGAAAAATATCGCAATGTCAGATGAAACAAACTTATGTCTAATCTTCGCGTGGAGATGAGATGGAGATAGCGTGTTACGCGGCACAAAAATGAACGAAGCGCTTCTTATCTAAATAACTCGTAAAGTATAGAATATTTTAAAAAATCGTTAGTAGCAGCCCTAGGTCATATGTTAGTGATATTATTTATCGAATTTTTGTCTTAATTGGATACACCATGAACGAATAAAACCGAAAATTCATTATTATTAGAGGTAGCTTTGTGATTTTTTTCTATCGAGGAAATTTCATTCCATTATGTTTTTGCTCAGGCAGAACCCTCGCGTATATAATGAAAATACCCATATAAAAATATTTTTTCATTTAAATACTATTTACTTGGGTAAATTTCAATTCTAAGATTGTTATTTTGCTTTATACGCAGCCTGAAGGTAGTTTTTCTGGATGGGGGCCTAAATCACAAAAGATATAACTAACTGCAAAGCAACACGGGTCATTGGCTTATCGCGTAATTCTACGTACGTTTCGCTTTTAAGTCAAAGATATTAATTTAGGTCCTAGTAGGGCACTTATGAAGGTCAAAGCTACTGAAGTTACCACCGCTTCTGTCTGGTTTTCCACGACAACTCACTGTTAATTTGATATTCTGGAAATGGATTAAATTGATAGTACAGTTCATTTATGACCATTGTTGAAAATCAACTGATTAATCGAGGTCAAACATCATATAATTTACATAGTTAAAAGAGTCGTCGCCCCCTGGCCTGGCTCTGCTATAAACTATAAAAAATTATGTTGACCCGAAAGCACAGAGCAAATTAGATAAATAAATAAATAAATATCCTGGGACATTCCTCACACACGGTCATCTGATCCCAAACTAAGCAAAGCTTGTACTATGGAAACCAGATAACTGATATAATACATATACTACTTTTTGTTTGTAAATACATACTTATTATACATAATTAAGGTGTATCTAGAACTAGAAGCCATTCTATCAGATATCACAGACGTGTCGATGCGAACTTTAGGAGGCTCCCGTCAAGAGCTCGTCAAAACTGCGCGAGTTAAAGAAACACGCCTATTTTACAAGCGATTTTATTCTGTATTGCTAACCATATGAAAATCTAAATCCGGTCCGTGAGCGAGTTATTTTGATACCCACTTACGATCTTAATGATTACAATACTCCTTCCAGATTCCTGCACACCTATATGTAATAGGTATGAGAGTAATAATACTCCCTTATTATGCGCGAAAGAAATCTTGTAAATCGCAAGAGGCCAGAAGATCCATAATTACTAAGTCTACACAATATAAACTTCTTTCTAGTTTCTGAATTGTAAATGGGATATAAAAAAGTAAATGTTCTTCAGTCTGAGATGGCACGTTTATAGCAGTACAAGAGGTATAAAACCCGTGGAGAGCGCGTGCGGAGATACCGCACTCGCCAAACATATGATTGCATATGTTAATTTTTGTTAATTCTATTGATAACAGACGGAGATTTATTACAAAAAACAATGAAATTCCAAAAAAGAATATAGGAGAAACGTACTCAAATCTTTATTAATTTAAAAATCCAGTAAATATTTATAAAATTTGATTTAAAATCATATAACCTCTTTCTTTTTCAAAATTGAACCCATAATCTCAGCATCGCAGACCACTCCCCTTTTACGTTTGCTGTTATTTCTAATACAAATAATAATCACAACTCATTACAAAACTCAAACAAATTATAAGTGACCACCAGTCTCCTTTGCGCTTGCCAATCAAATCGGTTCCCACATAGAAATCGGTGAGTTGTGTTTGAAACAAAATCGTGTCGACGCGCACTCCACGGGCTTTATACTTCTTGTAGCAGTATCAAGCGAATGTAAGAGGTTTATCTATGAGCAAATAGAACTAGCAAACACGCAACCAATATGGTTCTTATTTGCAGGCAACAAACAATACGCAACATCCTTCCGACCGCATTTAAAATTAATTTATACATCTGTAATAGTAACTAATTAAAAACGACTGTGGAGATATCGTTTTATCAACGTCGCGTAATTTTTCGCGATCGCGTGATGTGTATATCACGTAATCTGAGTTTATTATATAACAATAATATAAGATAGCAACAGAAGGTCTACGGAAAATTATAAACGATAGTTCAGTCAACGTTTAACGCAGTTATTAGTGAGAAGCTATTTAAAAATAACAACTCACAATATTATTGAAGAAAATTGAGGTCCGTTTTGACATGAGGGGTCTCTTCTTGTCGCACTATGTCCGTCTCTTTTTGACACATTAATGTACATGTGCTGTCAAAACGGGCCTATTAGATCTTGCCGACTTTATTAGGTAGGTATGATCTTATAATATTTACATTTAGAATACTATAGTCTATTTCAAATAACATGAGTTCGGTGACACATGGTATTTTATTAAATTTCTCAATGGTTAATGTTCATTTCGATATAATAAAGGAATACTATGATAGAGCTAGGTTTCACGAAATATTGTGAATATCATTTCAGAGTAATCAAATGGAATTTCACTAGATATTGGTAAAAAACCCTTGACCTTGACGACTCATCCTATGTGAAATAGAGTATAGGAGCACACACCAACACGTTTTTTGTGATACCGTTGTAAATATTACTGACAGTGACAACCCTATCATATAATAAAATAGTTTATTTATCGTACATTGACATGTATATGTCACCGTATTTTTGTGAAAACCATTAGTTTATAATCTCTCTAGCGAGATTGTAAACTCCCCGATAAATTGTGAACTGTATCATACTGCTTACAATATAACGTATTCATTTCCGATCGTTTATAATCTATCCGCAACAAACCGACATATTGCAAACGAACCTGCACTTGCCGACAGGGTTCACAATCTGTCCGCTTTTATCACTCGTAATATTGTGAACCGTCCCTGATTGGTCAGTCTTGGCGGTAGTTCGTTCTGTGTCCATAGAGTTAGAAAACAAACATAGGAGTCAAATAAAAGAAATGCACATTAAATATTTTGAGATCAAATTTTTATATGTGAATCACGTATGGTATTAAAATATAAATCAAAATATAGGAACAGAAAACATAACACAAATTGTTGAAAAATCAAGTAGGTATGTAGTTTTTTCAATTAGTAGGAAATACAAGAAAAAAAACATTTATTGTTACATGTCAAAGAGTTGTGGCATCTGGAGTTACATAAAACATAAGCTTTTTTACAACTACAGTTATTGGAAGCACATTCTCCTTTTTTATTTTCTTTCAATTGCATTGTTTCATTCCTTGGCCGCCGAATCAAGAAGACATTGATGCTATAGTTCTTAACGGCAATTTGATAATAGATTTTGTGTATAAAATAAGTGAAAGTTATCATAAAGTTACAATTATTTGTGAAAATAAACTAGGATTTAAATAATAAGTGGAGTTTCTGTGATAAATAACTGTTAGTAGCCGAACATAACCTGAATTATACTTTCACGTTTTGATATAATTTCTCGCGTAAGTAAACAGTTTTGATTATATTTGTGAAACTATATCCAATAAAAAATTACGGATATTGATTCTAGTATTCTACAAAACGCTGATATACCAGTTGTTGATCAAGATTTTTTTTTACATAGAGTTACAAAAGTACTACACCGGTCTTAATGAAAAAACAAAAAAAAACGGATTGGACAACTATAAGAATCCAAAGTGTTATAACCACACAAAAATAATATTTGTTTACGTTCAATGCAAGTGATAACAAATGACAGCTGGGTAAAGATGGCAGCGCGGGACACATGACGTTCAACCAATCAGCGCGCAAAGAGCATTCTGTGGCTGATGCCAGTTCACAATATAACGGTTTGTTCCGGATAGATTATAAACTATCGGAAACGAATACGTTATATTGTAAGCAGTATGGTATAGTTCAAAATTTATCGGGGAGTTTACAATCTCGCTAGGGAGATTATAAACTAACGGTTTTCACAATAATACGGTGACATATACATAAAGATTTTATATGCTTACTTAAAAATTTATATTTTGGAGTGTTCATGAAAATTACTTACGTCTTTTTGAGGTTACAAATAAGTCATAGTACAAAATCAAACTGCTATCTTATCAAAAAGTTCGTGACTCATTACATCTTTACTAAATTGGTCTTTAGGTGGACAGTTTTTTTGCGTTGTTATTAATTACAACAATATTATGCGCCTATAGAATTAATGTATGATGATTGATGTCTTGATATGCCAATACATTAGTTGTTTGCATTAATTATGATTTTAAACATATCGTTCCTTATCAATAAAATCCGGAAATTTTTAATTATCATTCGCAAATCATAAAATTATGTCTAATATGCCCTTGAAATTATAAAACAAAATGGATGGAACAAGATGGATTGTTAAATACTCTTTCACGCAAAAATTAATATATACATATAAGATAGAATATATTCTGGATTAACACATAGGATACCTTCTAGTCCACCATACTTGCAACTTTGTCCAAGACTGGTATTTATGTAAATACAATTACAGTCCACTTTGCCTTTGTTCACACTGTGATTAAATGGCATAGCTCACTACACGTAATATCAGCCGAAATAGAACGTTAACACCTAGGTATAAGGAGTTAAATCCACCATAATTCACATTGATTGCGATTTTTTTTTTTTTTTTTTTACTGTTTATAGGCCTGGTTTGACCGCAATCTCACCATGGTATTCGAATTTTTTGACCTCAGCGACATTGGAAATTCATGGTTTTAATTTAACAAAGGTCTATAACTGCTGGAATAATAAAGCCTTTAAAAATAGGTAGGTATGATGCATAGGACATTGAACACATTATTGGTGCGTCTGCTATCTTCTAAAAGGTTTTAACTAACGTCAATAGGCGATATAAACGAGCGTTATCAATGGCAAAAAACGTATGCATAGACAAACAATATAGGTACATGACATTTATAGATAAGATAAAATTTACCAAATACCGATTCGACTTTAGAGCAAATTTTTTTAAATTAAAACCATGAACTTCCAATGTCGCTAAGGTCAAAAACTTCAAATAACTCAATTAATTTGAATTATAGTGGACTTGACGCCTTATACCTACGTGTTAACGTTCTATTTCGGCTGATATTGCGTGAAGTGAGTTAAGTGGACTGTAATTGTATCCACATAAGGCATAATAATCTACTTTGAAAACTCCGACCTTGATATAGTGAACAATACGGTTGAACCGGTATTTAACGGTAATCAAAAAAAGAATTATAAAACCCATTATTACGCAAAACATACACTATGATTTTTGACTGGTGTAATAGACAAAGTTCATTGACCGTCTATTTATTTTAATTATTTTTTAAACACGTGTTTTCTTTTTATTTATCAACGAACTTGAAGGCCTTTTTATCATAAATGTCAGTCATTAAAAGATAAAAAGTGGTAGCTATCAGCATTTTTTGGCATAAAAAGATTATAATAGCAGGTCTGTAGGCCTCAACAGAAAATACGAAGTAGAATAACCTACTTCTTAAAAATGACGAGAATGAACATAATCAAGCACCAGACCACAGATATTAAAAAAAGTTAAGTCTGGTGCCGTAGTCTGTGCACCAGACTTAAGGTGGCCCTCTGTGGCCGGCGCAACTTCAACGCAAGCATAGTCTAAAAGCTTGTTGTTTCATCCAACGTAATGTTTGACTGCAAAAAAAGAGAGACGGCATCAGAGCCGTCGGTTATCAGTCGGTAAATTCCGCTGATCACTCGCGGCCGCTTCGCTAGGTCGTCATTCATGATTTCGCATTCATAAAACTTGTTCCAGGAGTATACTTCTTGTGAAAAAATCTTACAAGTTTGTGAAAAAAAAGTTAGTTATTTAGAATCTCCAATAAATTTGCAAGCCTGGTATCTAAATGTTTTCTTTACTTTTACAATTTATAGGTTACATTAGATATGGCCAAAGTTCAGGCAAAAACGCTGTTTTTCGGAGGCTTTGACTGAATTTGTTTCACACTTTTTTTAAATTACGCCTAGATACACGGCTAGATATAGTGCACAAGATACTAATTTGTTCAAAACATCTAACGAAAAATGTTTAACAACGCCATGATAAGTACAGAGGTTTTATATGAAAAGTATGACGAATTGAGTCCTCTTAACTTTTATGTAAATATTGGGGCTATTTTCAACCCGTAAAAGTCATGAACCCCAAAAAAAAAGTAGTAATCTTTCAATCACTCCATAATAAAAACATGGCTTTGTACATAAAACTCTGATCACATTTTGAATACATTAAATTCAGTTTTAATAAATATAAACATTTAATACGACGTATAAAGACTCGAAAGAAAATTGCAAGCTCATTTTTTTTTTTTCATTACAATGTGTATTGTTGATAAGCTAGTTTTTGACGGCGGTTTTAACCGGGATTGAGAGGGAAATTATGATATTATTTAGGGATAAAAGTTTTTAGGTTTTTACGATGTTTGATTAAGCTAGAACAGTGGTTAAAGTGGTCTATATAGACCCCCAGAGAGATCGGTGCTAACTTGCAAAAGGGGTCCATGTTCGTGAAACGATCTTTTGGGTAGCTTGAAATATAAATGGGTCATCACCAAAATCTTAGTTTCGTAAAAGCTTTTATGCACCAAAAAAAACAAAGGACTTATTTTACAATAAAACCGAGAATATCGTCGCGCGACTTATAGCTTACCTACGTTCGCGATTGATAAAATAAACCAGGTACCTACAACAGTTCAAAATGTCAACATTGCAGAAGACATCCTATTTTAAAATAAAGGAAAATGAGCAATTGCTCTAATTGAACAAAATTTCTTGGAATCTGTGAGCTAGCCATAGAGTAAACAAAGCGTAAATACACGTAGTTAGCCAAATAGATTGTTATCACTATTCTTTAGCTAGTATATTTAACAGTGTTTCATGTTCTTCCGGAGTTCTTTAATTAGAATTCCCGCCATTATTTTGGCGCGCAATATTGGTCGGGCATTTTAGGCAATAATAGAAATACCTAAAAGATTTTTCTGGGAGTGAGGGACCCCCTATCGTAACTTACCCCCTTATTAATAAATAAGGTTTTAATAAGGTTAAGTCAGTCTTGTAACACCCAGGTATTAAGATAGCCCCAGCCCTTTTTGTTTATATGACATTAGAAAGTGACGGATATATTTAAAACCTAGGTACCTATTACTATACTTGACTAACACCTTTTTTATTAATAAGGGGGTTAGAGTATAAGGTGGTGTGTATAGCCAGCCTTATAAAAATAATAATAGGTTTCTTTATAATATATATTTTTACGAGACTTTGTATTTATTTAGTGCCTCTTTTATACATTGGTAACATTAATAAAGATCTGGATTTATGTAATCACAAAGCCAGTATTTATGTAGGTTGTAACTATGTACCACTATTTTTTATATAAAACATTATTCAATGATTATCATTTGACTCATTGTTTATTGCTAAGAGTTCAAAGGTTATTAATGTATGTATGAAACACGCTTATAAGCTGGAAAGTTACTCCATATACATTGTAAGTTAAGCTAAGCTTGGAGAAACTTGTAAGTATCTCTTAATCTTTGGATGATTTTAATTGAATATAGATGTTTATGTATTGAGTGAAATGAATTAGTATGTTATGTAAAATACTTTTTATGTTTTAGGGTGTAAAGTTGATTTTTATTTAAGTTACCCACATACCCTGGGGAAACTATAACTGCTAAGAACACATAATTGGTTGAGGAAGACCGGATAAGGCAAGACACATTTTGGGGTGTAAACAATACCCAAATTAAAGTTTTAAAACAAACAATACACATCGTAATAAAAACATAGAATATAATTCCATTTTGTTACACATACAAATAATATTTGTACATTATTTATGTACTCGTAATTGTCACTTGAAAAAATTGCACCGAATAAATGTTACACAATTTGCAGTAGCAAAATCTTCTGATGGACTGCTTGTGATGCCTGCATCTACACTACAGTCACAGCAGTAGCATTATTACACAAAATACCAACACTGCCTGAGCTATTTGCACTAAATGATCATAGATACGTCATCTCGTTTGCTGTTTCATTGCCACAGACAATGCTTGACCAACTAACACTTTGTCACCAGCTGCCATATCAAACTTAAAGTCTTTCGGTGCTTCAAACAGCAATATTATCGTACTCCCCATATTGAATTGACCAAACAGATCGCCTTTCTTGTAGGCAATGTCACTTAATTCAGTCTCGTTGACACGATTGCGTTTTCCTTTTGTGTTCGTTCGTAAATCTGGATCGCTGTAGATTTCAATTGAACCTACATTAGTTGCACCCACTGCTGTCATACTGAAAAACCCATGCTTCCATTGACCAACATAAACTGCTCTTTCGTTCATCGTAAACAGGCCAGGTATTAGCCGTGCAAGCCATGGATTTACTGAAAGAAGTTTCCCAGAAAAATGTCTCCGGAATGAAGCAATCCAATCACACGGCGAATGAAATCTGTGGTAGTCTCCAGGGGCCAAGTAGATTATACATTGGTGAAGTACATTATCTTTATTGTTGAGTAGATTGTCATAATAGCTACCGTTTTTGCTCTTCGACCATTTGTTCTCGCCTAGAAACTCTTCTAGACTGTATGTGACTCCTTTAACTTGTTCTATTTTATCTGTATCTGCCGGTCCACAGTTTAAAACCACTCCGTCGCAAGGAGACACGCATGGTGAGGCAGATATGTACCTCGCTCCGTCGCGTAGAGACCGAGTGAAGAAAGCCGATAAACTTTTATAATGAGTTAGGTCTGTAACTGCTGCATCATTCAAATTAACGTTAAACATTCTCACGTACGTACCGTATACGAAGCTCCGGATCGACGTAGGTAGCTCGCACGCCGCCAATTTACCCCACAATCTACTAGTCACTCGAAACGGAAACATTTCATAAAAGCGTATCTCCACTTTGGAGATCTCATAGTTAATGCTAGCGCGTATGTAACACCAACCGACGTACATAACACTCCCTAAAGGCACCCAACGAGTTATTATTGAACGAAAACTCATCCATTTCGTCTTCGTAAGCTGCGTATTTGTTGTATTCTTTGTTTGGTGAATCGTAGATGTTTGGCGAAACGGACGGTGCGGACGTAGCCGCTGCTTGAACAGCGGATTTATGACTGGAAGGCAGCTACGAATGCGAGTCGGCGGGAACATTTCGCACTCGACCACCTTCCTGGCGTTTAAAAATAATTTGTTTATATTTAAAGACTTTTTTTGCCAATTGATTGCGTGCAACCGTCCGTTTGATGAAGATGAAAGAAAACTGACACTGACAGTCCAGTGTGCCCACCCACAGTCTAATAATAATAATAATAAACAATATTTTTTTTGTAAATTTTTTCATGACCATGGATTACAGTATACAAAGTCATTCAATCGCATTAATCTAATCTAAACTAATATTATAAAGAGGAAAGATTTGATTGTTTGTTTGCATTGAATAGGCTCCGAAGCTACTGAACTGATTTGAAAAATTCTTTCATTGTTGGGAAGCTACACTATCCCTGGGTGACATAGGCTATATTATATTTTCAAAAAGATTAGGGATCCTTACTAAAACTCCAATAATGTAACCCAAGGTGTAAAAAAATTACCTAAAATATTCATTTCATCGCGTGCGCTGCGAAAACTTGATGTTAGAATATAATAATGTACTACGACTTTGTTGAACACATCATTATTTACAAAAAATGTCGCGACAGTATATGTCTAACTATTATACTTATGCCACATTTATATATTATGTTCTTTAATAAATATATTTAATAATAGAATATATTTAATAATTATATTTGTTCTTTTATTTTAAAAAGTTAATTGAAATGCCGCCGCTAGAAAAAGCTGTTTATTTGTATCTTGGTATTAATCCTTATCAAAATAAATTACTTCATATTCAAGACTGCTTCAATACTTTTGTATAACTTTTTGAATTATTAAATTCAGACATTCCATTCGAAAGATATCACGTGTTTAAAAATGTAAGTATTAGAACAGTGTTTGTAAAAAAACTCCGAGACGGCTTGACCGATTCTTATGAGATTTTGTGTGTATATTCAGTAGGTCTGAGAATAGGACGTAAACTATTTTTTATACCCGTAGGTCAGGGCAGGGCAGGGTAGGGTAGGGTAGGGTACGGCGCGCAAATCTATCGACACCTCATTACGACATTGCACCCGTGCGAAGCCGGGGCGGGTCGCTAGTTTTATTTATAATATCACTTTAATATAGTCCGTACATTAACTTTCACATAGTCCGCATGATCAGTCACCGTCCAGTCATATTTTAGTAAAATGGTGGTCATTGTACTAAAACTTTTCACGGACTTTTTGAGACAACTTGTAAAGTCACGATACACATATTTCATTTCACTTCACTGGTGCACATGTATTGATATTTATGGGATAAAATACCACCGGTAATATGCAATAAAACTCAAAATGCACGAATTTATGAAAATAAAAATGAAAACACAACGTCACTATGCAACGTCACTCTGCAAACTCAGCAATTACTTTTCAAAACAAGCTTAGATTCATTACATAATAGTTATTTTCGACACACTTGCTCGTAAAATGATATTTATTGCACCGTTTCTAGTTTGTAGCTTATTACGCACTTAGTGCTTTTTACTTTACATTATCGCACAGTTTTATGATAGGTATAATATGATTATATAAGTTTGTACCTCAATGAAATTGATATGTGTGTAGACGAAGCATTCCTAATTTAAACGGATTAAACAGTATGACAGCGCATAACTGTTAAAAAAAACTTGCGCGCCATTTTTGGTGACGGTCTCATTGCTTATTATCAAAAAAATGAACTTTCAAAAATACAAGTCTGTTTTTTCCTTACAAGTGTGTTGAAAAACATCGTATGACACGCGTGTGTATTGATCATTACACTCTCGGCTCCTTTATCGCGTTCGCCTGCGGCTCACGTGCTGAATACGGCCTCACGTGTAATTACCAACTTTGCACACAATACATGTATCATAATGTACTATTACATTCTAATGGCACTGACAACAAATGCGTGCCGCAGCGCAGCGGAAAAACTACAAAGTAGACCTGAATCTATATTTAATAAGTAAATAGCAAACATAAGCAGACCATGAACTACTACGGTCGCTAATCACTGAAATATTTAGAAATATTGTTCTACGAAGGTAAAAAACAATAAAAACAAAAAAAACCCACCACATGCTGAGCAATAATTTTACACCTAATATATATTACAAATCTTAATAGATATCCTATTCTATTTATATATAAAAAATTCAACTATTGTTTGGTTAGTCCTTTTATAACTACAGAACCACTGAACCAATATAGGTGAAATAGGTAGATTCAGCTTGTCAGAATTAAATTAAGTACACTTTATTTTAGGTGCACAAACATCATTACCTACGTTCTTCAGTGGCACTTCAGTGGGCTGTATCTAGAATAATGGGTAGACACTGTAGCTATTTGCTGTATACTGTGTACAATAAAGTTTTCTTCTATTGTATCATGAGGATCATATATAAGATTCTTGCCATAGGGGTATAGAAAACTCCTCATTCAAATATAAAAACCAACTTATTTTTATAATGTGTCAGCAATGAGATTACAAATAATAATAATAAAACCTTTTTGTTTCAACAAATAAAAATTTATAAATGTCAATATCGAACGGTTTTATATTTTCAAAACATTGTTTAAGTTATATGCTCTAAGTAGGTATATATGAAGTGCTGTGAAGTGATATTTTTAACTTTTGAAACTATGTCTGTGTTTGAAACAATAAAGTTATTATTTTCAGTAAATACTTATTAATAAAAATCATAATTCTACAATAATCAATCTAAAGTATTTTTTTATAATTATTAAATAAATTCTAAGTACTGTAGGTATTAATAAAATTTTCGCATAATATCGGTTTTGTCACAAAAGTTTTCAAGCCAGCGAGCCATTTCGTTTTAGCGCTGGCGATTCGTTCGTTCTACAGACATTTATGAATATGGTTCGTTCCAGATTCGTTCGCTCCATGTTCCTTCGTTTCGTAGACGTATCGTACCTGCGTATCGTACGTAGGTACGTATCGTAAAAGTAACATGGTAATAATTCTCCAGTATAGTGTATTATCTATGGTAATAATCGGATCTGCTTGCTTAGTATGACAAGTAGCGTTGTTGACGTTTTTAACAATAAAATTAATTTTTTACCTTTATTATTTTGTTTTCCCGCTTTAATTTCGTACTCTAATGTCCACAAATTACAATGGAGCTAACGCGAAATCTTTTACATCGAATAATTCAGTGGAAGCGTGTAAAAGACCTAAATCTACGGACGCCTCTGCGAAAGAAGATTTCGCGCTTGAAACAGCATTCCGAGGATTTCGTAAGGTACCCTTTGTAAGTGTATATCGACACGACATAACGCCGTATTTGAATGATAATAAACTCCATTATGTAGCTAAAAAAGGACATAATGAAGAAATAACCGTGCACACACTGAGGCTAGCACAACAGTGCTCAGTAAAAGTTGTCAGAGATGACTTGGATAAGCTCAGGCATTCTGTGAGTGTGTCCTCGACGTACTCCTCAGATTCTGAGTCATCTAACTTTGATCCTGTAACCATGGCTCATTTGAAATGTAAAATATGTGACAAACAATACTCTAGTGAGAAAAAATTGCAGAACCATCAGCAAAACAAACATATGATTGTGTACGGACCGAACAGCACAAAGCCACAGAAACGTGTATCATTCTCTGATCATGTTATCATACATGAAGTAAAGGAGTACCATAAATGCCGTAAATGTACAAAAATATTTGAGGATTACAAGTCATTGAGAGTCCATATGAAACAACGGCACAAGAAACGCAAATGCTACATATGTCATTATTGCAATAAAAATTTCGTGGATAGAATGTTCTTTAAAGTGCATATTAAACTCCATTGTGACATATGTGGCCTATTTCTGCAAACTAAAGCTAAATACTTAGAACATAGACGTAATGTTTGTCGAGTACTGAAGTTACATAAGTGTAAAACATGCGAAGAGGCATTCTTCAAATTCATGGACTTGAAAGACCATAGTTTTGAGCACATAAGCACATATTTTATCTGTGACATTTGTAAAGACAAATTTGAAACTAAATGTGCCGTTTCACACCACATCAACTATTTACATTCGAAAAAACGTCCAACTGCACTTTACTCTATGCGTAATTTAGGTACAGAGAGGTTATACCTTTGTAATTTCTGTGATGAAAGCTCAGTTGACCGTAACTTGATAGAAAGTCACGTACAGTTGTTACCTGACTTAACTAATCGTGCTATGACTGGTTATAAAGATTATTACTTCTGCGATCAGTGTTTGCAAAAGTTTGATACGGAGACTGATATGCTACAACATAAATGGACACACTTTTTAAAGACCAGTGACCATTCTCAACAGCGGCCAAAAAGCATACTTAGAAAAAAAATACATGGTATAAAAACTACATATAAAGCAGATGATTCAATACCAGAATATTTAAAACCAAATGTGGTATTACAAAAAATCAAAGTAGCAGAAACAGATCAAGTAGATAATATCAATGTCATAGAAGTAGATCATAACAATATTGCACAATTCGATAATATCAATGTTTTAGATGTTGATAATACTAATGTTGCATTAAAAGAGAAAGTCAATGTTGCCATGAATATTATGACCAATTCAGAGGATTTGGATAATTCAAAGAGTTTTGACATAAGCAATGGCCATAAAAAGAAGGCTTTGATTGATCCCAAGAGTAAAAAGACTTTACTCTCTAAGTTTCAATGCCAGGTGTGTATTTCTAAAATGATATTTGCTAAGTATCATCCATTAAATATGTTTAAGGCAAGTAAATATATGTAACCACACAAAATTATTATGTGACGCTTCTGCTCCACAGAATAACACACATTTGTTTTTCATGAAATATCAAACTTATTTTGCATTAAAATTCCCTTATCGCAATTAACCAATTTGAGCTTACGCCATTTGAAAATGTAGGAAGAATAAAAACCATTCAACCAGTCAGATAGGCATAGATTTTAAGGCATCATCTATTGCTTATTTATGCCAATTTATTATTTACAGCAATGCGGCAAATTCTATTCTTCCAATTACTGCCTAAGCCGTCATGTTGAAACACAGCACAATGACTACGTCAACCTTCGATGTCATGTTTGCGAAGAAACATTTGTATGGCCATCTCTATTGAGAAGCCATAAGTGTATTAGATTAAACATACCAGAAATGCCCTTTGATGATGCAAGACCAGAGATACATTTCGACAACTTGCATGAAATCACTCAGAATGGTTTCAACATATCTGACAGTGACGATTATATGAATACAGTGGACTTTGAAATACCCGCACCAATAGTTGAGCTGACTGAATATGGTAGTCAGTGTCCAGTTAACAATGCCAATGGCATTACTGCTGTATGTTTAAATGAGACAGATAAAACTAGTGTGGCTCCATTAGCATATAAACTGATAATGCAAGAGGTACCTATTGAGTTTTAGTGTAATTTAATATTTGTGTCATTGAAGTGTTAGGCAATGAATTCAACCATGTTTCAATTATGTGATACCTTATACAGATCTGTTTACGAAAGCTGGCACGTTCACAGTACTCACACATATATGCTATTTCACGTTTCAGTATGTTTTATTACATTATTGCTTCTAATCACTCAGCCAATTCTAATGGACGAATATTAAAAAAGACCACTATATTTGGTATATTCCCAACCGGCCCATTGCCGACATTCCCATTAATGGGGCCGTTGGGAAAATAATAAAATTATTTAAAATTGTTGCCAGCCGCCCCATTGCTCTATCCCCATGAATGAGGCCGTTGGGAAACTAATAAAATTATTTAAAATTGTTCCCAACCGCCCCATTGGGCTATCCCAATTGATGGGGCCGTTAGGATTTGAATAAAATAATTAAAAATTGTTCCCAACCTCCCCATTGCATGTACATAATTATTAGTTTTCGTGAGTTTAACACGTTTATAATATTAAAATTGTCTCTACGTTACACATGATGAAATAACGATGTTGTCAACGCTAAAGCGTGAGGCTAAGCAGTTTATAGTTTGTAAGTAAACGAACCAATCTTTCAAAAATAATAATACGAAAACAGCACATCAAACTAAATTTACAGAGGGAGAACTCTTTACATGTGACTTTTTTGATGATGTTAATTTTGTGATTTTAAACTGTAAATCAAAACTCGCCTATATTTGAAATATTTATGGCGTATTTTAGAATAAAAATCTGTAGAATTAATGATTATGAATACACACTCAAACTGTTTAATTTTTTGTACCGCGCTAGTTACCAGTGGTGTAATAACGTAAGAGGGTAGTGTCGAGGAGACGAGATCCGATTTCCACTGCATCAATGGGGAGTTTGGGAATAATTTTTAATTATTATATTAAATCCCCAACGGCCCCATTAATGGGGATGTGGGCAATGGGGCGGTTGGGAATACACCCTATATTTATGAGCAGTAGCTAAAGAATAACTGTCTCCTTCATACTCATAAGCTTGACCGCGCGCGATAGAGACGGACAGTATGTTGATGATGCGCATGCAGTGCGATGTGACGCCGCGCGCTTATTCACAGACACTACACAAGTGCAACGTGTAAATGTGTTGAATGTGCCAGCTTTAGTTAACCGACCTGTATCTGGCTCCAATATCATATGACATGGAATCCTTTCGTATTTTTTACAGTGTTATTTTTAGGCTGTAATTAAATATATTGCAAAAAAATAAGGGGACTGATTATACAATACGATTGTATTTTTCATATTTTTGGATTGGAATTGATCAGAATTTGCCCACACTATATGTCTTAATTGTGGATGTATGTAAGATATCATCTGTATAAATTGTAATTTAAAATTGAATGATAGGGACTAGGGAGTTAGGGTATACAGTAGCTTGTATAAGAAAATAGTATTTTGTTTTACATTGATGACAATGTACAAGCTTTTTATGTTTGTTTTTTTAATTGATGTATACCTGTAGATATAAGATACCTAACTCTTTAGAACCATGAACATATTATATTCTACTCTAGTTTATACAGTGTGATACAAAAAGACGAATATTTCCGAAAATGGGGAATTGTTTAGTTTTTTTTAACCATCATTTACGTCAGCTTGTCAATGTTTCACAAATGACGGTAGAACGTTCCTTATCCTAACCGATTATATCGCTCGAATTCGTTTATTTTATTATGTACTCCAACTAATAGCGCGTCAACCAGACGTAGTTTTGTTATTCCACACGCTGTGAACACATCTTCCTCTATTTTTGTGAATATAGATGTTAGACCTATTTATCCCATAAAATCGGGTGTTGATAGTCATCTCTAAATACGTTCTGCACATATTACGCGGTCGTATTATAGTTTGACATAAGCTCTAAAGTTATTTGAAATGAAAATGGTCTAACGATAACCGAAGATTGAATTATTTTATTATAATTTCTGGAATATCGGTCGTAAAATTTATATTTTTGCTGTTATTTTCATAAATCGAGCGCTCATTTCTTAATTTCATATAGTAGGTAGTTTGATAGTTAATTATTTCATATTGTCTATAATATTGTACTGTATTGTATATAATATATTATTACTATTACATGAACCAACTTCAGAAAAAGGAGGAAGTTCTATATTGGATGCAATGTTTTCTTAGCTTTTATGTTAACGGCTTTATACGTATGTTACATACCTTTATAAGTACACTGTTTATAATTTAACCTTAATTTATTTAGTTAATTATCTTTATTAATTAACTATGTGGTTTATAGGATGGTGCATATATTTTGACTGCATGATTGTATAGGTATGGATATATAAATTGTATAGTTTTGTAAAAATATGTGTAATCATTGGCGCCCAGAGTGGCTATTATTTAGGTTTGATATTGCTTAGAGCAATTGGTTGTATTTATATCCTTTAACCCCACTGTTGTGGTTCTGAAGAGACAGAACCTAAAAACAGTTAAAGTACAACATTACATAAATGCGACTAATAGTAATATGCACTAATGTTAGATTTGGATTATTTGATGATTCTATTTAAAAATGTCTGCTTGCTGACTCACTCGCTATTATAGTTTTAATTTTTAAGTAAGTATGGGCTGATTTTTCAATCGCTATATAAACATCAGGTAAGAACAAACACTGTTCTAATTTAAAATTAACAGTTAGATACCGTCTTTGTACCCATTGAAAAATCAGCCCAAATTTTAATTTTGATCTTTATAAATATTATGTAATTGAAATTATGTACCTATTTCAGATAATACTATTCCTTAATGGGGTTTTTCGTTTATCTGCTGTGCTGGCTGGAATATTTTTTGTATTTTATTTTATTTATGTTAGTAGTTTGCTTAAAGGGTTAGAAGATTTTTAGAGAGAGTTTGTTCGGAGCCTGGCATACTCAGCAGGCGCCATTTTGCTTGTTTTTTTACAAATGGCACTTCACGTTAAAACTTATATAACTACATCGAATGGGTACACTTACAAACAAAAAATACAGGTGTCTTTGTCCTAAAACACCACGTTACAGAGTTATTTGCGAAATAAGATCGATGTTTGACAACTTCAATAAGCATGACATATAGGGTACTATAATAGCTATATTGAATTAATATATATAGGGTGTAACAGAAAGGGTATATACATCCGAAGGGGGTGAAGACTACATCAGGTACATACTCTATAAAAAGTTTCAGCTTAAAATAAATTAATCAAAAATTCAAACCAAATTTTGAATTAAGTTTATTGAATTAAAATCATAACCAACGTGTCACCAGCCAATGAGGGTCATTATCATTTTGCGTCCCTTGCTAATATTAATATAAAATTTTATCTTCCGCGATTTGTGCGCCTAGTAGTAAAAAAGTGGATTACTGTAATGTATATATACTCTTTCCGTTACACCCAGTATATACTATGTATTCACTGTACTGTATACACACTACAAGTATACGTTTAAATAGCACTTTTAACTTTTTTATGATATTAAATTACGGTAATTAGGGTTTGTTTACGTGACTATTATTTTGTTTATTTTTTTACGTTTTATTTTAACGGACTATGCCATAATTGTTAACCGCATGTTAAAAGGCAACTCCATTATTTTTCCTATATTTACTTGCCTAGTATTGGGGAAACCTAATCCTTTTGTTTTTCTCAATTTTCCCCATATTGTCTCACTGGAATAAAACAGACTGTATAGTATTTGATGTTTAGATAATATAATGATTCATTAATCTGTAACAGATTGGAATCATAGATTTATTTTAGTTAACGCTATTTTTATTTATGAAATAGTATAATATTATTAGATAAAAGTCTTTTATTATTTGTGCCTAAAATATGTCTAACTTTGGCTATCTGTAAAAAAAAAAACAGTGCCAGCTATTCTACTGCCAGTTTTCACATATCACAGTCTTGTTATCCACAAGATTTGTGTACCTTTTATAGATTGTATCTATTTCGATGACTGCATTTCGCTAGATTAGGAATATTTACCTCACTCACCACCACCACTCTTCAGCTCGCTTCACACCACTCGAGCACCGGCAGCTTTATAAAGCGCAGGTTAGGCCCTATATGGAGTACAGCTTACACATCTGAGCAGGCGCACCGGCTTACCAGTTTGATCCGCTCGCTTGCTTTAAATGCGGACCACCTGTACCGTTGACAATTCCGAACTTGCTGGCGGTTTAGAGCCTCTTAGCCTTGGAGAGTAAGCTATCTCTGTATGTTCTACAGTCTTTGCTATGGAGTGCTCTCAAGAACATTGACTCATCATCAGAGCCGTCTTGATCATTAACAGAACGATCCAGTTTGATGTTCCTATTGCCGACGATACGGTTTTTTAAAAAGTGTGTAAAAAAGCTCTTCAAATTCGGCAACTCCGCAATCCCCCTGGTATTACTCCAGAGTAGTCCAGAGTCCATAGGCGATGGTTGGTGTATTCCCAACCGCCCCATTGCCCACATCGCCATTAATGGAGCCGTTGGGAATTTAATAAAATAATTTAAAATTGTTCCCAACCACCCCATTGATGGGGCCGTTGGGAATTGAATAAAATAATTAAAAATAGTTCCCAACCTCCCCATTGCTCTATTCCCATTGATGGGGGCCGTTAGGATTTGAATAAAATAATTAAAATTGTTCTTAACCTCCCCATTGCATGTAAATAATTATTGGTTTTCGAGTTTAACACGTTTATAATATTAAACACCAAACTCACCACGTTCACTTCATATTCACAACTAACTAACCCAAGCGTTATTTTAAATGGGCTTTACAACTTTGGAACGACCAAAACTTCGCGAAATATACACTATGCTATCAGCGCTTATATGTAGTGGCATCGCCACGGCACCTCATCAGCGCGCGCGGCGGTGCGTTCTTTTGAAAGTCATGTATAAATAGTTCTCCCGTAAAGGACATTGGCATGGTAACATGTTACTTGGGACCTATTGATATGGGTACCGTTTATACTGGAAACTTATTAATAATTGTAGAGCGTTATAAAAGTAACTAAAAAGCGAATGGAAAGTATGTTGTAAAAGATGGGAGAAAAAAGATATGAGAGGTACAAAATATAACATAAATTGCCAACTAACATTTTTAGCCGTTTACAAAATCCAAGGTACTTGCCACTTGCAAAACGTTATCCATATGTAAATCAAATGCATCTAAGTAGGTATGATGAGTAATCGGTACAAACAGGTAAAGCCGGGTCGTCCATTATCCAATAAATAAGGCCAATATTCCAATAATAATCCAATATTTAAGGCGATGATAGCTCAGTGGTAGTGACGTCGGATATAGGGAATGAAAACCGGTTTCACCGAAAATCGAAAAACCGGTTATTCGGTACGGTTTTGACCAACAAGAAAAACCGGTTTCACATCACACCAAAACCGGTTTTTCGATTTTTTTCGGTTTTTCTTTCAATGTTTGGAAAAACTAAAAAAGGAAGATTTGCCGCCGTTTTTTAAACTGCACAATGCAGTGAGTATTTTTGTGATGAACATGTGTATTTTATTGAGCTGGTAAGAAAATAACTTAAAATAATGATTGTTTTTATGATAGATATAAAACATATAAAACTTTTTTTTACAATACTTAGGTAGCAAACAAGCGTACGGCCCGCCTGATGATAACCAGTTACTCTAGCCTATAGATTCTTGCAACATAACGGTTATCACTCGCACGTTACCAACCCTCAACCTTTTTGAAGCGGGGAGCTCATTCCACAGCCTGAGCATCCACGATAGGAAGCTTCTTTGAAACCGCACAGTATGAGAACATTTTGGTTCCCATGTGTGAGGATGGACTCCCCATCGGTGACTACGATGGATCAAGGTAACTGGGCATCAGGTCAATCAATTCTTCAGAACACTGTTGGAAAAGCGGTTGAACACACATAAGAAGGCAGTCTCTCCTCAGAATAAGGGGCTTTAAAACACTTGTGAGCTCGGGATCATCGATAATTCTAACGGCACGTCGCTGAACTGAGTCTAAATACCCAAGCTGGTATCCAGGTGCCCACAGAAGACAGCATTACTTCATTTGGGCCAGACTTGCGACTTATATAGTTGCAGTCTTTGTCTCGATAAGAAGTACTGCTTCGCTCTATTAACACACCGAGTTTTTTGGATATCTTGTAGATGACTTTGGAACAGAACGTCGCTACAAATATTAACGTGAAGGATCCCAATGCTTTTCGTGATGTTGAGGGACATGTTCTAGAAATGAGGAACCACAGCAAATGGACTTCTCTCAACGGTGAATTGCAGGCTTGCGTGTGATTTAGTGGGGTTGAAATAGACTAGGTTTAGTCGACCCCAATCGGAGTCACTAGTTTGTGTACTCTCGATTTAAGACAAGTCCTTCGCGCCTTTTCTCCAATATAGAACGTGAGATATTTGCACGGTTCGTGTAATGAGCGTCCCATGTAATTTCATCTGCATAGCAATGAATGCTGGCAATAGAGAGTATATTATTCATATGCTGGAGGAACAGTGTTGGGGATAATTTAGAGCCTTTCGGGACGCCAGCATTAATGTCATGCTATCGGAGCAACTACTATCAACGAAGGCTCTTATGTATCTGCCAGACAGCAAGCAAGCAATCAGTCATGATTGGTGTTATTTTTTACCCGTCTGCACGACAGCAAAAACTAGGTAATTTTTTTTTTATCTAACGAATACATTCGTATAATAATAACCACGTTTTAGTGTACACGCAAGTTGCTGTGCCGCTACAATATGCCATGTATTACGTGTGAAATTAATATTATAACTTACGAAACATAAACGAACCGTGTAGTCTATATAAACGAGTATCTGATCTACAGAGTTAAATAAACGATTATTTCCATAAATTTTATGAAAAAGAGATGGATTGATTGTGTGAAAGATGATATTGGTAAGAAACGAGTGAATGTTGGTATAACGGATAGAAGAAGCGTACATATTGCGCCGATCCCAAATTATAGGGAACAGGACAGGCAAATGGTGATGGTGTCTTTGATGTTTCTTTTATACCCACTTCATTAACTTTAAGTGACAATAATTCCTCAGTTTGCGATTTTTAAATCTTAGGTACGGTTTATATCTATAATTCGAGCTATAGAAATAACGTGAAAAAAAAACGAGCGAACATTAAAAAAACCGGTTAAAACCGGTTAACCGGTTTTTTCATCTCATAACCGAAATAAAAACCGGTTTTCATTTTGCCACGGTTTTGCATTCCCTAGTCGGATACCGAGACGAAGGTCCCGGGTTCGAATCCTACAATGAGCTTGAGCTTTCGGTGAAGGAAAACATCGTGAGGAAACCATAGCACGGTGGTAGGGTACTTTGTAGTACCCGTCTGGCTGGCTGCCACCCTCAAGTTGAAAATCTGTCGCCAAGCATCTTTCGGTGTGTTCCGATAGCTGCACTTGAGCGCCAGTTCTTTCTAGGCTTTGTGTGCTTACCACCTTCGGCCGCACCATCACTTACCATGGTGAGATTGCGGTCAAACACAGGACTATAAACAGTAAAAAAAAAAAAAACAAAAAAATATAACCGTTTGAATACGAACGATGGACGTAATGAATTGACATTTGAAACTAGTGTTAAACTAATCGTGAAAATACAATGATATTACAATAAAAAGAGGTGAAAATAACGATATACTAACGATACTACCGGACCTTGATCAATAGTATCAATAATTATACTTCTATGTTACATCCTCGAGATTTAATTAAACCATGTAGTATGAGTATTATTATTATTTATTTATTAGTTCACGTAGCCAGCAAGCATATCCAACTATGACTAATTTGTTTTGCGTGAATCGGTAGAAGGTAATATGCCTAAAAGTATAAGTCTTAAAATTATGATAAATTATTATTGTAAATAATAATATCGCAATTTCTCATATAATCGATAGTACCTTTTATAGGTAAGTATAAATAAATAAATTGTAGATAGTTTTCAACTGTACTTGGAAGTGACAGATTTTATTTGACGGCACGTCATGCTCGTTGCGTTTTGTAAGTGCACGATGTCTTAATTTTTACCCGACTGACCCGGAAGGAGGGTTATGTTTTTCGAGTGTATGTATGTATGTCTATTTCTTTGTGCCACTCTGCAGCCTAAAGGGCTTGATGGATTTAAGCATATGAGGTGTCGTTAGATTCGTCTTGACTGGGGGAGTGTCATAGGGTATATTATTTTTATATAGCGCCTAAGAATAAAAAAATAGGGGGGTATTAAAAATAAAAGTTTCGTTATTATAACAATATGGGTATCAAATGAAAGCTTGTAAATAGACCATTCCATATATGTATGTATTGTAATACTTTTATGCTACCATTTTGACGTAAACTGCAAAAAAACACGTTTAATGCAAGGACAGTAGGTACTGAGCCGTTACCATACGTAAATCACAGATTTGCGATGGTTGTTAGCGTTCCTTTACCGTACCGCTCATTTACTTACTAATACATACAACTCTTTCTGTATAAAACTAAAAAGTCTGAAATAAATTAAATTATTAATAGAAACAAAAAACCCGACTGCGTAAAACATAAATTAACTGAAAAGAGAAAAACAAGCTCTTAAATCTATAGAATTTTGAATATAACTTGAATTTTATAAGGTATATAGAGGATAATATAGAGACAATTTTAATATTATAAACGTGTTAAACTCACGAAAACAAATAATTATGTACATGCAATGGGGAGGTTGGGAACTATTTCTAATTATTTTATTCAATTCCCAACGGCCCCATCAATGGAGATAGAGCAATGGGGCGGTTGGGAACAATTTTAAATTATTTTATTGAATTCCCAAATGCCCCATTAATCGGGATCTGGGCAATGTGGCGGTTGGGAATACACCCGATGGTTACCACTTACCACCAGGTGGACCATCCAACAGCTTGTTAAACTGCTGGTATTAAATAACTGCTTGGCTAAATTCTTGGTACTTTTTCTGTATCTAGAAAAACATAAGAATAAAAATACTACCTACAACACGACCAATTAAATGTCAAGTGGCGGTACTGTGAACGAGACATCAATATTGATAATAAGATCTATCAATACATTACAAGGGAAGTAAATGACACAATTGTCTTGAAGGTATATTTCTCTTTTTGCTAATAAATTGTAAGTAGAAAAGCACAATCGTTTGCGTAATACATCGTTCCTTAATAGGTACCTATATGGCTGATCCTTGTCACATGAAGCCTTCAAGTGTAGACGTTGGAGTGAAAAGTACATACCTACATAAATATTGTATATATAATATATTACTTATAATTACATTTACCTACCTACTTGTTTTATTATATTGCTATAGTAATATTCTTCCACTTTTTCATATATTGTACATATCTTCCTCTAAGTCCACCTCACCCCGACCTCACCTTTCCAGATTAGTAACTTTGTAGTAGGTAAACCCTTTTTTACTCATTAATATTATTAAAAAACACGTTTTTTTTATAAAATCGCTAGTTGTCCCCATATTCCCGTGCGCGATAAGTTGAGACGCGCTCCCCGGCCCGTTTCCCCTGTACTTCTCCGAGGGCGCTCTTTTGTACTATAACGCGACTGTGACGTCACCGCGCTTAGGTCTCAACTTATTGCGCACGGGTAATATAATGTATTATATTTTTTAATTATAATAAAAAAATCGAGAACATACAAACGCATTATGCGTTTAACGTTTGTGACGTTTAAAAAAGTTAATTCTGTGAATAAAAAGTCACCTATATTTATGTCGTATTTAATTTTAGAAATTATTATGAATTATCCAGTGGTGTTTTAACTTAGGAGGAGACGAGCTCCGATTTCCACTGCATGAATGGGGAGAACTGGAACTATTTTTAATTATTTTATTCAACTCCCAACGTCCCCATCAATGGAGCAGTGGGTATTTCGGGAACAATTTTAAATTATTTTATGCAATTCCTACTATCCCCATCAATGGAGATGCAGGCAATGGGAATACGGTGGGTATACAATTAACGTGCACGGATTTTAAATGCGGTTAGCACATTTTATTAGGGTTTCCTTAAAAAAGGAACCCTTCTGGTGCGTCTCCGTCTGTGTGTCACAGCGGTATTCATTAGCAAAAACTAGAAGGTAATGCTATTGATTTGGATATAACACGCGATAACAAAGATAAAAATTAAGCTAAACACACATTTACCTCACGAAGTGAGCTCATGCAACACATCAACATTGCTCAGGGCGTTGGAAAGCGACACTTTCTTACTCACAGCCATGATTTTAGTCTTTTATAACACAGAAATATCGATACTATCGATAGTATTGAGATTCAATAGTATCGATCATATCGGTAGTAGGTATTGCCTTGATCAATAGTATTGGTTGGTCTGCGATATCGATAATATCGATACAATCGATAGCACTATCGATATTGTAACTAGTTTTCAAGGTCAACTATCGATAGTTTGATAACATTATTCCCAGTTTAATTTCTTCATTCAAACCAAGTATTTCTAAGTAATCTGTGATTCAAACCGTATAGTACACTCCTATAGTAGCTGTGTGCCTTATGTTGTTTTATCAATTTCAAATTAATGCTCGCTGTGTTAATACATATTATTGTGAAAATGGAAATAACCTGTGAAAAAAAAATTTACGTTATTTACTGATTTTATTACTCTCGTGTGAAACATGTTTTTTTATTGTTCACTACCTACTAAGTAACATGCTATTTCTAGCACTTTTGGGTAACAAAATCTGGCAATCTATCAACTTTTTGCAAGTGTCTAGCTACTGGCTAAAGCTAGCAGTTGGCAGCACTGGTTAGCTAGTGTTTATCTGGGACTTTTTGGCGGGAAATTGCAGAGTGACGTTGCGTTTTCATTTTTATTTTAATATATTCGTGTATTTTGAGTTTTATTGCATATTATCGGTGGTATTTTATCCAATAAAGATCAATCCATGTGCACCAGTGAAGTGAAATGAAATGAATTATGTGTATCGTGACTTTACAAGTTGTCTCAAAAAGTTAGTCAAAAGTTTTAGTTTTAGTATGACCACCATTTTACTAAAACATGACTGGACGGTGACTGATCATGCGGACTATGTGTAAGTTAAAGTGCGGACTATATGAAAGTGATATTATAAATAAAATGTATGCGACTGAAGGACTTTGTGTCCAAGGTCATGAACAAATTAACAAAAAAAAAGTGTTTATCTGTCAACCTCAGTCCTCTCAATATTTTTTGTATTGTTGAAAGAAAAATCTCCATAAATCGTTGATTAAAGTTTAATAATTGCTTATAATTTGTTATAAACAACACAAATCATGAGTCAAAGTAATTGGTAGATTTTTATCTTACTAGAATTTGTTATAATCCGACTTTATATCACTGCATCATATTTCTGTGTTTTATAATACTAAAATCATGTCTGTGAGTGAGAAAGTGTCGCTTTCCGACGCCCTGAGCAATGTTGATGTGTTGGATGAGCTCACCTTGCCAGGTAAATGTGTATTTTGCTTAATTTTTATCTTCTAATATGATTCATGAAAGCTAGCCTACTAGACTAGGTACATAGGCGCGGTCATGATTTCCGCTTGTATTTGTACCTAAAACTGTAATAACAAACATTATTTCTGTTGATGTACTAATTATATTGGATTTCACTTACCTCAATGATATTGTGTACAAATGCAAGCCTATACAGTATAGAAAATAATAATAATAATATTAGTAGCTAACCTATGCTCATAAGCATCAAAACACTCTGCAGCACTCTAATAGCTCTCAAATCTAATTGTTTTAAAATAACAGTGTATGTTTAGTTTTATAAACTCAGTAAATGTCCTTTTCATCGTTCGAAACCATTGATTGATTGACGGGCCAGTTGGCGCAGCTGGTTAAGGTTCACCTTACGCGCCGCAGGTCGTGGGTTCGATTCCCACACAGGACAT
Source organism: Polyploca ridens (assembly GCA_951394255.1). Taxonomy (NCBI): domain Eukaryota; kingdom Metazoa; phylum Arthropoda; class Insecta; order Lepidoptera; family Drepanidae; genus Polyploca; species Polyploca ridens. The sequence goes on from OX596272.1 coordinate 6,050,024, forward strand.
GCATTTGTGCGCATGAACATGTCTGTATGTCCTGACTCTGGGTGTAATTATGTATATTAAGTATGTATTTACAAACAAAAAGTAGTATATGTATTATATATATCAGTTATCTGGTTTCCATAGTACAAGCTCTGCTTAGTTTGGGATCAGATGACCGTGTGTGAGGAATGTCCCAGGATATTTATTTATTTATTGATATACAACACTTATTCGCTCACCATCAGGTACACTGCTAGAAGCATCATGACAAGGCTAGTTGTATATCAATGCTTTTGAAATATGGGGTCGCGGGGTAGGAGGCTGGTGAACTGTGGTACAGGTTTTCCTAGTACAGACGCCAGTCTCTCACAAATTGTATCTTTTGCCATACTAAAATGCTTATTATTGTTTTTATTTACATATATTTTGTGAAGAGAGAATAAATGATTCAATTATTAATTATTATTATTAATAGTACCTATATGATAATGCGCTTCTATTGAACATAATTATAATGCTACATATTTTAGGTTTGAGAGCATATCTAAAGATCATAAGTTTGGGTATAATGTCTTACCTATCCACAGACCAATAATTGATTGATTGAAAGCTGGTGTCAAATAAGGGGCCTCAAATAAAATAAGGGGGAGGGAGGGGTATTGCTTAGTGTGATGAGATATGACTAGGGATGGGATAAGTAGACATTCTGAGTTACATATTTTATGGACAGCCCCTAAATTTAAATTATAATGTAAGTAGCAAATGGCTGATGTAATTTGCAAAACCTATTTTTTTTTTCTATGTCTGAGATTGACCTCAACTCAACAAAGTTTGATACAATAATATTTTATCAAACTTTGTTGAGTTGAGGTCAATATTATTATTCTGATACAAGAATGCATATATTAAAAACAAACAAACAGATATTTCATTGAATAGAACTAGTTTGTAAAATACTTGTGTATATAAAATACTTGCATATAATGGCCTGAATAAAAGGCATATTTTTAGCTTATAACAGGGGTTCCCAAACTTATTTTAACTGTGACGCCTTTGGGAAGTTGCCATATTTTTGCGACGCCCTGGCCTTCTTGCCATACATTTACTTACTAGTTGTAGTTCTAGCCTAATAACAATTTGTCAAAAAAACTCCAAATAGCTTTTAATTTTTTTTAAAGCTGGAATGAAAGCAAACAGAAAAGATTAAAGCTAGCACACCCTTTTTTTATCTCTTTTTGTTTGGTATTAATGAGAAGGAGGATGTGCTTGCTTTTCTGAGCATATTTTCTCAAAATGAGGCTCAAGTTTCAAAATTGCCAGTCTTGTCTCTGCCTCTAAATTTATTTTCGATCTATACTTGTTCTTAATTACTGCAACTGTAGAGAAAACTGCCTCGCACAAGTATGATGTTGCAAACTGTACTAAAACCCTCAATGTGGCAGTGCTGATGGAACAATACTCTTGATAAACTGAACTCCAAAATTCAAGTAGCTGACACAGACAGCCAACCTATTTAGATCGCCTCACGACGCCGCGACGCCCCTGGGATACTGGCGTTGCCAAACTGTGTGGCAACTCCTGGCTTATAGTATATACCCAAAGACTTCTTACCACAGCCAAAGTGAAGACTATTAATATGAAAGACACACTAAATATTTATTTACACAACTTAATTTATTTATCAAATTAAAAACAAGATATTAATTATTATGTCTTGTCCTTAGTAAGTTATCTAAATGAGGAGTTGTATAAACAAAGTAAATTATTGAGACTGGTCACTTGAGAGTCAATAACATTCATAAATATTTTATCAGGGCCTTTTTGAATATGTGACTTTTTGATTTTGATTGTACACATATTTACATATACAAAAGATACACTATAGCAGGGCTTCCCAAACTGTGCGTCGCACTGTGTGCGCGGTATTATTCCAGGGGCGTCGTGAGGCAATCTAAATAGGTTGGCTGTCTGTGTCAATACGACCGAGCCGAGTGAGCGCCATGCGCATTGTGATGTGGCAGGAGCGGGCAGCCACTGCCTTTTCTTTTTCAATAAGTTAGATGCTATTTGGAGTTTTTCTGACAAATTGTTATTAGGCTAGAACTACAACTATTAAGTAAATGTATAGCAAGAAGGCCAGGGCGTCGCAAAAATATGGCAACTTCCCAAGGGCGTCACAGTTAAAATTAGTTTGGGAAGCCCTGCACTATACAATAAACCGAGATTCCACTGCCCCCAGACCTTACTTATTTTCTGACAGACAATGTATGAATACCTGCTAACTTGAACCAAGCATGAATGATATGTTATATAGATTACATAATTTTTTAAATTCTGCAAGCTGATTTTTATACACAGGGAACTATTTCAATACTTTTTAGCAGCCAGAACAATCGTAGCAGCCAATAACATCCCTTTAACACAATTAAGATGTTGCTGGAGTATTTGCGCGAGGGCATTATTATAATGTATTAATGCGGCCGCCCCTGCTGCCCACTTGCCACGCCTCGGAAACTGCATGGGACCATCATTTATTATATCTAATAATAATAAATCCTTTTTATTGATTCTTTAACATATTTAAACTTATTACTAACACAAAAAGAAAAAGAAAAATCTTATAGTTATGTTAAAGACCCCTGACGGGTATAGGCCTCCTCCAGCTCCTTCCATTTGCTCCTATCTTTGGCCTGGTTAAGCCAGTTGGCTTCCAGCAGTGGCTGTGATGTCATCTACCCATCTTGCCCTAGGCCTCCCCACTCTTCTTTTTCCTTTGGGCCCTAGCCATTTTGTAATCAGGTGTGTCCATCTCTCGTCCGTCATTCGGGTAATATGGCCGGCCCAACGCCATTTTTGCTGGAGAAACATCCAAGGATATATTTATTAAACTGAATACTGTCCAAAACAGATGAGCAGCCATGCATCGAAGCAGCTCCATGCTCCATCCTGTACCAGGCCAACTTTGACACCAACTTCGAAGATCGCAATGGCTTTGTCACCGGCATCGCCAAGTATATTGAAGAAGCCACCGTGCATGCTAACTTGGTTTGTAATTTTGATTTAGAATACAGTATTGGGTGTAATTATCCATTTAAGAATATGTAGAAAAAAATAGTTTATACAGGGTTACAGGGAAAGTAGTACTGAATATTAAAGGATGTTATTATTCATTTAATTTCTGATGAATTTGATTCTAAAATACGGTATCCGAAACTTAACCGTTATGGAGATATTGCATTGTAAAGTTCGAAGTTCCGTTATTTTGTACTACCACTTGGGCCTATTCAAATAACATTATTTTAAGATTTTATAAACATACCTAGTAGATGTTAGTTATATTTATATTTATAGCCTATATCAGATTATTTATTACAATTTATATAATTCTATTGAAGTTTCCACCCTTTAAGTTTGATACTAATCTGTGTAGATGTTAGTTATACCTTTCTAAATAGCTAAAGAGACGTAGATGTTTTTAAAATCATTTTACAGAAAATGCTACGATAACCGCTTACCATCAGGCGGGGCGTATGCTTGTTTAACTACTCAGTTGAATAAAAAAATACTTATAATTAAAAAAAGCTTAAAACCGGCCAAATACGAGTCGGACTCCCACACGGAGGGTTCTGTATAATATTATCTAACAAAATAATAAAAAAAAACGCAAAGGAGACGTTTCTTGGAACTCAATCTGCAGACACCTGGCAACGAAACACTTTCTATGTAACTCTTTTCATGTAGAACGAGCTCTTAGAAGAAGGCAACGCTCATGCCGTGATGCTCTACACCTGGAGATGCTGCAGCCGGGCCATCCCGCAGCCTCGCTCCAACGAGCAGCCGGACCGAGTGCACATTTACGAACGCACCGTCCAGGTCTTGGCTCCTGAGGTTGACAAACTGCTGCAGTTCATGTACTTCCAGGTGAGGCTTAGTATCTAGAATACTGGAAGATATTCCTAACAGGAATAAGAGCTGGAACTGCTTGATATTTGGAGGTCTTGTTTTTTTGCAAGTTTTGAATAGTATGTCCTTTGTATTAAAATTTAGTTTTGCATTGTTATTTGTGGTACATTCGAGTCTGTATCTTATTGCTTAAATATTATAAGCTATAGCGGTTTGACCCGCGTTCCCGGGATAAAGTAGCCTGTCCTTTTCCATAGCATAGGCTATCTGCATGCCAAATTTCATGATGATCCGTTGAGTAGTTGAGGCGTGAAGGCGTAACAAATGAACAAAATTACTTTCGCATTTATAATATTAGTTAGGATAGGATAGGATAAAGTTTCATCTAATATATTGCTAATTATATTCTGTGTATATTATTGTTCGTGGTAAACTCTAGTCTGTGCTTTTTTTCTATTTATGACAGACCTGTCTTTGACGATAATCTCATCATGGCAAGTGATGATGTGGCCGAAGGTGGTGCACACACAAAGCCTGAAAGGAACTGGCTCTCAAGTGTAGGTGTCGGAACACAGCGATAGGTGCCTGGCATTTTCAACTTGAGGGCGTTAGCCAGCCAGGCGGGTACTACAAAGTACTCTACCACCGTGCTATGGTTTCCTCACGATGTTTTCCTTCACCTCTTCTTCACACTGAGCTATCATCGCTTTACCTTTGCTAAATGTTCCGTTTCCCAGCGTAAAGCAATAGAGCGTTTCTGCGGCGAGGTCCGGCGTCTTTGCCATGCGGAGAAACGCCGCGACTTTGTGTCCGAAGCGTATTTGCTTACTTTGGGCAAGTTTGTCAACATGTTCGCAGTGTTGGACGAGTTGAAGAATATGAAGAGTAGCGTTAAAAATGACTATTCTACTTATAGGAGGTACGTTGTTTTACAAGCTTTTATTTAGTTTCACCTGTCTGGTGTCTGTAAATTTAAAATTGAAACTTCTCAGTGACCGATTGAGCTGAAATTTGGTATACATTAGTATCATCATTATCATCAGCCCATAATGTCCCACTGCTGAGCACAGGATCAATCACCACAATGGACAGGGATTCCTACCTCACACATTGAAACCAGAAATGTTTCGAACTGTGCGGTCTCAAAGGAGCTTTCATCCGCGGACGCTCGGACTGTAGAATGAGCTCCCCGTAGTGGTGCACCCAATGGAGTACAGCATGGGGTTCTTCAAAAAAGGTGTGAAGAGATTTCTGCAGGGTCGGCAACGCGTGAGTAACACCCCTGGTGTTGCAAGCGTCCATAGGCTGCGGTAGCCGCTTACCATCAGGCGGGCCGTATGCTTGTTTGCTACCTAAGTAATATAAAAAATAAAACAAAAACACAAATGAGGGTGGGCGGGAATGGGCAATACTCCACCACGCGTGCCCACTGCGGATCGGTGGAGGTAGGCTAGTGGTCAACCTACTGTTGGAGTTGTCAACCCGCCTAGAAAGCCTCCAACTAGCTTAACGACTATCACAGTAAAGTGATAACCGGGACCAACGGCTTTACGTGCCTTCCGAAGCACGGAAACGCTCGGTTTGAATGACCCACTAAGGCGGTCACCCAGCCAAGTACAGACCACAACTGTGGTAGCTTAACTTGCCGATCGATTAAGAACGGCTAATCATGCTACACCACGAGCGCTTCAACGCACTACATGAGCGCTACATTAGTATATTGGATGACAATGCAAGTACAGGCAACAAAATTCAAAATTCAAAATCATTTATTCAAATAGACCTTCGCAGGCACTTATGAAAAGTCTGACTCTAATACTCTAATACCGGTTCGGAAGGTTGCATTTGCTGAGAAGAGCCGGCAATAAACTCAGCAATTACTGTTTTCAAAACAAGCTTAGATTTATTACATTTAGATTCATTACAACAAAAAGTACAGTCACCATAAAAAGCTTGTTTTTAAGTTTAATAGATGCCACATCAACAAAGATTTGTATGAGAATACAATCGTAAAATGTAGGGGGGGAAGCGGAAGGCGTGTTTTGATTGGTCTGCTTGGCGCTTAGTATGCAGTACTAGGGCATAAGCTTAATAATCAAGGGTATCCTTCTAATTGGCGACTTCAGCTCATTGGTATGTGAGTTTAGCACACGACCCCGTTTTTAGGGTTCCGTAGCCGAAGGGTGCCAAACGGGACCGTGTTCATAAGACTTCGCTGTCCGTCCGTCCGTCTGTTTGTTTGTCTGTCGGTGAGCTGTATCTGTAATAATTGAACTGTTTTACTAAAAACTTAAACCGACTTCAAAGTACACTTAGAAGTAATCAAATCCTGATCTGATGTCAATGGGACCAAACGGGAAATGTACCCTTTCAAATAAAAAAAGAATTTTCCAAATCGGTTAATAAATTACGGAATTATGAGGTAACAAACATTAAAAATTGAGAATCTCCTCCTTTTTTTACCCGACCTACCCGGAAGGAGGGTTATGTTTTTCGAGTGTATGTATGTATGTATGTATGTCTAGTTCTTTGTGCCGCTCTGCAGCCTAAACGGCTTGATGGATTTAAGTATATGAGGTGTCGTTAGATTCGTCTTGACTGGGGGAGTGTCATAGGGTATATTATTGAAGTCTGTAAAAAATTCAATAAAATTTAAAATTAAAGGGCGCCCCCATACAAGAAATGTCTTTTTTGGCGTTCATTGTTTCATAGCAAAGTTGAGTTAGTTAATATTGTATGTGAACCCACCGAGTGAGAGTCAGTTTTTTCTAATATACTATGAATGTCAGGGCCGCACAATTCCTGAAAGTGATGTCAGACAGCCAGAGCCTCCAGGAGTCGCAGAACTTGTCGATGTTCCTCGCCACACAGAACAAGATCAGGGACACTGTGAAAGACGCTCTCGAGAAGATTAATGGTATGTACCATCCCACTTTAAAGGCTTGTAATTATGTAAACAGACCCCCGCGGTTTCACTCCCGTACGGTTTTAATTATTCTGCGCGGAACCCTAATTCTTTTTTTAAATAAAAGTTACCTAGGTTATTCCATCAGTCAGACAGTACCATTTTTGCATTCCTGCCATATTTACAGAGGATTAACTTGAATAGAATGATAAGCAAGCTGTGTATACGCCAAGAAGAGTACATTTAAGGTCCTTTTGTAATTAGTATGCCTTATAGAATAAGATTTTATGTACTCAGTTCTGTAGGCCAAATAAAAAAGGAATCTTTAGAAACTTTTGTAGTTCGGTACAAAACAAATCACCCCGACTCTCCTCGCGTCACAAAAAACGTCTGGACGGGACCCTTAATGTGCAAGTCCGACTCGTAATTGACCGGTTTTTTATTTCTACCAAATATTTCAAATATAATAAATTTTAGTATAGTTTTTTTATTAATTAATTGGTGTTCCATTCAAGTAATTTAACCGTACCTTAAACTTAAACTTTTTATAACTAACTTTTAAACTTTTTGTAACTTCCGTAAATATTCCTATAGAAATATATTTACAGTTGGCTTTGGAACAAACAGACATGCACATATACACAAATCTTTGTCCTGGATGGGAATCAAAATCAAAAAGTCAGTTTAGGCCCTGATAAGGCACATATGAACGTTAATTTGTTACATACAGTAGAAGTTACCACCGGTTCGGAATACACTTAAACTGAGAAGACTCCAGCAAGAAACTCGGCAAGTTTTTTTTTATGGAAGATTTTTTAATATTACAACTCTTTTTTTCCAAATACTTATACAATATATATATTATTATTTTATGCTTATTCGTACAATTGTCACATAGCCAGGGGGATGCAAGTGCAGATAGAAGCTACTACAAACATATATTCTTATCATTTTCAAAAAGTCATTTAATCAGTTTAGGCCCTGATAAGGCACATTTGAACGTTAATTTGTTACATACAGTTAAATTTACCACCGGTTCGAAATAAACTGAAACTGAGAAGACTCCGGCAAGAAACTCAGCCGGCAAGAAACTCAACCGGCAAGAAATCGAACCCATAACCAGTTTTATCCAAATACTTTTCAAGATATTGTTGTTAATAATCCTCAGGCTACGAGGACCTGCTGGCAGACGTGGTGAACATCTGCGTGCACATGTTCGAAACGAAGATGTACCTCACGCCCTGTGAGAAACATATGCTTGTTAAGGTAATTACATTTTTAGTACTGTCGCTCGAAGTGTAATAACATTTTTAGTACTGTCGCTCGAAGTGTAATTACATTTTTAGTACTGGCGCTCGAAGTGTAATTACATTTTTTGTACTGTCGCTCGAAAAGTGTTATTACATTTTTAGTACTGTCGCTCGAAAAGTGTAATTACATTGTAGTACTGTCGCTCGAAGTGTAATTATATTTTTATTTCGTCTTTCTATTTATTTTTAAATCTTTCTTTTTTATTTGTATCAGGAACACGACAGTCATTTATTTGACTGCGGAAGGTAGAGGTACTTCCCCAGTCGAGCTGTACTTTGAGAAATAACAGTCTAATGTCTACCTCTCATAAATTCATTAACTTCCAGATATCTAACTTCGTTATCAATTATTTGAGATTTTAGAGTTGTTCTAATATTAAAAGTTGTTCTTTATGATGAGTACAATAACCCTTGAAAATATGGCTACCATTTGAAAGACAATCCTGTATTTATATTTATTTTCTGTAGGTAATGGGCTTCGGTCTATTTCTAATGGATTCCGATGTGTGCAACATCAATCGTTTGGACCAGAAGAAAAAGATTCGTCTCGACCGCATCGACAGGATCTTCAAGGTACATTATTTAATTGTTTGTTTTAAACCAAAAGAACATACAGTCAGAATCTGTTATAACAACGAAGTGACTCATATTTGGTCGTAAAACCCGATAGTCGTAACGCCCGGTGTTATTTTTGAGGTACAATACAAAGTCTTTTTAACCGACATCAAAAAAAGGAGGAGGTTCTCAATTCAGTTGTATTTTTCTTTTTTATGTTTGTAACCTCATTACTCCGTCATTTATGAACCGATTTGTAAAATTCTTTTTTGTTTGGAAAAGTACTTTTGGGTCGGCAATGCGCGAGTGATACCCCTGGTATTGCAAGCGTCCATAGGCTACGGTAACTGCTTACCATCAGGCGGGCCGTATGCTTGTTTGCCACCTAAGTGGTATAAAAAGAAACTCTTACAATTTCGTACCATTGTCATCAGATCAGGATTTGATTAGTTCTTAGTGTACTTTGAAGTCGGTTTAAGTTTTTTGTAAAACAGTTCAATTATTGATTAGAATTATTTAATGTGTAGGTAGATATAAATTTCACATAAAACGTATTATATGAAAGACTTTGCGACATGTTAAAATAATAAAAATTAACGCAACAATGCTTTGGTGCGTCTTGTGTACAGATAATAGACTAAGAGCTAGCTACGGAAATACGTTTCGAATATATAGATCAAAGAAATCCCTCTGGTTAATGTGCCATACTATCATTATTAATTCATCCGGGCACCTGGCAGTTGTTCAGCGGTGGGGGGTGACAGTGGTTGGGCAACGAAAGGGTTGTAAAAGCAATAGGGATGATTCCTAGGTAAATAAAATATATATAATTAGTCCGTCAGTTAGATTATCAAAAAATATTGGACACGTATTTTTTGCTTTATCAAAACCATCGAAATAATAAAACTAAAGAAATGTAACTCGAGCTCAAAAATCATTCCACGCAAACTGAGCCGCGGTGGGCGTTGCCAAAAAAGAGAGACGCACCGCGCTGACAGTTCGCCCGTATCATTGAGTCGATGCGTTCGTGTCGCGAGGGACTTAGAACTGTGATTATTATTGTGTTTTGCGTTGTTTACATTGTGCAAATATGCCGTCATGTGTTGTTAAGTGGTGTAGAAGCCATACAGATATGAAGAATGCTGGAATCACTTTTCATATGTGAGTAAATAAACATTTTGAAATCCTATACTTGTGACTCTGGAAAGTGTTATGCAACATGAACGCAACATGCGTATTTATTTAACACGTTTTGATATTTCACTTAAACTGTGATGCACTAGTACCTATAATTAAAAAGAGGATAGAACCTTTGTGGCATAGCGTGCCAGCCGCCATTTTAGTTTTTTTTTCAATAAAATAACCTTATTCGACTTTTGTCCCGTTTTGACGTCGGATGTCAAAGAAAAACAAAAGTCAAATAAGGTTATAATAATATTGTTTTAAGAGCTTGTAGTTCGCCCTCTGATCTAACCTTAACGCGTTAAAAACCATAAACTGATTAAAATACTTATTAATTTTAGATCCATACAATTATAACACATAAAGAAATATTTTAATCCAAAAAGCACATCACAAACTTTTAAATGAATATAATAGAGTGGTATAGTTAAATTACAACTAATTAATACAACTTATATGCGTAGTGCAAATATACGATACTTTATCCTCTTACAATCAATGCATAACATCGTCCACGCATCTCGCACTGCAGCAGGCGTACGAACCAATTAGCATTATCTGTCTCGCCGAGAACCAATCATCGCGCTTGCCGGAATACAACGCGTTAGGCAAGCGCAGCTAATTGGCTTATTTGCATGTGTGTTCTTTCGTTCGAATACTAGAGATATTTTGTCAATGTAGTGAAGTGTGGAGCCGAATTTCGCGTTGATTTTGTTCACAATTACGCTTCCTTAGTTTTATTATTTCGATGATCAAAACGTTAAAAATTTACAAAGATAAAGCGAGTTAAAGTTCGGGGGTGGGGGCTCGTTACGTCACTTTAGAGTTATAAAAAAGTGCTCCAACGTGACGTCACACGAAACTTCAACACACGATATCTTCGTATTTTTTTGTTTAATTGACAAAAGAAAAAATACGCGTCTAATTTTTTTTTACTTTTTCTGGTACCTCGTTGCCATGGTTACGTCCCCCGGATAACTCTTTGAAACCATGATTTTCTATAGTTACAATTCACGTACATTTTTGTTAACCCATTATTGTATGAACTATCTCCTGAGCACATTAGTACCATATATTATAACAGTTTTTTTAAGAGACTGTCACTGGCCCTAATTCTGTTGTTCACAACTAAACTAATTTTAATCTCACTATGTCTCTTTCTAACAAAGAACATAAGAAAAGGATGTAAGAAATTTAGTCCTGTCAAATTAGTCCAGGCTTGTTTTCAATATAAATTTAGTCGCCATCTATCGCGCCTAAATACACGCAAAATAAGACGGCAAAGATTAATTTGACAACTTAAAATATGTTCTATCCTTTTTCAATAATGTTCGTATGAAAGAGATGAGATGTGACTAAAATTAGTTTAGTGCGATTTACAACAGAATCGGCACCACTGTCTCTTGGACAACGGACCAGAATAACATACAAGAAAAGTTGATTGACCCATTTCCATTAGGTACCTGTCTGACGTCGCTACAAATAAATATGTTTTGACCCTTAGAACCTGGAGGTGGTACCTCTGTTTGGAGATATGCAGATAGCACCGTTCAATTACATCAAAAGATCGAAACATTATGATCCTAGCAAGTAAGTATTGTCTGTAGTCTTGCGACGGGCCAGTTGGCGCAGTTGGTTAAGACTCCACCTACCACGCCGTAGGTCGTGGGTTCGATTCCCACCCAGGACATGCACATGTCTGCATGTCCTCACTCTGGGTGTAATTATGTATATTATGTATGTATTTACAAAAAAAAAGTAGTATATGTATTATATCAGTTATCTGGTTTCCATAGTACAAGCTCTGCTTAGTTTGGGATCTGATGACCATGTGTGAGGAATGTCCCAGGATATTTATTTTCTTTCACACTCCTTTGTGTGCAGAAGGCCTGTGCGCATTATCATCATCATCATCATGGCATAAGCTAAATATTAACGAAGAGAAAATCATTGTTGAAAACATCTCTTTTGTATGAAATGTCGTGCTTGGGCATATGTATAATATATAAACCTCCACGTATAGATGGCCACTGTCATCGAACTCCAACCCCCCATCACCGCAAGCTGACCTGATGGTCCACCTGCCGCAGATCAGAGAGGAGCATCAGAATTATATCTCCGAACTGGCTCGGTACAGCAATGAGGTAAGATAGATAGATAACTCTTTATTGTACAAAATGTATTTAACGAAGTATAAAAAAAATGCTTGAAATTAAAAATTTCTGTAAATAAATATATTTACATCCTGCTAGACATCTTGCATCAACCACTAAAAAATCCCATAGTAATACTGCGTCCACCGACTTGTCGCGTCCGGTATACGGACGCAAGAATATTTTCACCCGAAATCAACACTATTCCACAGCTATAAGTACCAGATCACTTGGAAGCAATTTCTCTTCCGGAGTGTCCGGACGAGTATAATTTAGTTCAGCGGTTTGCCACTAGAGGCGATATACGTCATCGCTTTAGATCTGGGGATCTCAAACTGGAACTCCCTTGTTAAATGTACTAGACCACTGCATTCTCTTTTAAAAAATAATAGATGAACTGCCTATAAAAAGTTCTCGTCAGCCGCCATTGCGGTAATCTTGCTGCATATCCCCTAAGATCATTTGGTGTACCTTACTTAGAGAAACTGCTTTAGATTTTGAATCTTTATGGTAACATACCTCCAACTTTCTTTAGTAAGGGTCCTAACCTAATCTCTTACTTAGATTTGGTTAAGAAGTAACTCAACCAGCAGAATGCAGTATATATATAGGGTGACTGGTAATTAGTAAACGACACTTAGACACATGATTGTACTCATGATAACAAACAACTTTCCCGAAGAAACACTTAGCACATGAGCCCATAACATTTAGTACCTAACAATAATAAGAATACACCGTCCGCTTTTATTTAATTTAGTTATTTATCCCTATTTGTTTCTTTGGGAAAGTTGTTTGTTATCATTAGTACAATTATGTGTCTAAGTATCGTTTATTAATTACCAATCACCCTATATAGGTAATGGGTATCGTGAAGCGATGAAAAGATCAAAATATCGTGAAGCGATGAGATGGATTGATGGGGAAAGAAAGTTGAGACGAATGAAATGAAAAATGTTATTTTAATAGAAATAAATTATTTTAATGAGAAGTAAATAGAATAGAAATATGGCAAATAAGCTACGACTCGAATATAGTATAAAAGTGTGAGTGCTCGTGATAGCGTAGAGAAACCGATTTGAGTCCGGTGAGTGTCTTCTGCAGCGGGTGTGGTGCGGCCCGATAGTTGCACCGCTACTACAAGGAGCTGGCCCAATTTCCATAAGCGGAGCGATTTATATCAAAGTACGGCACAAGTTCCTCTACTTTTTCCGAAATTTTTTCCAAATAGGGCAACTCCGAACTACAGGTCTTAGAGAAAAACAGCTGAAAGGAACACCGAGCTGATTTTTGAAGAAAATATAAATGCTATTAAAAAAATGAATAAAAAAATGTGTTCAATTCAAATTCAAAATTCAATTCAAAAATCATTTATTCAAATAGATCTTCGCAAAAGGTATTTTCGTAGATATGAAATTGTTTCAAAATTTATTTTTTCTTTTTCTGCTTCTTTGTAAACAATACAATACTATACTAATGCAATACGAACAAAATGATGGCTTAATGATCATGACTGCAAAACCTTATAAAATTCAAGTTGTATTCAAAATAATTTTTTGCTTTTCAGTTTTTTTTATTGGTTTGAACTTGAATTTGAACTTAGAGAAAAACAGCTGAATGGAACACCGAGCTGATTTTTAAAGAAAATAAAAATGCTATTAAAATGAATAAAAAAATGTGTTCAATTTAAATTCAAAATTCAATTCAAAAATCATTTATTCAAATAGACCTTCGCTGCCTGCGAAGGTCTATTTGTTTTTTTTATTTATTTTTAATAGCATTTTTATTTCCTTCAAAATTCAGCTCATGGTTCCTTTCAGCATTTTTCCCTAAGACCTTGTAGTTCAGAATCTGCCCATACTGACTAGAAAAAGAAAACACCCTATATATTGTAATTATGACGGCAGGTGACAACAACGTTCAAAGAGGCGGGGTCGGACTCTGAGAACAAGGGCGTGACGGAGCTGTGCCTGCGCGGGCTGCAGCTGCTGTCGTCGTGGTGCTCCGTGGTCACCGAGCTGTGCTCCTGGAAGCTGCTGCACCCCACCGACCACGCCACCAACGCGCGCTGCCCGCCCGACGCCGAGGAGTACGAGAGGGTCAGTCAATACACTACACTACACTAAATTCAAATTCAAAAAGCATTTATTCAATTTAGGCCCCGATAAGGCACTTATGAACGTTAAGGCGGCCCTCTGTGGCCGGCGCAACTTCAACGCAAGCATAGTTTAAAAGCTTGTTGTTTCATCCAACGTAATGTTTGACTGCGAAAAAAGAGAGACAGCATCAGAGCCGTCGGTTATCAGTCGGTAAATTCCGCTGATCACTCGCGGCCGCTTCGCTAGGTCGTCATTCATGATTTCGCATATCATAAAACTTGTTCCAGGCCCATACTTCCTGTGAAAAAATCTTACGAGTTTGTGAAAAAAAGTTAGTTATTTAGAATCTCTAATACATTTGCAAGCCTGGTATCTAAATATTTTGTTTACTTTTACAATTTATAGCTACATTAGAGATGGCCAAAGTTCAGGTAAAATTTGTGAAAAAATGCTGTTTTTCGGAGGCTTTTACTGAAATTGTTTCACACCTTTTTTTATTTTCGCCTAGATACACAGCTAGATATAATTGCACAAGATACTAATTTGTTTAAAACATCTAACGAAAAATGTTTAACAACGCCATCATCAGTACAGGGCTTTTGTATGAAAAGTATGGCGACTTGAGTGCTCTTAACAAAATGACTCTACACCAGTTCCAAATACAACTTGAACTGATAGTGCAGTAGAATTAGATAATCAATGTACATTAATTGTGGTACTAATGATTTTAGGCATATCGATAGAGTTATGATTACCTTAAATTCGCAACCGATTTGGATTTGAACATGGTGAAAATTGAGAAAAACTTTGATATTGAATAATTCCTAAACAAAGATTATGATACTAGTTGCGACAATACCATGTCTCCCCGCCGTGGTTTTCCCAATGGAGTACAGCATGGGGTTCTTCAAAAAGGGTGTGAAGCGGTTTCTTCAGGGTCGGCAACGCGCGAGTGATACCCCTGGTGTTGCAAGCGTCCATAGGCTACGGTAACTGCTTAGCATCAGGCGGGCCGTATGCTTGTTTGCCACCTAAGTGGTATAAAAAAAAAAAAAAAAAGAACCATTAGCTACCTTCTCAAGCAATTTGGACCGGTGGCGACATACGGAACATACCTAAACTTAAAAGAGTGATTTTTCACCCTTATATCTCCTAGGCAGAATGTGTGGTACTAGTTGCGAACTTATTGGTAACTTTTATTAGCCATTTACTTAGTTTTAAGTTTGCAGCCGGTTGCGATCTACGGAACCCTAAGAAAATAATTTTTGCTAAATTCTACTTCTAGCTTTTGCGTAGTCCGTATTATTGCTTGTATCATATTTGTAGGTTAACTTCTACCTACTTTGTGATCGCAACCGAAAAGAACATTACGGAACATAGTTTCGTGACAGGCGAATCGCACATTTTACTTGTAAAAATAAACTATGTTCGTTCAGTCACCGTCCATAAAAGTCATGTTTTAGTACACTGGTGGTCATTGTCTTTCCGTTACTCGTTGTCATCGAGGAAATATCCCTATAGAGTAGTAATACTGAACAATATAATTCCATAACTAGTCAGTGATTTGTCACTGAATTTGAACAGTAAGGACCACTCGCTGCGTCGTGTGTTTTTGACTTGGCCAATCAGAGTGCATGCGTCCTTGTCTTAACCAATCAGCGCGCATTGTCGGCGGTGGGAAATTGGCGGAATTTATTTCAACCAAAATGAACGTCATTGCGCTTCTATAGGTTAATTGTTCCATGCTCGTTGTATATCTTTATACTTCCCACAGGCAACCCGCTACAACTACACCTCCGAAGAGAAATTCGCCATGATCGAGGTGATAGCCATGATCAAGGGTCTGCAGGTCCTCATGGCTCGCATGGAGACAGTGTTCGCTGATGCAGCCAGGCGCTCCATATACAGCGAGCTGCAGGACTTTGTGCAGCTCATACTCAGGGAACCGCTGAGAAAGGCTATTAAGAATAAGAAGGATTTGATACGCAGGTAAAGTCATCTTTGTGGTACTGATGGAGCTTTAAGCTGAAACACCAACTTAATTTATTTTTGACATTGGATGTCTGGTCAAACGTTGCGCAAACCAATGCGCAGAGGAAAAATATATTTTTATGATTTTTAGTATAATAAAACAAAAATAAACTGAAAAGAGAAAAACAAGCTCTATAATCTATAGAATTTTTAATACAACTTGAAAGCTATATAAAAATACATACTTAGGTTGTTGGTTTGTCCCCGACTGCAATAGTCGGGGACAAACCGTTGTAATATTTGTTTATTCCCGACTGCAATACCTTATAGCATTCAAGTTGTATTAAAAATTCTATAGATTAAAGAGCTTGTTTTTCTCTTTTCAGTTAATTTTTGATTTACGCAGTTGGGTTTTTAGTCTGGGTGTAATTATGTATATTAAGTATGTATTTACAAACAAAAAGTAGTATATGTATTATATCAGTTATCCGGTTTCCATAGTACAAGCTCTGCTTAGTTTGTGATCAGATGACCGTGTGTGAGGAATGTCACAGGATATTGATTATTTTTGTTGTGTACAGTATAATAGTGTCAGTTCGCGAGACTTGCGGCGACTGGGCGCGAGGCTGCGAACCGCAGCAGGACCCGGCGCTGCGAGGGAAGAAGGACGGCGAGGCTAGCTTCACCATCAAAGTGCCTAGGCGGAACGTTGGTCAGTCTTACATATACAGAATACTAGTGTCAGTAGAGACATGCGGCGAATGGCCCGACTTATATGTACAGTAGTACCCAATTAATATGGCTTACCGACGTACCTGCGCAGAAGATGCATTTTCAAAGCGCGGGAAACGCTATTGGTCAACAGCTGCCGCCATGTTAGCGCGCGCCGTGCGGAGGGGCGTGACTTGCGAGTGAGACGGAACTAACAGCTGCACTGTATTATGAACCTTATAGTATTTTTCGTTAATCTTCGGAGCCATACTTTCTTTTCTGTACGAACGAAGATTCACGACACGCCTTATCAGTTGGGTAATACTGTACAGTATATTAATGTAATCTTGCTGATTTAGACGGTACAGTATGAGGCACGAGTTGTGAGCACAAACTGACACCTGAGCAGTAATTAATTTTTCGGTCTGTTTGGCGGAATGAAGAAGGGGGAGCGCCGACCTGCACACGATTGGTCGTCTATTGGATTCTCGCGTGTCATTTTGCTACTGTGATTTGGCCAAAAGTTCATGCGCGAGCTTGCCCCACTACTGCCTATCTGTGCTCAAGACTCGTGCCTCATACTATAGCTCACGGTTGAAGACTGACTTCTGATCGTAACTTCAATAAGTGATTAAATTCCTTTGACCCCAGGTCCATCGTCAACCCAGCTGTACATGGTGCGCACTCAGCTGGAAGCGCTGATCTCGGACAAGTCTGGCGGGCGGCGCACGCTGCGGAAGGACCTGGACGCTGGCACTCTTCAGCAGATCGAGGCTTTCCACCGGCAGAGCTTCTACTGGGGGTACATGCTTAACTTATCTGGTGAGTGCTTCTTATACTGTTTCTTGAGTTCTGTAGTCAAATCAAGTCATGTCGTTCTCATACTGTGCGGTTTCAAAAGAGTTTCACACCGCAGACGCTCAGACTGTAGAATGAGCTCCCCATAGTGGTGCACAGTAGGAAGTTGGTTGACGTTTATATGAAAAAAGCTCTTTTAAAAATATTACAAGCTTTTATTTTACTTGCAATGTATGTATGTTCGGGTGGCATCCTGCAAGTCGAAATTCTTCACTTCCAGTGGTCGGATTGAATTGATATTTAGTATACTTAGTGATTATTGTATTAGTAGTTATTGAATTGATATTTAGTGAGTATATTGGATGATAATGCCAGTACAGTCAACAAAAAGTACAGTCACTCAAAAAAACTTGTATAAAAGCTTGTATTAAAAATGAAGTTTTTAACAAAGTGATCGATATACAGGGTGTTGTTTTGGTCGGCGACAAGCGACCCAGGAGCGGTAGTACAAAATATATATACCCCAAAAATGGACTTAATTCCATTAAATACTGTAAATATGTTGAGAAATACCTTATTCGATTTGAAATAAAATTACCGCAAAGTATGGTTACTAGGCACGTGCACAGACTAGAGCTAGGCACAAGCCGCCATCGCCCCACCCCTTTACTCCCTCGTACTCCCGTTGAGTATTATGTCTACACTTTAGCTTATTACATGATTTTCAAAATTTTATTTTTATTATTAAAAAAAAATAAAGTATTTTTTTATATTTTTTTTAGCACCAGTATTATTTGTATTATCGATCCTGAGTCGCTCGTCGCTGACCAAAACAACGACCTGTATTTAAAACCTTGGTCTTATTAGACGCGTTTTAAACTATCACGTTATATCGGCTTTTAGATATATCATCCGTCCGTCTGTATGTCACAGCCATTTTACTAGTAATCTAGGTCTATGTCGCTCTTTGGCCGTCCAAAGTAAGCACAAATAATATTTTATCACATGACATTTGTTACAGATTCTCTGCAGAAATGCTGCGATCTCTCACAGCTGTGGTACAGGGAGTTCTATCTAGAAATGACTATGGGTAGAAAAGTCAATGTAAGTCGCATTTGTATTACATCTTTGTTCTTTTTCACATTTTATTTTAAGGCGATGATAGCTTAGTGGTAGTAACGTCGGACACCGAGACGAAGGTCCCGGGTTCGAAGCTTGAGCATCGTGAGGAAACCATAGCACGGTGATAGGGTACTTTGTAGTACCCACCTGGCTGGCTACCACCCTCAAGTTGAAAATCTGTCGCCAAGCACCTATATGTGTGAGTCCTTGTAGGCTATGTGTGTGCACCACCTTCGGCCATATTTTCACTTACCATGGTGAGATTGTGGTCAAACACAGGCTTAACAGCAATAAAGTAAAAAAATATAATTTAAATTGTCAAAATGTTTAAAACAATGATGGTGCTTATTCTGTTGTTTACAACTAAACTAATTAAGTCTCACTATATCTCTTTCTAACAAAGAACATAAGAAAAGGATCTAAGAAATGTAGTTATCTCAAATTAGTCCAATGCTTGTTTTCAACATACGTTTAGTCGCCATCAAAATTGGTTACGCAAATGATAACGCTAAAGACTAATTTGACAGTTTCAAATATGTTCTATCCTTTTTCAATAATGTTTGTAAGAAAGAGATGTGATGTGACTAAAATTTGTTTAGTGCGATTTGCAACAGAATGGGCACCATTGTTAATTCATTTTCTAATGAAATAAAAACAAAATAATTGAACTGTTTTACAAAAAAATTAAACCGACTTCAAAGTACCCTAAGAAATAATCAAATCCTGATCTGATGACAATGGCACCAAACGGGAAGTGTACCCTTCCAAACAAAAAATAATAATTTTCCAAATCGGTTAATAAATTACTGGAGTTATTAGGTAACAAACATAAACAAAAACATACAACCGAATTGAGAACCTCCTCCTTTTTTTGAAGTCGGTTGAAAATTGCCTGTCTTCTGGACTGGTGGTGACTTCAGTAACTTTGACCTTCATAAGTGCCCTACTAGGGCCTAAACTGAATAAATGGCTTTGTTTTTGGTTTAGAAATGCACGGTCCGCCATCAACACAACGAGGAGTGCAACGACCTCATCACGATGGAGAAGCGTATCCAGTTCCCCATAGAGATGTCCATGCCGTGGATCCTCACCGACCACATCCTCAGGACCAAGGAGCCAGCCATGATGGAGTCAGTATAATGATTATTATACGAGTAACGGAGAGGGAATATCCCACCAAAAACATTTTTATGTAAAATGTTGCTAAGACATGTGGCTCGCACTGTCAAAAAGTTATCAGATCTCATGTAGAGCCAAGCTTATAACTCTACATGCACTTACTCTACAAGCCCTAACTTCACAAACTGCACACCGTAGTCAAAATATTTGGAAGTACGAAGGTAGGAAGTACGTTTTAAGGCGATGAAAGCTCAGTGGTAGTGACGTCGGATACCGAGACGAAGGTCCCGGGTTCGAATCCTACAATGAGCTTGAGCTTTCGGTGAAGGAAAACATCGTGAGGAAACCATAGCACGGTGGTAGAGTACTTTGTAGTAACCGCCTGGCTGGCTACCACCCTCAAGTTGAAAATCTGTCGCCAAGCACCTTTCGGTGTGTTCCGACAGCTGCACTTGAGTGCCAGTTCCTTCTAGGCTTTGTGTGCTTACCACCTTCGGCTACATCATCACTTACCATGGTGAGTTTGTGGTCAAACACAGACCTATAAAGAGTAAAAAAAAAAAAAAAAACAGACAAATTTATTGGTAAAATAGTTTACAGGTCACATAAATATTTTATACAATAGGTACAGTTTTCCATGAGAAAGAGTAGTTAGTTAATTGTAATTCGTAACAATAAAATAATAATAGACGAATTACATTAAATTAAATTGATTCAATATATTTAAAAATCACTGCTCAGGAATTCACTATAGCTATAAAAAGCCTTTTCGACGAGCCAACGTTTTAATTTTAACTTAAAAGAAGTTAAGCTGGGTGCATCAGTAATACATTTCGGTAAGCGATTATATACCGTCGGGCCCAACACGTTCGTAAGTTCGTTTGACATCTCAAGTCTTCAAAATATGTGGCTTGGCCGTTTCGCTACTACAAGAACTACAGAATAGTAAATTTTTCACCTTAAGCGTATGTGACGAAATCCGATTTGGAAGTACGAAAAATGCTTAAAATTGAGAAAAACTTTGATATTGAATAATTCCTATACAAACATTGTGGTACAGTATTACCCAACTGATATGCCGCGTCGTGAATCTTCGTTCGTACAGAAAAGAAAGTATGGCCCCGAAGATTAACGAAAGAATGCTTAAAACTTACAATCAACCTTAGATCACTACTATAAGGTTCATAATACAGTGCAGCTGTTAGTTCCGTCTCACTCGCAAGTCACGCCCCTCCGCACGGCGCGCGCTAACATGGCGGCAGCTGTCGACCAATAACATTTCCCGCGCTTTGAAAATGTATCTTCTGCGCAGGTACGTCGGTAAGCCATATTAGTTGGGTACTACTGTACTAGTTGCGACAATACCATGTCTTTCCATTACCTACCTTCTCAAGCAATTTGGACTGGTTGGAACATACCCAGTCAGGAAATGCAGACATGTTCATTGTTCATGTCCTGTGTACTCTAATTCAAGACCTGTAGCGTGATAGGTGGAATTCTCTGACTTCATACACGCTTTGTCCTCAGATACGTCCTGTACCCCCTGGATCTGTACAACGACTCTGCGCAGTACGCACTGACTGTGTTCCGCAAGCAGTTCCTGTACGACGAAGTGGAGGCCGAGGTCAACTTGTGTTTCGACCAGTTCGTCTACAAGTTGTCTGAACAGGTGTACGCGCATTATAAGCAGTTGGCTTCTAGGTAAGTGCATTATTGTAGTACAGGATCTTTATTTTGATGTATTTTGAAATCGTCATAAGGAGCACATTTGAAATAATTGAACTGTTTTACAAAAAACTTAAACCGACTTCAAAGTACACTAAGAAGTAATCAAATCCTGATCTGATGACAATGGGACCAAACGGGAAGTGTACCCTTTCAAATAAAAAAATAATTTTCCAAATCGGTTAATAAATGACGGAGTTATGAGGTAACAAACATAAAAAATACATTCGAATTGAGAACCTCCTCCTTTTTTTGAAGTCGGTTAAACAGTGTCAGATAAGAGTTAGATAATGATACATACAATTCATACCACAGATATACATCTAAATAGATGCCGCGAGTGTTTGTACGTCGCGTGTCAAAATCTGTGCAAAAATGGGGCACATGTTCTTCCTTTGAGACTGTTTCGCGCGGACCTCGCATGCGGCTGCATGTCCACCAGAGATGTGTAGCGAGGGATATGTTTGACAAATAGGATAGCTTCATTTTCACGTTAAAAATCTAATGCCAGCCTAACTAAATCAATCTTGAGACATTGTGGTAGGTACACACGGCAACACACCACACAATATAAGCTGACCTCATTATACGGAAATCCTATACAATGCGAGATCAGCTTATACTGGAAAAGTATAGCTTGATCTGTAGCCGTGTGTACAAAAAAAGTTACACGCTTGGTTTTCATACGGATGGACGGACTTGCGTTATCTATTTAGATTTATGTCTGTGGATCATAATTTTTAGTGTACTTTGAAGGCCGTTTATTTTTATTTGTTAAAAAGTTATTCTTCGTACAGTAGTACCCAACTGATATGGTGCGTCGTGAATCTTCGTTAGCACAGAAAAGAAAGTATGGTCCGAAGATTAACGAAAGTATGCTTACAACTTACAATCAACCTTAGATCACTACTATAAGGTTCATAATACGCTGCAGCTGTTAGTTCCGTCTCACTCGCAAGTTGCCGACATGGCGGCAGCTGCCGACGAATAGCATTACCCGCGCTTTGAAAATGTATCTTCTGAGCAGGTACATCGTTAGCCATATCAGTTGGGTACTACTGTACCTCATCATCATCATCATCAGCCTATAATGTCCCACTGCTGAGCACAGGCCTCCTTTCACAAATGAAGGTGAAAGGGAATGGGCAATACTCCACCACGCGTGCCCACTGCGGATCGGTGGAGGTAGGCCAGTGGTCAACCTACTGTTGGAATTTTTCAAGCCGCCTTGGAGGCATCCAACTAGCTTAACGACTATCATTATTAAGTGATAACCGGGACCAACGGCTTTACGTGCCTTCCGAAGCACGGAAACGCTCGATTTGAAATACCACTAGGCGGTCACCCATCCAGGTACCGACCACGACAGGCGTAGCTTAACTTTGCCGATCGATTACGGCTAATCATGCTACACCACGAGCGCTTCTACTGAACCTATCTTATTGGTAATCATTTTTTTTATCGTTAGATAAATTTTATGTCGGTTACATTGAGTGAACCACCTTTGTAAGAGGACTAAAAGTCACGGTGTATAATCTAACGTTTGTTCCAGCATGTTGCTAGACAAGCGTTACCGCGCGGAGTGTGCGGCGCGCGGCGCCAGTACCGGTTGCGCGGCGGGCCGGTACGCCTCGCTGCTCAGGCAGCGGCATGTCGCGCTGTTGGGCCGACACGTCGACCTCTGCGCACTTGTATGTATATATTACTACCTGACCCACGTCCATTTACCCACACAGTGTTCCCTATTCCCCTAAAAAGTATACTATACTATATACAGGGTGATTTTGAATTACTTAGCTATTTTAAAGGAGTCGACTCATTAATAAAAATAAAAAAATACATGTTTTATTTTTAGATATAATTTTTATAGAAAAAAATAAAGTTATGACGATCCAAAGTTTTCTCAAAATTACGAAATCGTTGGTCGTACCGCGCGCCAATGCGCTACGTCACTTAGCTGTCAACAACCGAGAATGTTAGATACTGCCTATGTATGCGAAAACACGAACATCATCCAAATTAAATATCCTATACATAACTCTAGGTATTCTTACCCGTTTAAAATTTATAAAATGAAGCCACAAAAATACGGTAACTTAATTTTATTATTAACTCAATAACAAACATACTAATCGTATCACAATTCCAGCATATGCATCTTTGTAACACTTTAAAACTTTAGGGCCAACTTAAGGCTAATTTAAAATCACATTGAACTGAATATTGCAGTTTATTGACCACTTATTATTTGGTTTTAAATAACAAACTTCCAGTGATCTGCAACCACAGAGCGCACAGTTGGGTGGGATGGCGGGCGCCGCGCGGCATCTTGTGTGAGGCAGAAGCCCTCCATTGATCAAACTGATAGTGTACTCCAGAGAGTTCCATAATTATTCAATTAAATTAAAAATATTTTGTATCACCCAGAAACGACTGTTGATCTTCTAAAACGTTGCCCTAGCAACCAGTAACCAGAGAATACCTGCGTGCGCAGCTCAAAATATTTTTTTCCATGATCAGAAATTATTTCAAATAGGTTGACATGAAGTATTAAGCTGAACGCACACCTAAACACGCCGTAACAGATGCACACGCTGCAATTTTTTTTTTTATTCTTTGTATGAAATTAAAAGAGAAGGGAAGAGAGGTTTCGTATAAGGACGCTTCCACACGTCAGACAATCGGTAGTCCAATTGTCATTCCGATTTGAGGCCTTTAGAGCGGCTTTGTAAGACGAGTGCTTTGTTAGTAAGGAATTCAAATGAGAAGAACATTTGAATCTCTCAAATCGAAAGAATTTATTCTCTTATAAAATTGGATCCACCGACTGACATCAGACCTTTTTAGCGAAATAGGCAATTTTAGAGTTTATTTCTAGGATAGGTTCGTTTAAGGGTTATTAACCAAGTCAAACGTTTTAAAAAGCTATGCTGTTTTCTGCTAACAAAGCTGACATTCAAGTTTTCTTCTCTTTCCGACATAAAGTCGGCCGACGATTGTATGATGCGTGCGGGCTGCCTAATGTATTGTTAATAATTATTGAAAGATAAGTTTCCTCCTTAGTGAAAATGAAAAAAATAGAATTATGTAATAATGAAAAATATTTAGAAGATTTTAATGAATGACAGATTCGATTCAATGACAGTTTTTATTAATCAAAATACTCGAAATGTAAACAACATTATGAAGAGTTTATTACTGATATTACTTAATTTTGTGAATGGAAAATAGAAAAATAATATGGTGAAATTTTAGTAGGTATTAAACACAATTTTCACCTCGTGCGCGTTACGAAAGTATTCACGTATTTCCGCAGCATATTTCAATGTTCCGGTGACGTCTACCGGCTGAAGTTCAAGGTCATCTACTTGTTAACGTTATCCAGCAATGTGGAGTATTTAGGATATTCTTACGACAAAATAATGAACAAAAAAAAAGGTTCTTTTTTTTGCACGGATGTGTTCTATTAGTGATTCTGATCCGAGGGAAAAAAAATAGCCAAGTAATTCATAATCACCCGGTATATGTTATTCCAGAGTAATCTATATAGGATGTCTTTTTGGTCGGTGACGCAACCCAGGGGCGGTAGTACAAAATGTACATTTTCCAAAAATGGACTTAATTCCATTAAATACTGTAAATACATTGAGAAATATCTAATTCTATTGGAACTAAAATTACCGCAATGTCAGGTCACATCGGCACGTGCACAGACTAGAGCTAGGCACAAGCCGCCATCGCCCCACCCCTTTACTCCCTCGGACTCCCGTTGAGTATTACGACTACACTTTAGCTTATTACATGATTTTCCAATTAATATTTTATTTATTTTTATTATTATAAAAAAATAAAGTAGTTTTTTTAGCACCAGTATCATTTGTATTATCAACCCTGAGTTGCTCGTCGCTTACCAAAACAACGACCTGTGTATATATGTGGCAAATTTCATCAAAATCTGTTCAGTAGTTTTCGCGTGAAAGAATTTTTTTTTAAAGTTACTTATATTTATACATATACTTATTTATAGCATGGTTTACGAATATTAGAGGGCGACGTTTTTCAAACTATTTTTATCGATAAATCCAACCTGGAATGCAGCCTTTTTAATTTTTTCCTATTTTTTTACTGTTTTTTTTACTACTCGCTTGAGCAACCTTCTAACATTCTAATAAAATCAATAAATTTTCCTAGCTCACTGATGCATTTTGTTATTATCATTTTTGTACATGGAGTACTGTTATTGTATTGAAAAAATAAAAATGGTTGCCCTTCCAGGGACTGTAGTAGATCATTGTAAGAGGAAGGATTTATCGATAAAAATAGTTAAAAAACGTCCTCAAATATCGGTAATCTATGCTCAGATACCTAGTATAAGTAAGTATATGTATATGTATTAATGCAATCTACATATTTCTTTCCCTGCTACCAATAATCGGCAAGGTTCCCAGCAAGCCCTCTCAGTGGTCGAATGCCACCGGCGTCCAAATGTCAAATAATGTCAAATATGTCAGGATGGTCGAATGGACGCCGGTGACGCGTATTTTTGAGTCACCGGCGTCCATTCGATCCATTCCAGTCCATTTGGACGACGGTGGCATTCGACCACTGAGGGGTCAGCGTTTCCTTTCCGGATGGCCAAGCTAATCTCAGTTCAAGAGACTTCTCAGTTCAAGTGTATTCCGAACAGGTGGTAAATTCAACTGTATGTAACAATCGTTCATAAGTGCTTTATCAGGGCCTTACTGAATAAACGACTTTTTGATTTAGAATGCATTGGCCACGACGACTTATATTGTTTGAGATTGTTAAACATTTGTAGAGGAAATATTGTCCAAACCAGAATTATTTTAATAGATTTATCGACCCGGTAGGTAGTAACTTCACTGTTATGAGTTGACTACCGTAAAAGCACTCCAGCCCCCCCCCATACAAAGGTTGATCGTTTACTAAAGATAACGATTGTCGACAACCATCTTGTGTAGGGGCCCTGGGGCCTTATGTGGCTTGAATCTGAATAGCAATAACTGAGTTAAATACATAATAAACTTAAAACATCGCTTATTACGCAGGTAGCCCAGCGGATCAACGCAGATATGCACAGGGCTCTCGATGCGGCCGTCGCTAAGTTCGAAGCCGGAGATATTACTGGGGTTGTGGTAAGTGACGCTTTACTATACTAAAGTTACCGATTTTTACGTTTTACACATTTAAAAAGTTTTCTTTGAAAAAAATATCTACCTTTTGAACCAAAATATATATTTACGGTAACAATCTCCAGCGATCCGTGTAAATACGAGGTTCTCACTGTAATTTTCTTGAAATCACTACCACAGAGGTATCATTGTCTCGATGCTTGACATACCGAATACTGTTTTGTTGATCATTTGGCTTACCGAACCTGACTTATCGGAACTTGTGAATTTTGAGAGCGTTTATTCGCTCAAAGAGCAGCTCGACTGTGATACCTCCACCTTACAGAATATCGCAGCCAAATAACTTTATGTTGTGTTCCTGCGCGTGAGTAAGGTCGCCAGAGCTCATAGGGGAGGGATGAAAGGTCGGCAACGCGTGAGCGATGCTTCGTGTGTTGCAAGCGTCCATATGGCTACGGTAACCGCTTACCATCAGGCGGGCCGTATGCTTGTTTATCGACTTAGTAGTATCAAAAAAAAATCGATACATCATTACAATCGACCTTCCAGGAGCTCGAAGGCCTGATATCCGTGAACCGTCTCTGCCACAAGCTGCTCAGTCGCTACCTGACCCTGGATGACTTTGAGGGCATCCTGCGCGAGTCAGACCACGGAGTCCTGGCGCCATACGGCAGGATCACTCTGCACGTGTTCTGGGAGCTCAACTATGACTTCCTGCCTAACTACTGCTACAATGCTGCCACTGATCGGTAAGTGGTGCTGTAGCGACGGCACAAAATTTGGAACTGCTGGGGCACATAAATAGCAATGGCCCGAGCGTGACTAGAGATACTTGGAATGCATTGCTGTACTTGATAGGGCAGAAATGACTGCTGGGGCACATAGTCGTTTGCTGGGGCACAAATAGAAATAGTTAAGACACTGACATTTTAGAACGTATCTGTCACGGAACTGCTGGGGCACTAAAGTAATGTGTACCGTTGTCAGGTTCGTGAAATGCCGCGGCATACAGTTCGCGCCGGCGGTGCAGCGCGAGCGTCCGCAACAATACGGACACGCGCTGCTCTGGGGCTCCAAGCAACTCAGTCTCGCTTATTCAGCACAGTACGCGCAGTATGCTGGTGAGCATTCAGTTTTATAATGCTTTAAAATGTATCTCTTCCTGTCTTAGGGTCCCAGGATAACCCAATGTTCTTCACCAGTATATTAATTTGATCACGAATAATTAAATACTTATCTACCTTTCGAAATAATAAGCTAGATTCCTGAAAAATTATGTTTAGTCCGTTATTTACTTTATCAAAAAATATTAGACACGTATTTTTACCCGACTGATCCCGAAGGAGGGTTATGTTTTTCTAGTGTATGTTTGTCTATTTCATTGGCACGCTCTGCAGCCTAAATGGCTTAATGGATTTAAAGATATGAGGTGTCGTCAGATTCGTCTTATTTCTTTTGTTAATTAAACAAAAAAGTACGAAGATATCACACGCAAATTATTGCATTATATTTACTATTCTTTTAGTTTGTTGTGTTGTTTTTTTCTTATATTTTTTATGTTACTAGTTGTTTCTTTTTTATTCTTATTGTTGTGTGTGAATCTGTGTGTCTAATAAATACCATTTTATCTTTTTTTTTAAGATATGGTGTGTTGAATTTCCGCGTGGCGTCACGTTGTGGTACACTTTTTACTGAAAAGTGACGTCACGAGCCACCAATCCCGAAATTAATATACATTAATATACAATCCCGAAATTGCTTTATCTTTGTAATTTTTTAATGATTTGGTGTACAATGTTTTTTTTTTAATCTAACTGATGGAGTTATTGGAGTTTGTTTATCCAGGAAACATCTCTATTTATAAAGTAATTACCGTTTTGGTGTGCAGGTTTCGTTGGGGCTCAACACCTGCACGCGCTGGTCCGTCTGCTGGGGTACCAGGGCGTGGCGGTGGTGGTGTCGGAGCTGCTGGGCGTCGCGCGGGGGCTGCTGCACGGCACGCTGGCGCAGTTCACGCGCGCGCTGCAGCAGGCCATGCCCAGGCACTGCAAGCTGCCTAGATACGACTATGGATCCAATGGTACACCATCAACATATAGAAACCATGGTGGAAGGGTCATTTGTAGTACCCGAAGGGTGCCAAACGGGACCCTATTCATAACACTCTGCTGTCCGTCCGTCAGTCTGTCTGTCTGTCAGTGAGCTGTATCTCATGAACTGTAATAGGTAGAGACTTAATTTTTTCACAGAAAATGTATTTCTATTGCCGCTATAACAACATATAATAAAAATGTAATAGTATTAAAAATTAAAGGGGGCGCCCATACAACAAACGTTTTTTTTTGTATTTTGTTTTCATAGCACAATGAGTCGTTAATATTGTACGGAACCCTCCGTGTGCGAGTGCAACTCGCACTTTTACGGTAAGGCACCTATATTTAAACGAGAAGATCTTCCACCAGGAAAGATCATCGTGCCGCAGGGTACGCGGCCTGTACTTGTTGGACATGTTGTAGTTATATGCAGATCACTGAATAAAATTCGTCATCGCAATGCAGGATATTGTGGCACCATCTATGTTTCTATGTGTGAACTATCTTAGTGTAACCGATTGTCGTCAAACCCAAACACGCACAAATCAACCAAATAGCAAAAAAAAATGGCTGATAGATGTCGCTACAAGGCAAAGAGCAATTTAGTTTTACTTATTCGGTCCCGAGTACTACACTACTGACACAGCCTACTTATTGTCCTAGACCAACCTTACCGCAGGAACGTAACACGTCAAAAGTAATGTTATTTGGCTGAGATCTTGATTTCACCTATCACGCCGCAGGGCGTGGGTTCGATTCCCACCCAGGACATGTATTTTGTACATGAACATGTCTTAAATCTGGGTGTGATTTATGTATTTACAAACAAAAAGTATTATATGTAATATATCAGTTATCTGGTTTCCATAGTACAAGCTCTGCTTAGCTTAGGATCAGATGACCGTGTGTGAGGAATGTCCCAGGATATTTATTTCTGTAAGTTGGAGGTACTTTTCCAGTCATCTTCGGCATGATGTGCTGGGGTTCTTTAGATAATTGTACAAATAACAAGTAATACCTACTCTTTCTTGTCAGGTGTGCTGGGGTACTACCACGCTCAGCTGACCGACATCGTCCAGTACCCCGACGCTAGAACAGAACTGTTCCACGCGTTCAGGGAACTGGGGAACATCATACTGTTCTGTATGCTCATTGAACAGGTAAATACATCGTCGTGATGAGGACATAATAGCAATATATTTGCATATGATAATCTACTAGGGCTTCCAAACAAATATACAAAATTTCATAAGTGTATGTATGTATGTTTGTCCACGCATATCTCCGAAGATATCGGATTGTAACCATTATTGGTTTACATTTACTGCAACTTAGGGAACAGTGCAAGTTTCATCGAAATCGGTTCAGTAGTTTTCAAGATATGGACAAATATGTGTGACGGCCTGGCTTATTGATACGAGCTTACGGGTGTGGTGTCAAAGGAAAAACATCTCAAAACCTTGGTCAAATTATAGTGCATTTAAAAAAAAAACTAAAAATGACAATAAAAAAAGTAATTTAAAAAAATTTAATCGACTTCGAAATACACTAAAAAGTTTGAAATAACTGTAATCTGACACTGATTTGAAGTCGGTGAAATATTTTCAATGGAATACGTCGTGCTCTTTGGCCTTGTAAGTCCCTAGGTTGTATGAATCGGGAAACACAGACGCCGGAAGCAAGTTCTACTCCCTTGCTGTCCGCATTATAAATGTGTCCGTATTTTCGGTATGTCAACAACGTATGGGTGAAACTTTTCCCGGCGTCTTGTGGTTCGGTGTAAGAATGGGGATGGTGGAATAAGGATGGTCACTTATAAAATCATGTTTTTTGTTCAAGGCTTTAAGTCAAGAAGAGGTGACAGACTTGCTCCACGCCGCTCCGTTCCAGAATATCTTGCCGAGACCATTCGCTGCTGGTAAGACAACATTCCCAAATATATTTTCTACATAAAATTCTTTAATTTTGTGCACATTCACAAGTCGTTCGTGATTTGTTGGCTGAGCTTGCTGGCTCCAAAGCCATGTATGTATTCACTGAGAAACATGTTTCAGACACGTTTCTGGAACAGCACGTAGAAGTTTACAGAAACAATGTTTCGGGGTCTTGGCCGTCCACATCAGTTGTTTCAAATATGTCGCCTGAGGCGGTAGTGTTGAAACATGCTAGAAACGAGTAGTGTTTACCGCAAAAGTTTCCCATGTTTCAGAAACATATTATTTTGTTTCTGAAACACGTAGATATTGTTTCTGAAACAGTGTTTATGAACAGTTGTTTCTCAGTGAATACATGGCTTAAGAATAACACTTTTAAATTATTTCATTTTTATTTGTCATACTTACGTATTTTTATTTATCTGTAATAAACATTAGATAATGTTTATCTCCATAGAATATGCTAAGCGTTAAAAGTAAACAAACTCTAGAATTTATTATATCAGGGTTATTCAAGTAAATTATATACTAACGTAACTGGAATGCATTCTTGGTATTGTACTTTATACAAAACTAAACTTAAAGTTGAGACCTATAAATTCGATATTCGACCATTATTATTATTTGGGTTAAGTGGCTGTTTCAAGTCTTTCCAGAGCTTGTATCACTGCGACCAGACTAGATCTATTGTGATCGCCACGTTAATTAAATTTCACTGCCAATACCTGTAGCTATAATACACTGCACAATATTCTTGGCAGGAATGGATTTTATTTCATCTGGGTGTAATAGGAGTTTCCCCAGATGAGTATTTCGTTTAGGCATAAGTGGACAGCACTCACACAAGAGATGTATTCGATATTCGACCATGTCTTGTCTGGAAAGAAAAGCGGTCCGAGGGAGAGCGCGGGAGCACTTTATCCCTTTCACACTTTCACATCTAATGTCAACTTTTGAGGCAGGTCCAACCTTTGACTTATATATTACTAAGGACCGAGAGAGACAGACTTCTCCCGCGTCGCTAGCTAACTCGGACCGGGTTTTGATCGGAAGTGCACATTCCAGTTACGTTAGTATATAATTTCCTTGGGGTTATTTATTTCAGCGCCATCTACTGTAAACTAAAGGTAACTTGACATTGATTGCTGTGTCCAAGTGACGATAGATAGCACCACATTACATGACAAACGGTAACGTGTTATTTTGGTTACAGAGGGCGAAAAACCAGAGACAAAACAGAAGCGTCTAGAGGCTAAATACGTGGCGTTGCAGCTGGTGCAAAATGTTGATAAATATGGTACAGCAAAGGTAAGTTTTATATCCATTTTTTATCTGTGCGTTGTAAGTGATGATGTGATTTAAGAGGACTCAATTCGTCATACTTTTCATACAAAACCTCTGTACTTATTTTGGCGTTGTTAAACATTTTTCGTTAGATGTTTTGAACAAATTAGTATCTTGTGCGCTATATCTAGCCGTGTATCTAGGCATAATTTAAAAAAAAGTGTGAAACAAATTCAGTCAAAGCCTCCGAAAACAAGCGTTTTTGCCTGAACTTTGGCGATATCTAATGTACCTATAAATTGTAAAAGTAAAGAAAACATTTAGATACCAGGCTTGCAAATGTATTGGAGATTCTAAATAACTAACTTTTTTTTCAACGCAAGCATAGCCTAAAAGCTTGTTGTTTCATCCAACGTAATGTTTGACTGCGAAAAAAGAGAGACAGCATCAGAGCCGTCGGTTATCAGTCGTTAAATTCCGCTGATCCCTCGCGGCCGCTTCGCTAGGTCGTCATTCATGATTTCGCATATCATAAAGCTTGTTCCAGGAGTATACTTCTTGTGAAAAAATCTTACAAGTTTGTGAAGAAAAAGTTTGTTATTTTGAATCTCCAATACGTTTGATCAAGATGTTTTCTTTCTTTTTACAATTTATAGATACATTAGATATGGCCATAGTTCAGGTAAAATTTAGGCAAAAACGCTGGTTTTCTGAGACTTTTACTGAATTTATTTCAATTTTTTTTTATTTTTGCCTATGAACAGGCCTAGATATAGTGTACAAGATACATATTTGCTTAAAACATCTAATGAAAAATGAAAAACAACGCCATAATCAGTACAGAGCTTTTGTATGAAAAGTATGGCGGATTGGCTGCTCTTAAGGGTGTTGGATTCGAAAAATTCTATGACTATAGTAGATTTCAAATAGCATGCGTTAGGTGACACATGGTATTTTATTAGATTTCTCAATGGTTAAAGTTCATTTCGATATAATAAAGGAATACTATGATAGATCGAGGTTTCATGAAATATTGTGAGTACTATTTCAGAGTAATCAAATGGAATTTCACTATGTATTTGTAAACAACCCTTGACGACTCCTATGTGATATAGAGTATAATAGGAAGCTATATTATCCCGAGTATCTGTTGGCTACTTTTTATCCCGGGAACGCGGGGGACAACAAGTACCCAATAAGGGTATGAAAAATATACCAAAAATTACTTTATCGCTCCCACAGTTGTTCACATGACGAGGCCATATCATATTTTTAAAACATGACATATAGTAGCCATAGACGGCTTCCGGACAATTTGGTGAACGCTGAGGGCTATCATCATTTCGTGTTTAGAGTGTTTTCGACATTAATATATACATTTTATTGTCGAAAATAAATAGAATAAAGATTACCTAAAATCTGATATCTTTATTTTAATACATTTTGACAGATATCCGCTATGTTTTTCACCAAATGTCGAAATAGAAAGAATCGGAGGCCAGTTATTCATAATCACTCGTTAAAACTAAACTACTCGTTAGTCCTAAAGAAAAAATGTAACTATGGTAGATACCTACTTATAATTGTAATACCCTTACAGGGTGCATGTATGCTACTACTTTTAAACCTTTAAAATGTATGTGTATGGACTTGTTGCAATTAATAATAAATGAAATGAAAAAAGGCCCTAAAAATATGTTATCCAAAAGACAAGATCCACAAGATCCTACTTGTATGCATTATGCATCCGATAAAGCGATGTTTTGTGATTTAAATAATTGTTGTTGTTTATAATATTCGCCAAAAGGCAGGCAAAGTCTGAGCCATACAGCCTAGTATTTTTTGAGTCTTCCATTTGATTGGGTTTTCATAGAATAATCCCAAGAATAATGCATAGTCCGTATCCTATTAGACACCATCCGTAAAAGTCATGTTTTACTAAAATGGTGGTCATTGTACTAACACATTTCATGGACTTTTTAAGACAATCTGAAAAGACACGATACACGCCGATACAGAATACCGCAGTCAAATAACTTTATGTTGTGTTCCTGCGCGTGTGTAACGTCGCTAGAGCTCATTGGGAAGGGGGAAGGGTCGGTATTGCGTGAGTGATACCTCGTGTGTTACAAGCGTCCATATGACTACGGTAACCGCTTACCATCAGGCGGACCGTATGCTTATTTACCGAATTCGTTTGTTTTTTTTTCCTCAGCAAAGCCAGCTATCCCGCGAGGGGGACCTGTTGACCCGCGAGCGGTTGTGTTGCGGGTTGTCGCTGTTCTCGGTGGTGCTGCGGCGGCTGCGCACGTGCCTGGCCGCGCCCGCGTGGCCCGCGCTGCCCGCCTCGCACCACCACGCGCCCACGCACACTGACGACACCACCGAGTTCCACAGGTACACAATACACACACACACACACACACACACACACACACACACACACACACACACATATTCACACACACCAAAATCAAAATCAAAATGTCATAAATTCAGTTTAGGTAAGGCAACTTATGAACGTTAAATTGGTACATACAGTTGAATTTACCACCGGTTCGAAATAACTCCGGCAAGAAACTCACCATATATGTATTTGCACCAACATAATTAACCGCACCCACCTGGTGTATATTTACAAAATCCTACAACTTGCCGGTGATTTATGATGGGAACGAACGCAATTTCTAAAATGGTTTATCTTTACTTCTTGTACATTAGTACCCAACTAATACGGCTTACCGACGTACCTGCGCAGAAGATACATTTTCAAAGCGCGGGAAACGCTATTGGTCGGCAGCTGCCGCCATGTGTGCGGAGGGGCCTCACGCGCGAGTGAGACGGAACTAACAGCTACACTGTATTATGAACCTTATAGTAGTGATCTAAGGTTGATTGTAAGTTTTAAGCATTCTTTCGTTAGTCTTCGGTGCCATATTTTCTTCTCTGTGCGAACGAACATTCACGACGCACCATATCAGTTGGGTAATACTGTATGTATGTTATGGCGGCAACTATTTAGTTTTAATATATCTTAATTCACGGCAAAACTAATTCACGGATTCTTTTCATAGACTGTTTCATGGTATTATTTATTATATTATAATTATTGTTTCAGATTGTGGTCTGCGCTGCAGTTCCTGTACTGTATTCCCGTTGGAGACACGCAGTTCACTGTCGAGTGAGTATTCCATTTATTATATTACACAGGCATTTTGGCAGGTAACCAAAAATCATGAAACCTTGTGACAATAAAAAAAAAGAGAGCCAGCAATAAACTCAGCAATTACTCTTTTCGAAAGAAGCTTAGATTTTACATAATATTTACAGTCTAATCGCACTGACAAAAACTACAAATTAGACTTAAGTGTGCGTATAAAGCAAAATAACATATCTTAGAATTGAAATTTACCCAAGTAAATAATATTTAAATGAAAAAATATTTGTATATGGGTATTTTCATTATATACGCGAGGGTTCTGCCTGAGCAAAAACATAATGGAATGAAAATTCCTCGTTAGAAAAAAATCACAAAGATATCTCGAATAATAATGAATTTTCATTTTTATTCGTTCATTGTGTATCTAGGTAAGACAAAAATTCGATAAATAATATCACTAACCTATCACCTAGGGCTGCTACTAACGATGTTTTAAAATATTCTATACTTTACGAGTTATTTAGATAAGAAGCGCTTATTTTATTTTTGTTCCGCGAAACACGCTATCTCCGTCTCATGCCACGCGAAGATTAGACATAAGTTTGTTTCATCTGACATATCATTTGTACGCACTCTTAATCGATATATAATAAGTAAAATCCACGTGTGGCAGCCACGGCCCTCAGCCATATTACAGGGAAGAGGACGACCCAAACTGTTGTAAGGCTATAATAATAAAAGCCACTTTCCACCACCAGGGAGCTATTCGGCGAGGGCCTGCACTGGGCGGGGTGCACCATCATAGCGCTGCTCGGGCAGCAGCGGCGGTTCGAGGCGCTGGACTTCTGCTACCACATCCTCAGGGTGCAGAGGGTCGACGGCAAGGATGAACTGGTCAAGGGCATTGTGAGTAATACTTGCTTATAATACTCGGTGATAATGTAGCTATCTATTACTGAAAGAATATTCTGAATCGGATCTGTAGTTCCTGAGATTAGCTCCGATATCCAAACTTACAAACTTATATTTTTAATATTTACCAACTGGCCCGGGCGCGACTTCATTCGCGTGGTTTTCACTTACCTTACCCTACCTTACCCTACTTTAAAGTATCCTATGTGCGTCTCCTGATTCTAAGCTATCTCTTCACCAATTTTCAGCCAAATTGGTTTAGCCGTTCTTGAATTATAAATAGTGTAACTAACACGACTTTCTTTTAGATTTATAGCTTTGTGTTTAATGACTCTTATAATCTATGGACTTTCAAGGCCTTGCCTTGGCTACGGAACCCAAATAAGACGTAGAATTGTAAATGTTTTTGGTTATAAATGACTAAGAGAGGTGTTGTGTGTTGTTCCTTAGCCCCTGAAGCGCATGGTGGACCGCATCCGTCGGTTCCAGGTGTTGAACTCGCAGATCTTCGGTGTTCTGGCGCGACACCTGGCGGCCGACGAGGAGCGAGCTGGAGTCGAGCACGTGCGCTGCTTCCCGCCTCCCGCCGCCACACACACTCACACCCACCCTCACACACCCACACCCGCACACCATGCCAACAACTAACTTCGAAGGAGCACACACCCACACCCGCACACCATGTCAACACCCACCTACACCCACATACAACCAAACCCAAAACACCCACATACACTCACACTCATCCACAACAACCCAAACACCAGCACACTATGCTAACCACTAATTACGAGATATTTCTCGTATACGCCATTTTTTATGATAACTGACAGTATGAAATTCATTCATTTTTGCCAGTTTGAAAATAGGATATTTATAAATTGCCACATTTAAAATTATAACACCCTCTGCAGGCTGACTTTTTTAGCTTTGGAACGATACAATACAATAAGCTTATATAAAAAAAGGAAAAAGCCGAATACGACTGTTTTGTATTAAATTTCGTGCTTGGACAAAATTATATGCCGGCGAGAGTGGTGGACAACATAATTGTCTCTCAAGTTTTATTGTTGTCGATAAATATATACAGTCTTTATACAGATTATCAATATGCGTAAGGGTCAATTCACATTGTACGTTATGTGATAGAGATATAGTTCAAAATGACTTTCAATTTGCTCCAAAAGTCGCTTTCGATTCGTTCTCAAGGGCAATGTAAATGGACGGTTAAGTCGTTCAAATTAACGACATTTTCTTACAAAGTATTTTTTATCTGGTTCTGCTTTTTACATCTATAGAGTTCTATGACGAGAAGCGAGCTAAATAGCAACCTTATAATATTGAATTTAAGAGTAATTATCCTTTAAGTGTATGTAGCAATTTTGACGAAGTAATCTGAAATATAGTAATTATATCAAGTTATTTGTAAGGTCTTTTTATAAGTAATTTAAGTCATATTTATAATTTTTATACTCTCCATATCACCCACGCCCCTCTTCCATATTAATTCGAAAGTAAGGATTGTAAATCAATCCAAATTCAAACTATTATTATGCGAAAATATGTTTTTTATTCTGATAATTTTTGTCATACAAACTTTCAATAGATTATTACGAAATGGTAATGAAATGTCAAATTACTTTTGTCGCTGACCGTACGTAGTAATTGGAAAGGGGCACAATTTGTAACGTACACACGGCTACATATCAAGCCATACTGGAAATGTATAGCTTGATGTGTAGTCGTGTGTACATAAATAAACATATATTTTTTAGTTCAAATTTATTTGATTATATCGTTCGAAAATTATGATTAAGTGTACACTTACGTTCGCCTATACATGCATTTTATTGTAGATGTATTTAATATAGATATAAGCGTTTACATTATATTTAAAATATATAAGCAATTTTTATTTGTATTTATTGTTTTATTTCAATAATGAATCCTTTATTTGTCCATCCTCTTCATCGAGGCTATCTCAAAAACTTGGTAATGTACTTTTGGAGCTGCCTCATATCCTATCCTATTAATATGTTAAGAAATCTTGGTGCTATGTTTCTCCCAGCATACATGATGCATGCAAGACCTGGATATATTCAGTTTGATTGCCACATGAGTTGACGCCCCGTTTCAACTTCAGAAGAGAGCTAACGTGTGCATGGAACTACATACTTTGTTATCATCGTACCAATGAGTGGCTGAGGGATGTAATTACGGGGGATGAAAAGTGGGTTATATACATAAATTTTTCGCGTAAGCGCCAGTGGCTTGGACCTGGGGAAGTAAGAGTACCGACGCCAAAATCCGACACGAGAAAAAAGGTTCTTTTAAGTGTATGGTGGGGAATAAACGGAATTATATACTGGGAGCTGTTGCCATCTAACACTACAATCAAGGCTAATATTTATTGTGACCAACTGGATAAAGTAGCTGCGAGATTACCGAAAAATCAAAATAAAGTACATATACTTTTTGCACGATAATGCTCGACCACATGTAGCAAAAGCGACTCGTGAAAATTTACTTTCGCTTAGCTGGGCTGCCCTTCTCGTACTCTCCAGACATTGACAGACAATGATTCCAAAGACACAAAAAAAAATATATTTGAGAAATAATTTGATTTTGTAAAAAAATAAATGTGGCGGGTTTATTAGTTGCCTACCTAATACCAAAAAAAGAAGTTTGTTGTATCGGTGCCCCCTTTTTGTTTAATATTATTTCATTTTTATTATTTGTTGTTATAGCCGTAATAGAAATACATATTCTCTGAAAATTTCAGCTGTCTACGTATTACCGTTCATGAGATAGCCCACTGACAGACGGACGGACGGACAGCGGAGTCTTAGTAATCGGGTCCCGTTTGGCACCCTTCGGGTACGGAACCCTAAAAAAGGTTTTTCGAATCCGACCGGCAGTTCTTGAGATTATCCCGTCAAACAAACAAAAAACGTCTGCTTTATTATATTAGTATAGATAAGACTACCGTCTGCTTTATTATATTAGTATAGATAAGACTACCGTCTGTGTTATTGCGTGTTACCGAACCTCTATTCAAACTTTTCTTGAGCCATCACCGGTGGTGATGAGATGAATCGATCTGCTGGCAACGGAAGACAACATTTAAGTACTACACCGTGGCTCCCCGGACGCCTCCTTATTGAGCTCTGGCGACATTACTCACCGCAGGAACACAACACCACATTAAAGCAATGTTATTTGGCTACGGTCTTCTGTTAGGTGGGGAAGTAAAAGCAGGCGGGCTGCTCTGGATTTTGAACGGGATAACACAAGTTAAGGGAAAATAAAAAATGTTGAAAAGTAATGTAAATTTTGATACAAGTTTTCGCGAAAATCTATATTTGCCCATATCTTTTTATCGTGTTGACTCAGGACCTTGATTATTATACACCTAATAGGGACTTTGGGGACTAGAGTTCGGAGGTGAGAGTGAAACGCTTGGTTCAAGTATTCAGAATGGAATGAATTTATTTACAAAATGGCCCTAATTATATACAATATTTACATGCTAAAATAATAATAACGTAGCGAGACGAACGACCAATGAGCGCGCTGAATGTCTCGCTCTTTTGACATCTCGCTCGCACAGTAATTGAAAGGTCATGGCGCGGTCAAGCGCGCACGCGCTGCCCGCGCGCTGTGTATAAAAATAGCGGCGCTAGCGGGGCCGCATCCATTTTGCCGCAGTCGCCGAAGGGAACGGAAGTGTTGCTCGGAGCTTGCAGATGTGAAGATGGTGATGTGATGAAGTGAAGTGCTGTGTCCAAGTCACGAAGATGAAGTGCAGTGTTCCGGTGTTGTTGTCAACTTCGTCAAACGTATACTTGTTTCTCCTGCGTGGCACATATTATTGCATGAATGTTTCTTTCGAAACACGCATGCTTATTGTTTCTGTTTGTGCATGACGTCAAACATGGTGAAAAGGTTATGGTGAAATATACTGGGGTGACTATCTTGAGTTTTATTTTCCTGTCTTGAATTAAATGTTCTTTCTTGCATATTGTTTCATTTATATATCCTGGTAATGTGGTACGTTTTGAGGTAAAGGTAAAGGTGAGTATCTTGATGTTGCTATGCGGTCTGTGGCGCTACATGACTCCCCCCCTAGCGGAAGCGTACCGGCAGATTCACGTTGCGCCCATGACGTGTAGTTTTCAAAATTGTCTTCTGTGAGGTAACTTGGTTCGGTGGTGATGCTGGTACGGTAAGGTTATTTGGTGTTGATGGTAATGTATCTGAATTGTCTTCATCCTCATTATCTTCATTGATTATGTAGGCTGGTTTCAATCTGTCAATTGAAATAGTAGCGGAGCGCCTCTCAGGCAATTGTAGAGTAAACTTCTTGCTATCTCGCTCTAGTACTTTGTAAGGACCGTCGTAAGGTGGCTGTAGTGGCTTCTTTACGGCGTCGTTTCTTACGAACACGTACTCGCAGGTTTGTAGATCTTCATGTACAAATATTGGGCGTTTGTTTCCGTGCCATGTAGTAGGTAGACTAGGTTTCAGTGCGTTTATAGTGGCACGCAGCTGATTCACGTAGTCGTAGTCCATGTCGTTGTTGCTAGGCGCGTTGATGAAAAAATCGCTAGGCAAGCGCAGACAATGACCGTATGTGAGTTCGGCGGCGCTTGTGCCGGTGTCGGTGCGCGTCGCGGCGCGTAGTCCCATGAGTACTGTAGGTAGCTCGTCGATCCACGTTGACTGTTCGGATAGGCGAGACTTCAATGCAGCCTTCAGTGATCTGTGCCAGCGTTCTATCATTCCGTTTGACTGTGGGTGGTACGGTGTAGTACGTGTAGTCTTGATTCCCATGATGGTCATAAGCTTGGCGAACAGCTGGCTCTGGAACTGTCTTCCTTGGTCACTCGTAAGTACTGTAGGCACGCCAAAACGAGTTATCCAATTCTCATAGACAATCTTCGCGACGGCCTCGGCGGTGATGTTGTCGGTAGGTATTGCTTCCGGCCATCTCGATACTCTGTCGATCATTGTAACGAGGTATCGATGACCTTGTGGTGAAGTAGGTAGCGGTCCGACGATATCTATATGAACGTGATGAAATCTCTCTGTAGTTGTTGGAAATGAAGAAATACTGCTCGTCGTGTGTCGTTGAACTTTGCATTGTTGACATCGAATGCAGTGTTTTGCCCAATTTCCGACGTCTGCGTTCATAGAGGGCCAAAAAAATCGCTGAGACATAAGTTTGCGTGAAGTACGTATCCCTGGGTGGCTTATGTCATGTACGGCGTCGAAGGCGATTTTTCGATATTCTTCAGGTAGGTATGGTCGAACGTGTGACGTAGAAGTTTCGCAGTAGATGGCTGTTTGCGATTGCGGTAGAGTAACTCGTTTCAGTGATAAGTTACTTTGGTTGTTAAGTTTTTCAAGTATAGCGCTGTCTCTTTCTTGTGCTTTTGCGATTTCTTCATAGTCCAACGATGACGGGCAGGCAATCGACTCGATTGGAATGCGGCTGAGTGCGTCGGCGACTATGTTCTGTGACCCACTGATATGACGGATGTCAGTGGTGAATTCGCTGATAAAGATGAGTTGTCGTGCACGGCGTGGAGTTTCTGTCGCAGATGGTGGTTTTTGAAGAACGAAGGTAAGCGGTTTGTGGTCGGTGAACACGATGATTTCTCGGCCTTCGAATGTTTTTCTAAAGTGCTTGATTGCCATGTAGATAGCGAGTAATTCTCTGTCGAATGTACTGTAATTCCGTTGTGCATCGGAGAACTTCTTTGAGAAATAGCCCAGTGGTTGCCATTTTTCATTGACGTATTGTTGTAGGACGGCTCCCGCACATTTGTCAGACGCGTCGCAGAAAATGGCTAGTGTTGCACTGTGTGACGGGTGAGCGAGCAAAGTTGCGTTTTGAATTGCAACTTTACACGCCTCGAACGCCTTCGTTGATTCTTCGTCCCACTCTATAATTGTTTTGTCTCTCTTCTTCCCGTTGTGTAGGTATGCGTGGAGAGGTGCTTGAATAATGGCTGCGTTAGGTATGTGGTCACGGTAGAAATTAATCATGCCGAGGAAACGTCGGAGTTCTTCTATGTTTTTCGGTTTCGGGTACTGGCTGATTGCTGTGACTTTTTCTGCAGGCGGTTTGATGCCTTCTTTGTTGACTGTAAAACCCAAAAACTTGACTTCTTTTTGACCAAATATGCATTTTGAGGGGTTGATTGTGATTCCATTTGCTTCTAATCTTGATAAAACTGTGCGGAGGTGCTCTTTATGGCAGATTTCGTCAGAACTAGCCACCAGGATGTCATCAACGAAGGAAAAAGCGTAGTCGAGTCCGTGGAGCACTTCATGAATGAATCTTTGAAAAGTCTGCCCGGCGTTCTTCAAACCTGGGCACATGCGTGGAAATTCGAATAGTCCCATTGGTGTTATGATTGCAGTCTTCTCTATGTCTGCGTTCCGGACATTCACTTGTTGATAGGCTCTGTTGAGGTCGATGGTGCTGAAGATTTTTTTATTTGTGAGCTGTGATGTGAAATCTTTGACTCTCGGGATTGGATAGCGGTCGGGTGTTGTGACGGCATTCAGTCTTCTGTAGTCACCGCAGACTCGGAGATCGCCATTTTTCTTTGGTACGATGTGCAATGGTGATGACCACGGGCTTTTGCTTGGTCGGCATAGGCCTTGCTCAATCATATTTTCGAATTCCTTTTTCACTTGCTCGTAGCGATGCGGTGCGATCGGTCGGGCACGGCAATGAATAGGTGGCCCAGTTGTTTCGATGAAGTGTTCTACAGCGAGTTTCGAGCTTAAGTTCATTGCAGTCAGCCGTGTAGTTCCAGGGAAATCCGCTAGGATGTCGTGGTAGGATTTCTGCACGTCGATGCTTCGTACTGTTGGAATGTTTGTGGCCTTTACAAATGAACTTGATGTTAGATTTGTTTTGCCGTCGATTAGTCTGCGATTTTTGATGTCGACGATGAGCTGATGGTACTTCAGGAAATCTGCACCGATGATCGGTTTGGTGATGTCTGCTACTATAAACTTCCATTTGAATGGCCGCCTGAGTTTCAAATCCAGTTCCATGGTTCGTTCGCCATAGGTGGGAATAACTGTGTTGTTTGCAGCGTAGAGTTGAAAGTCTAGTGGTTTTAGCGCTTCGCCTTTTCTTCGAGGTATGACTGAGATGTTTGCGCCAGTATCGATGAGGAAAGTAAGGCCAGTCTTCTGATCGGTGACAAATAGGCGGTATGAGTATTCGCTCATGCCGGAGTCCGCCTCATCCAGCATAGCATCTAGTTTTCCGACGTTTGGTTTTTGAACGAACACGGCGTCGTGCAGAGTCTTGCGTTGGCGCCAAAACGACGGTGGTAGTAGCAAAAAGATGGTGGTGTTACGTTGCGCGTGCGGGTGTTTTCTCGGCTTGGAGAGCGGTTTTGCTGGTATGGTGGACGTCTATAATACGGCTGTGAGTCATATCGTTGTGGTTTTGAATTTGATGATTTGAGAGCAGCGACTTCCAGCGATAGTTTTTTAATTTCTTCCATCAATAACTGCGTGTCTGTGTGCGTGGGCGGTGCTGACACTGCTGCAACTTGCGTGCTGGAACTTTCCATGATTCTGTCAGCGAGCAGTGCCAGTTCGTTGAGCGCAGCCTGTGACTTGAATGTTTCGCTGACAGCAAGAACAGATCGGACGTGTGATGGGAGGTGGCTGGTCCACATGAGGCGGAGCGTAGAGTCGGGGATCTTGTCACGAGCAAGGTTTCGCATCCGTCGCAGCAGTTGTGATGGTTTCTGGTCCCCGAGCTCAACGTCATGGAGCAGTTTTTGGAACTGCTGGCTGTCAGACTCTTCATAAACAGAAATGAGTCGTTCTTTCAGGACGTTGTACATGTCGTCGGTCGGATGATATAGTAGGTCGCTGATTTGTTCGATGTCCATCTTGTCTAGTTGTGCGATTACCATCTGAGCTAGTTGTTTCTGACTCCGTTTCATGTCGTCGGTAGCGGCTTCGAAGCTGAAGAACCACAGGCTAGGCCTGTCACGCCAGAACTTTGGGATCCGCATGGAGAGGGCGATGCCAGCAAGTTCTTGATGTGGGGCAGCAGGAGCAGGAACCGAGGTGGATTGGTCTTCCATCATCTGGTTTGCTTGGTCTGTCATCTTGATTTCTTAGCTTCTTCTTGTGTTCTGTTGCCTTGTAGGGGTTACCACTTTGGGGACTAGAGTTCGGAGGTGAGAGTGAAACGCTTGGTT
This sequence comes from Polyploca ridens, assembly GCA_951394255.1. Taxonomy (NCBI): domain Eukaryota; kingdom Metazoa; phylum Arthropoda; class Insecta; order Lepidoptera; family Drepanidae; genus Polyploca; species Polyploca ridens. The sequence continues at coordinate 6,094,338 of OX596272.1, forward strand.
CAAGTATTCAGAATGGAATGAATTTATTTACAAAATGGCCCTAATTATATACAATATTTACATGCTAAAATAATAATAACGTAGCGAGACGAACGACCAATGAGCGCGCTGAATGTCTCGCTCTTTTGACATCTCGCTCGCACAGTAATTGAAAGGTCATGGCGCGGTCAAGCGCGCACGCGCTGCCCGCGCGCTGTGTATAAAAATAGCGGCGCTAGCGGGGCCGCATCCATTTTGCCGCAGTCGCCGAAGGGAACGGAAGTGTTGCTCGGAGCTTGCAGATGTGAAGATGGTGATGTGATGAAGTGAAGTGCTGTGTCCAAGTCACGAAGATGAAGTGCAGTGTTCCGGTGTTGTTGTCAACTTCGTCAAACGTATACTTGTTTCTCCTGCGTGGCACATATTATTGCATGAATGTTTCTTTCGAAACACGCATGCTTATTGTTTCTGTTTGTGCATGACGTCAAACATGGTGAAAAGGTTATGGTGAAATATACTGGGGTGACTATCTTGAGTTTTATTTTCCTGTCTTGAATTAAATGTTCTTTCTTGCATATTGTTTCATTTATATATCCTGGTAATGTGGTACGTTTTGAGGTAAAGGTAAAGGTGAGTATCTTGATGTTGCTATGCGGTCTGTGGCGCTACAGGACTATAGACCTCAGTATATTGTATTTTAACATCTAGCATGTTGAAATACAATATACATTATATAATAATAAATAAATATATGTCCACCCGTTCCTGAGAAAATCGGGTTAAGGGTTCCTTTTTTGACCTTTTGAGGTACGGAACACTAAATAGGTAAGGCATAAAGGGTTATCCCGTTTAAAAGGGGTTAGAACCTTTGTGGCATAGCTAGCCGCCGCCATTTTAGTTTTTTTTCAATGTCGCGGCGCACGATGAAACTGGTATATATGGGTAGAGGACACTTATACAAACAAAAAATGTTAATCAATATGGTGGCCTAAAGTGTCACGTTTCCGAGATATTTGGAGGTAAAGATCGCCATATGAGAATTACGACAATCATTAAAAATTAACTTATTACGTGTTTATATGCATTCTATTGTATTCAAATAATAGTTCCCAGGTTGATTTATCAATTTTTTAGTAGAGAGTTAAACTAGGAGCAGGAAAAACAATATTTTTAATTACTTACCTACTAAACAGCATCGTAATATTCGCTATGAACCACAATGTTGTCAAAGTAGCTCGGATCGTGACTTGTTTTCCATCTTGTCATTATTATACAAACAAAAATGACAACACTTGTCCTAAAATCTCATGTTACCAAGTTAATTGAAACTAAAGATCGCTAAGTAATGCTCCCTGGGCGCCAAAATTGCAATAGCGACGTAATAGTACATTATTATACATGTGTGCAAAGTTGGTTATTAATACTCGAGGCGTATTAAGCGCGTGAGCCGTAGGCGAAAGCAATAAGTGAGCCGAGAGTGTAATAATCAATGCAACAAGCGTGTCATACGACGTTTTTCAACACACTTGCGAGGAAAAAAACAGACATGTATTTTTTTAAGTTGATTTTTTGATAATAATCAAATCAACACAATGAGAACGTTTACAAATATGGCACGCAAGGTTTTTTTTGACAGCGGTGAGCTGTCAAACTATTTTACCCGTTTAAATTAAGAATGCTTGGTCTACCTACACATATCACTTGCAGTGAGGTACAAACTTATCATAATCGGGATTATACCTTCATAAAACTGTGCGGTAATGTAAAGTAAAAAGCACAAATGGGTAATAAGCTGCATTAAGATACTAAAAGCGGTGCAATAAATGTTATTTTACGAGCGAGTGTGTTGAAAATAAATAAAAAAAACCCAGTCCCGCGGTCGGCCCGACCCGACCTAATAAAACTTCTACTAAATGAAAGTCCCGTCTTCGTCGAAGACTGCTCACGTGCACACAATGCCCAAAAAGGGCGATAGATCAGACCCGATTAATTACAGGCCTATTGCCATCATCTCCCATTTTCCCCAATGGCATGGAGCGAGTGATCAACACGCAGCTCTTGAGATACCTAGAGGATCACGATTTGTTGAGTGACCGACAATATGGCTTCCACCATAGTCCCTTGGCTGGTGACCTTCTAGTGTATCTCTATTTGATGTGTCTATGTATACACTAGAAGGTCACCAGCCGAGTGGTCACTCGCCATCGAGAGTCAAGGTGGCGAAGGCGTTCGATCGGGTCTTTCACTGGGGTCTTCTAACGAAGTTACCAGCATATTGGTTTCCCGAGGGACTATGCAAATGGGTCGTCAATTTTTTGTCCAGCAGATGCATACGAGCTGAGAGACATAAATGCTGGCGTCCCGCAAGGGTCTGTACTGTCCCAAACACTGTTTCTGTTGCATATCAATGAAATGCTGTCTATTGACGGCATTCATTGTACAGAGGACGCTCATTGCAAATATTCTGAAATCGAGAGCACACTAACTAGTGTCTCCGATTACGGTCGACTAATCCTAGTCCATTTCAACCCCACTAAGACTCAAGTCGTTCACCGCTAAGAAAACCCCATTTTCTGTGACTTCACAATTCCAGAACACGAACATCAGTTAAAGCATCGGGATCCTCGGCATCGACATTTCTAACGACGTCAATAGGCCGTCTAGAAGACAAGGTTAAGCTAGCTTCCAAAAAACTGGAAGTGCTCAACAGAACGACGCAGTACTTAACATCGGGGCAAAGGCTGCAACTTTACAAGTCGCAAGTCCGGCCTTATATGGAGTACTGCTCTTTCCTGGATACCAGTTTGGGCCTTTAGACTCGGTTCAGCGACGTGCTATTAAAATTGTCGACGGTCCCCAGCTCACAAGCGGCTTAGGGCCCCTCAATCTGAGGAGAGATTTTGCCTCCTTATGTGTGTTTTACCGCTTGTACAACGGACAGTGTTCTGTAGAATTGTTTAACCTGATGCCCATGACGGCTACCTTCTACCATCGCAAGTCTCGCCATTGACGGGGAGTCCATCCTCACACATTGGAACCAAAATAGTTTCGAACTATGCGGTCTGAAAGGAGCTTTCTTCCGCGGACGCTTAGACTATGGAATGAGCTCCCGCCGTGGTTTTCCCAACGGAGCGTGGGGTTCCTTAAAAAAGGTGTGAAGATATTTCTGTAGGGTCGGCAAAGCGCGAGTGATACCCCTGGTGTTGCAAGCGTCCATAGGCTACGGTAAGCGCTTACCGCTTAGGCATGCCGTATACATGTTTGTTTGCTACCTAAGTAGTTTAAAAAAATCCTTTTATTTAAAGGTTTGAGGTCACGGCTTGTTTCTATTATGTGTATTATTTTATTTTTAAAACCGTGATGCAATAATTAGTTGACCACAGTTTATTGCTTAAAAACAATAACATAAATTGTAACTTAATCAATTTTAAACTATTGTCATTCTTCTCATATTATTTATACATCGATATTCCAAAATCTCGGTAACATTATATTTTAAGACAAGTATTGTCATTTTTGTTTAATAACGGAGACATGGAAAACAAGTTAACCACTACGATCCGAGCTACTTGACAACATTGTGTTTCATTGCGAATATAGCGATGCGGTTTAGTAGGTAACCAACTAATGAATATTGTTTTTTCGTGCTATTTGTTTTGCTATATTCTAATAAAAAGTTAAATCAACCTGGGAACTATTATTTGAATACAATCTAATGCATATAAACACGTAATAAGTTCATTTTTAATGATTATCGTTATTCTCATATGGCGATCTTTACCTCCAAATATCTCGGAGACGTGACACTTTAGGTCACCATATTGATTAACATTTTTTGTTTGTATAAGTGTCCTCTACCCAAATATACCACTTACACCGTGCGCCGCCACATTGAAAAAAAATCAAAATGGCGGCGGGTGGTTATGCCAGCTCCCATACAAAAAAGTTCGTACCCCTTTGGAGAGCAGATTGTAACTATTACGTACTTAATCTGTGCTTATACTATAGACCAGTGTTTTTCAGTCTGATTGATTTCGCGACCCACTTACAGGGTTGAAAAATTCTGGCGACCCCCTTGTCAGACAGACATAGAATTTATAAATTAAAAGACTACGATAATGATTTTCTTTACTTTGATACCTTTACTCTTCTTCTTTAGTCTGCAAGAAGCCGCGAGAGGTTTGCAACCAAGTAAGAGGTAAGTTGGACGCCCGCTTGCGCGAAGTCTACCTTGCCTTTTCCGTTCTGCCGGCGACCCCCAGACTAAAGTTTTGTTACCCCCTTAGGGGTCGCGACCCACAGATTGAAAAACACTGCTATAGACGATTTAAAGACCGTTCGCACGACTCACAGTGTGAGTTTACGTGATTGAAAGTAGCAAATAAATAAAACAACAATTAAAACTTTCACATTGTTTTTATAGTAAGTCTTATCGCTATGTTACCGTACAGCTATATTATTTACTAAAATCTGTTAAAGTAAAAAAGGAAAGCTTATTTTATATGTAATAATATTTTACATCAGTTGCCTGCGATTTACGCGCGCTTACGCTACATTTACATTTTGAAAACCTGTTCAAATTATCTACACAAAGGTGTATCGGAACACAAAAAATATAAACAATACTTGGGTAGAAATGGACATATTGTTTCAGAAAACTATTTTCATGAATTTCATTTGATTTTTTTAACACTTATTTAAAAATATACCCAAATATTTTAAACATTATATCGTCTATGACAGATATCAAACTTCGTTAACAATGTTTGTGTAAGGGTTAGCTCACACAGACTCGGCGCGCAGAAAAAAAAAACGGTAAGCGAAACACCGATTGATATACCTATTTTTAATGTTTTCTATTTAAATGATAAATTACGTTAAAAAAAGTTAGCTTTAAATTAAAATGTGTTAACTTTTCTTTTCAGTATTATTAGACAATATCACAGACATATAATATTATCTGTGGACATTATCTAGTTTTAGTCTATGATAGAAGTTTGACAGCTTTCAAAGATTCCAAATAAATACAGCGACGTAGCTTCAATACATTGCTGTATTTAAATATCGATTCAAAAATCGAAGGCGTAAAGTATAATTTACATAAAATGTATAACTATGTTTTCTTTTTCGCCGGCGTTTAAATAATATCTATCCCACAGCCTTTTTACCTAATGCTCGGTAAAAAATATTCATAAAAAAAACTTAAGTTGAAATGCTTTACCCGTGCCTATACTTACTTAAGTCCCTTACAAATTTAATAAATATACAAAGTTTTTTTTTTGATTCTTGTAAAAAGCGTTGTAGACTACGCGCTATTATTAAAAAAATATGCACCACGGTTACAATACTATTTTTTTTTCGCGGTTTATTTTTAATGACAACAACTGGCTGATTGTACTGGCTTCGATATTTGAAAACGGTACTCATAAATTAATAAATAAGAATTATTCTTTTAAGGCATAATCAGCCAGTGTTTTGTTTTTTTTATTATTATGAGGGCTAAGGAATTAATATTAATGATTTATATTTTTTTAATATTAATAATTTAGTCCTCGTTTTTTACGGTCGATATTCTATGCTTATGCGTAGTTGAAAATTAAAAAGATCAAGGTGCGGTAACAAATATACACCGGTCTTTCACATTGTAAACTACGTATAAATGATAAATTCATAAAAACTGCATCACAATTGCTCACAGAAAAACCTGGTATTAATTTTTTTTTGTAAGCAATTACCATAAAAATTCTTTACTTATTAAATACTTTGCGAAACACTATTTTTTGTACTTGCATCCAAAATATGTACGAAAACTCTGTTTCTTTTTTGTTTTATTTTTCTGTTCACACAAAATTGATTTTAAAATACAAAAAAATCCTTATAACTTAATACGAACCTAATATTAATGTATAAATAACAACTTAAAATATATAAAAGAGAAACAATATACAAGTAGGGGGTTAAAATGTTTATAATTACTTATTGCAACGATCCGATGTCATAGACATCATTTTTTTACTTTTAAAGTGCTGTTTTAAGCTATAATCATAAACTAGTGTCGTTGTCATTTGAAAATGGAACACTTAAAATAAGACAATTTCTTTCGGTACTTTCTTTTTCTTTTTTTTATGCAAATTAAATAAATTTGGATTTATGGTAGATATCAGTTTTTTTAATATCAGTGAATGATTATCGCTTAAAATCTCAAGCACTATTTTTTTATTTTATCAGTCGTTTTCTGTCGTAATGATTATTTTTTTAGGGTCTTGGTGGAACCCATTCAATTTAAAAGTATAATTTTGGTGACTAATTGTTAAACTGGTAAACAAAGGGGAAAATAATCAATTTTTAAAACAAAACTAATCGTGTAACTAATAAAAAATGGAATATTATATCACATTTATTCCCGACTTCTGTTGTTCGAAAACGCGATGTAGATTAAAAAATTGCGTTTATTTTGAGTTTTTTTTTTCTATATTTTTATAGTAGTCGGGGCAACATTTTACTATACTTTTTACATAGAGATGATTTCTGTAGAAAGCGAAGAAACCTGCTTAAAAACCTGCATTTAAACAATTGTAAGAAATTTCAATATTTCGGAATCCGCCGTACACAAATACATTTTAAATACACGTTGGCATACATAGAAATGTGAAAGTTATAAAAAAAAAACATTTAATGCAGATGATAAATAATAATTTTACTAAAAAAAAACGGTATTTATTTGTGGCGGAATTCCGCCGTCGCTTTGTTCGCGTGTGGCGGATTCCGTTCATTACTTATAATACTTTTCACCGTAAAGTATAAGATCATTATTGCGTATAAGTCTTGTCGGATATTGTATACCTTTTTTTTAATTGTCTTATTTTATAAACATTTTTATTTATTTATGGAAACCAGTGATGTACTTGACCACAATCTCGCCGCTGTTTCGGAACACACCAGTCAGCTATGAGAGATATTTATAAAAGTATTTACAAAATAAGAAACTAAATACATTTGTGTGTTTGTTTGTGTGCTACCATCTCGGGAAAATGGTGTGACAGTGCTGATGTCACTGCTCGTAGTTTTTAGCTTTTCTGTCCATATCTTCATCTGAAGTGCGGTTCATTGAGTGATCTGAAATAATAGAATTTATTTTTAACCGACTTCAAAAAGGAGGAGGTTAATCAATTCGCATGTTTATATATATTTTTTATATAGATTTGCAAAATTCTTTTTTTGTTCGAAAGGGATTTATTCCGAAATGGTCCCATATAAATTTCATATAGATGATGAGTTTCGGAGACAGACAACGGAACTCTTAAAAAAATGACAGCAAATCAACCGCGATTGCTGCTAACGCCTAAATACGCATTGTTTACGCAATCACACAACATAACATCAGGCCTGTACACTCGAAAGGCAGATGTATTCAGTATATAATGAAACTACAAATTCAAAAACGAAATCAACTTCTTAACAAAAAATAAACCGCCTTCAAAGTACACTAAAAATTATGAAATAATATCTGACACTGTTTTGAAGTCAGCGAAATATTTTCTATAGAACACGTCATGCGATTTCGCTCACTTCAAAACAGAACTTTGAAGGCGGTTTATTTTTTTGTTAAAAAGTTTTGTTTACTGTACCCCCTTATTCATAATAAAGTTATCAAACGTTGATCAGCTAAAATTCCGAAGTCTTTATCTGACAGGTGACATTTGGTGATCGAAAGAGTGAGACGGGGCACACTATTACACTGATTTAGCTAAAAAGCGATTATGAATAAGAGGGTTAATTTATAAATGAGTTGTCCAAAATGATTAAGTTTGTAAATAAATACATTTTAGCTTTCTGCTTTCCTCCATATAAACTTTAACTATGCCAAATCTCCATGCGCGCAATCTATTAAAAGTTTTTAATTTAAATAGTGAAATTCTATAAAAAATACTAAGGATAATGTTGTGTAAGTGTTGTTGTACCTTGGTGCGGCATCTTGGGGACCAAAACGACGTTTCCGTCGGCCGCCTGCTGCAGTGAGAACTGGCTCGACGACAGAGGCCTGCCTTCAGGATCGCGGAGGCTCTGCACAACATAAAAACATAGTTATATTCGTGAAGAGATGTATTTGCGAACGGCGGAATCCGCTCCGCACAAATATTTATTGATTAAAAAATTTGCTTAAGAGTGCGTATAAATAAAAATAACATATCTTAGAATTGAAATTTACCCAAGTAAATAATATTTAAATGGGTATTTTTATTATATACGCGAGGGTTCTATCTGAGCAAAAACATAATAGAATGAAATTTCCTCGTTAGAAAAAAATCACAAAGCTACCTCTAATAATAAAGAATTTTCGTTTTTATTCGTTCATGGTGTATCTAATTAAGACAAAAAATCGATAAATAATATCACTAACGCATAACCTAGAGCTGCTACTAACGATTTTTTTTAAATATTCTATACTTTACGAGTTATTTAGATAAGAAGCGCTTAGTTCATTTTTGTTCCGCGAAACACGCTATCTCCGTCTGATGCCACGCGAGGATTAGACATAAGTTTGTTTCATCTGACATTGCCATATTTTTCTGGCTTTGTAGGCACTCTTAAGTGTAAGTTAACTCTACCAAGGAAATCCATCGCCGATCTTTATAAAAGAAGTTTTGATATAGTTTTCTATTATTTATTTATTACAAAACAGATATTTAAACATTGAACAATGAACCCAAAGAACATTGACATTCATTTTGTTTGAAATCTATTCCGCCAATAGGCTACTTTCCTGAAAAAATCTTATTAGTCCGTCATATACATTATCAAAAAATATTAGACACGTATTTTTTCTTTTGTCAATTAAACAAAAAATACGAGGATATGGTTTGTTTGCGCGTGACGTCACGGTGTGGTACACTTTTTAGGAACAAGTGACGTCACGAGCCCCCACTCCCGAACTTAGTCGCGCTTTATCTTCGTCAATTGTTAATGATTTGGTAAAGCAAAAAATACGTGTCCAATATTTTTTGATAATCTAACTGACGGACTAATTAGAATTATTATTTTTTTACCCAGGAAACATCCCTATACCGCACCACCGACAATGCGCTCTGATTGGCTAAGACACTAGACATTTAGATGCAGTGATTGGTCGGTACTGTTATTAATCAGTGCAAAAGCACTGACTGGTTGCGGAATTGTATGAACGGTACCATTTTTTTTATGCCACCTTAGTGGCAAACAAGCATACGGCCCGCCTGATGGTAAGCAGTTACCGTAGCCTATGGACGCTTGCAACACCAGGGGTATCACTCGCGCGTTGCCGACCCTGCAGAAATCGCTTCACAACCTTCTTGAAGAACCCCATGCTGTACTCCATTGGGAAAACCACGGCGGTGAGCTCATTCCACAGTCCGAGCGTCCGCGGAAGAAAACTCCTTTGAGCCCGCACAGTTCGAAACAATTCTGGTTTCAATGTGTGAGGACCTACTCTAAAAGGATTTTCGTCGATGCATTTAAACAATAATGAAGTCCATGCATACCTGGAACACATGTCGGTATAGTGCAGCGAATCGTTCCTTGACCCGTTGTCTCTCGGCGAGCAGGTTGTGGTGGTCCCGCTGCGTGCGCGCTTTACGATCTCTCACCGTGCGCACTTCGTCCGCCAAGCACGTAATTTGGTCTAATTTGCGCTTGCGGCAGTTCTGAGCTGCCACCTAGACGGGAAGGGTAGATAATGGAGATTACTTGTTGTTGTCCGGCTCGAAGGACCAGGTAATTCAGACTTAAGACAAAAAAATTGTCTAAGTAAGTTTAATGAGTGAAACTATATAGATTACTAGTTCACATCCGGCTCGAAGGACCAGGTAATTCAGACGTAATAAAATAAAAAGAGACGGTAATTTTTGTGTAAGTAAGTTAAATTAGTGAAACTGGATAGATTACTAGTTCACATCCGGCTCGAAGGACCAATTAAATATGTTCGGTAGATCAATGAAACTGGTTAAAACTTTATATATGTTTCGTTTCAGAAGACGAAATGAAGTTAACGATGAAAGACGAAGCTAAAGAAAGTTTCTCAAAGGCATTTATTGAATTTTAAAATAACCACGAAAACTCATACCACTTATTAAAAAGAAATGTTTAAAAATTCTCACATTAGAATATTTAAAATGTCTCTAGATTAATATTTATTGTTAACGATATCTTCTTCCAAGCCTTAACAAAATTCTTAACAATTCACCACAACTGACATCTCATTTTAGTCTTAATTGCAATAGACATAAGTACCTTATTCTTCCCGCGTCTGCGGATGTCTCTTATGAGCGAAAGCTGCGCTTCACTGAGGTCGTGTTTCGAGAGCCGCTCGTTGAACTCGTCCATAGGCAGGTTGATGATATCCTGCACTTCTAGTGGTATACCTGAGCGAGGGGGGGGGGATACGTTAATACGGAGAATATAGAACAATATTCTAATTATATTCATCATTATCAGCCTATAATGTCCCACTGCAGGCCTTCTTTCACAAATGTGTGTGGGCGGGAATGGGCAATACTCCACCACGCGTGCCCACTACGTATTGGTGGCGGTAGGCCAGTGGTCAACCTGCTGTTGGAGTTTTCAACCCGCCTAGGAGGCCTCCAACTAGCTTAACGACTATCACAATTAAGTGATAACCGGTACCAACGGCTTTACGTGCCTTCCGAAGCACGGAAAACGCTCGAGTTCGGTCACCCATCCAGGTACTGACCAGTTGTAGCTTAACTTTTCCGATCGATTAAGAAAGGCTTATAATAATAACCACGAGCGCTTCTTATATTATATTACTAATCTCTATCGAAAACTTTTACAGTTTTTATTTATAAAAACTTATTTTTTTATATTATTTAGCAGTTGCAATAAGCAGTATTTAAAACACAAAAACAAATCAATAGCATTAGTGGTTGCTCTAAAAGACGGACAGACAGACAAATAAATAGAAGGAGGGAGACGTACCATAAGGATTCTTTTTTAAGATTGTTGGTCCTAACGTTGTAATGTTTAGGTTTCCCCGACTCTAAATCACCGATTTCTGTTTTTTTTTGTCTATCTGTTTATTCGAGTATCAACTCAATCACAAAAGGCTGAACGGATTCGAATAAAAGCATCACAGATGAAAAAAAAAAATTCTGCAGTATGACCGTCGATAAAGTGCAATCCCGAAAGAGGTGAAACTAAACCAAAAATTAATGATGAATGAAAAATATAAAAAAAAAAAAAACATTAATCATCTTCATCATTATTCATAATTGAAAAGACAAACAGCATAATAACATGCATTTTCCTATAAAAAGCTAATTTTAAGTCATGGTAGCCACTATTTTGTTAGCTATTAGTTTTTTGTCCTCACCGCTAAGTATTTAATGAAATCGGTAACTAATTATGTACTTTGATATTTTTGTACAGTCTGTAAACGATAATCTTAAACTATTAATAAAAAAATAGCATTATTATTTGTTACTTTTTTGCTATTTTTATGTCTAAATTTTTTGGTCTAGTTTCACCCTCTTTTTTGGTCCAGTTTCACACTCTTTTTTGGTCCAGTTTCACCCTCTTTTAGTATACACTTTATCGAGGGTCACACAGATACAAGAATAGTTATTATTGAAAATGGGAGTCAAACAAATGAGTTATGAAAGTGAATAGCATGAACTTAATTTATTATAGTATATAAACGTGGCGGACAGAGACCTGACTTACCGAGTGCCTTAGCTCGTTTCTCGTCGCGCGACAAGTGTTGCCCGCTACTTGTGGCCGAGGATCCGCCATCTGAGATACTGCCGTCTGTTAAACGACGAACTGTGGACAACATACATTCATAAATTAATACAATTTATATACATGTCGTTGTTTTTGTCAGTGACGAGCGACTCAGGGTCGATAATACAAATGATACTGGTGCTAAAAAAAATATGCTTTATTTTTTGACCCTGAGATTTGAGAGAGGTAGAGCATAGCGTATATTTGCTCAAAGAGCAGCTCTTCTGGGGAAGTACCTCCACCTTACAGAATACCGCAGACAAATAACTTTATGTTGTGTAAAGTTGTGTTCCTGCGCGTGAGTAAGGTCGCCAGAGCTCATAGGGGAGGGGGGACAGGTCGGTAACGCGTGAGCGATGCTTCTTGTGTTGCAAGCGTCCATATGGCTACGGTAACCGCTTATCATCAGACGGGGCGCATGCTTGTTTACCGACTGAGTTGTATAAAAAAAAAACCCTCATTGAGCGGAGACACGTTGGTTATCATTTTAATTCAATAAACTTGGAAGCGAAATAACAAACATTTGGTTAAAATATTTGAGTAATTTATTTATTGCTACTAACTTTTAAAAGACATCGAGTTAGTTTTGACACATTGCGCACAGAATTGTAAAATGACTCATCTAAAAGATACAATATTTTATCGGAGGTAAAGTGCCCCAATGTTGGGCATTTTGGGGCTGGGGACATTGTACTAGTGAGCTACATACACCTTGTTTTTTGGTTTTCTTGAGTTTGCTATTTAAAATATTTAGTCTACTTAGTTTTGCAGCCAGGACACGCTATAGTTACGTTATATATACGTTATATTATACGTTATAGTTGTCAGTGAGATCAGAATTTAAATGTAATGTAATTAATCTAAGCTTGTTTTTAAAAGAGTAATTGTTGAGTTTATTGCCGGCTCTTCTCAGCAAAGGCAATCTTCCGATGTTATTACTGACTATTCATAAAAGCCTGCGAAGGTCTATTTGAATATTTACCTATTTTGTCTCTGAGAAGTACCCGAATCTGCCCACCCCGGGGCTAGGTACACTGGACTAGTGGGGTACATGTACACTTACCTCTTTTGTCTCTGACAGCGGCGGGGTGTGGTCTGTGGTCGGGGTGCGGCGCGGGCGCGCTGTACGTGTGGTTGTGCCGGACTCGCTCCGGGGACAAATACCCGAACCTGCCCGCCCCGGGGCTAGGTACACTCGACTAGTTGGGGACAAAAACATTATTTAGTGGTTTTATTATTTATTTTATGAGATTTTAATTAGAATGAAATACTGACTGGATATTTTAGAGGGCATCTTTTCAAATCATACGTTGGAGTCTAAATGCAGATTTTTTAAATTATAGAAACAACTTTTAATTTACGCAAAAAACACATCAAAAAGGTAATGCTAGACTGAAATGTAAAAAAATATGTATAGCAAAATCAATTTTATATAAAAATATTTTTATTCACTGTTTTTTTTTCTTATCTTTCGAGTCTTTAGAGAGAGACACAAATACTATAAATCATAATGTATATTACCTGTAATAGTGCGTGGCTCGAATGTGCAGTGTTGAGGTCGAGGGCGGGCTGGAGGGACGTCATGGGGGGCGGCAGCTGGTGCCGGGGGGCGAAATCCACTGTTCACATACAATTATTATAATGTTTTCATTATATTATAAACGATAACTCAAAAGTATATAGAGTTTCATTTCAAAGGATATCCAAAATATCGGGGATTATTTTAGAGAACATGTTACAGTATGGGACAAACTCAGAAAACCCTTTTTTTTTAAAAGCATAATTTTTTCACTTTAAGCCAATTTTGAACTGAATTTCGCACGGCTATAAAACTTTCGTCTTCGGCCTAAGTCGATTTTCGGTCATACACGAAAGATAAGTAATTATAATACAAATAAAGTACAACATCCATACAATATACGCGCGAGTGATATAGCACCCTAACACAAGGTAATAAGAGTGGTTATGTGCTTACCGTTATGCATATGCATGTTATCATGGTGGTACGTTTGTTCAGGACACTCGTACTTAACAACGTCGGGCCGCGGCGGGAGCGGCGCTACAGGCTCCAGCGCGGGCGTAGCCTGTTCCTGGGTAACGTTCATTAATAAATAACCTGGGCATTGGTGTAAATAGGGAAGGTGGGGGGCTGTGCCCATCCTAGAATGGTCTTGTGCCCACCCCGGAATGGTCTGGTGCCCACCGCGGAATGATCTTGTGCCCACCCCGGAATGATCTGGTGCCCATCCCAGAATGGTCTTGTGCCCACCCCGGAATGATCTGGTGCCCATCCCAGAATGGTCTTGTGCCTATCCCAGAATGGTCTTGTGCCCATCCTAGAATGGTCTTGTGCCCATCCCAGAATGGTCTTGTGCCCATACCAGTATGGTCTTGTGCCCATCCCAGAATGGTCTTATGCCCACCCTAGAATGTTGGGTTTCTACATTCCAACAAAGCAAAGCTTGTGCTATGGAAACCAGATAACTGATATAAGTATCCAAATTTTGCTACATTATCTCGGAGTGTTATAGGCTTTTCATCTTTTCATCGCGGGTGAAACCGCGGGGGGCAGCTAATACTTATTAACGATAATTACACCCAGACTCAAAGAACACAAATGTTTGTCTTGGGTTTGAATCGAACCTGCAGCGTTATAGGTAGGGGTAGGGATCTTACCAACTGACTCACCAAAACCGTATGGTGAACAGAAGTCATCTTTTCACCATACGGTTTTGGTGAGTCAGTTGTATTGTAAAGTAATAAGGTTCATTTTCACATAGATTTGAAGCCAGACAAGTTAACAAATAATAAATAGTAACGTACCTGGAAGCATCTCTTGCCGAACATGTGGTGTTTCTTCTGTGCCTGGTGCGGCGCCGCTCCGGAGCGCTCCCGTCCGTACGCTCCATCGTAGGGCCGGAATTTAGAACTGGAACAAATGTGGGTATTCTGAGTGTTATAAATAAATAAATATCCTGGGACATTCCTCACACACGGTCATCTGATCCCAAACTAAGCAGAGCTTGTATTATGGAAACCGGATAACTGATATACTTTTTTTTTTTTTTTTTATACAACTAAGTCGGTAAACAAGCATACGGCCCGCCTGATGGTAAGCGGTTACCGTAGCCATATGGACGCTTGCAACACACGAAGCATCGCTCACGCGTTACCGACCTTTCCCCCCTCCCCAATGAGCCCTGGCGACCTTACTCACGCGCAGAAACACAACTTTACAGAACAAAGTTATTTGGCTGCGGTATTCTGTAAGGTGGAGGTACTTCCCCAGTCTTATACTACTTTTTGTTTGTAAATACATAATACACATAATTCATACACAGAAATGCATGTCCTGGATGGGAATCGAACCAACGACCTGCAGCGTGATATGTGGAATTTTAACCAACCACGCCAACTGGCCCTTATCACGGATAAAATATCTTATCACAGAATTACCTTCAATACATGACTTTCAGTATTTTTTAAAGATTACGTTTTAATCAATTGTCGATCGCTGACACAAAGTTCAATCTATATAGGGTGGGGAAAGTTGTTTGTTATCATGAGTACAATCATGTGTCTAAGTATCGTTTACTAATAATTAGTAATATCCAAAGACGGAATAATTATCTTAAATAGTTTTATTTTAGATGATAGATGAGAGTTAGACATTTGTACAATAAAATCTTAAAAAAATGACACAAACGAACATATTCGATTTAGTACTCATATGTAAGCTGCCAGCAGGAGCAGCTAATTTGTTTGTGACCTCATTCATTCGCTAACACTCCTCCTCAAATTAGCACAACCATGCAAGCTCTTACACGATCCTCTCGAACATACACACACACATACTCATAACACATCTACGAGTATAGCACCTTACACATGTTCATTCCTCTAATGCAAAACATATGTTTCTCTCGTGGTAAAGGCTTTGTCAGAATGTCAGCAACCATACTGCTTGTATTTAAATACTCCAAAGTAATGACACCATTCTGAACCACCTCTTTAACAAAGTGCATTCTCAAATCGATATGCTTAGTGCGCTTATGATGATAACCTGTAGGGTTTTTAGCAATCGCCATTGCTGATTGGCTGTCACAGTAGACAGTTATTGGCCTCTTGACACCACTCAATTCAAGCATTAATCTCTTTATGAATACTGCTTCTCTAGCAACATTAGATAAACTTATATATTCTGCTTCTGCGCTCGATAATGCGACTACGCTTTGTTTCTTGCTCTCCCAAGAAATTGGTGCTGATGCCAATGTAAACAGAAATCCAGAATATGACTTCCGGTCCGTTATGTCACCTCCGTGATCTGCATCAACATAGGCTTTAAGATTCAAGCCTGTTTTCTCAAAATGAAGTCCCAGTCCTATACTGCCCTTTAAGTACCTCAGTACCCGCTTTGCTGCCTGCCAGTGTTCTTCTGTATAGCACGTATTAAACTGGCTTAGATAGCTAGCAGCATAAGCAATGTCAGGGCGCGTACAAACAGCCAGATACATAATTGATCCTATCAATTCTTGATACGGAATTTTTCTAGATGGTACGTAATTAGGAACTGTTGGTTTGGCCAAGCGTTGACCAGGCACAAGAGGGGTGGCAACCGGTTTGCAGTCGGCCATCTCGAACTTCTTCAATATTACCTCTATGTAATCCTTCTGATCAACGTAAATTCCTGTAGCTGATTGTGTGAGCCTCATGCCCAAAAATAATTCAGCTTTGCCGAGATCTCTCATCTCGAAAGTATTAGTCAGTTCTTTCTTGATCTGAATCAACTCGTTTTTGTTTTTCCAGAAGATTAACAGGTCATCAACGTAAACAGCAATAATTATGAGCCTACGCTCACTCTTCCTACAGTAGATGCATGGCTCGTTTTCAAGCTGTTTGAAGTTAAGCTGTTTCAGTGCTATATCTAGTCGCTCGTTCCATACCTTCGGGGACTGCTTAAGGCCATAGAGGGATCTTTTTAGTTGACACACGTAGGTTTCCTTCCCTGGTTCTTCAAAACCTTTCGGCTGTCTCAAATAAACAGTCTCATTCAAGTTGCCGTTCAGAAAGGCCGTTTTCACATCCATTTGATGGATTTGGTAATTGTTTTCAACGGCAAGTGCTAATAGCAACCGTAGCGATGAATGTCTCACAACTGGAGAGAACGTGTCAAAATAGTCAATACCTTCTAGTTGCCGAAATCCGCGTGCAACTAGCCTTGCCTTAAACCTCTTCTTATTCCCCCTTCTGTTTTGATTCTAAGAATCCACTTAGAATCAATAAGATTCTGGTTGGGTGCGGGTTTCACTAGCACCCAAGTTTTATTTTTCTTTAAGGCCTCTAGCTCATCCTGGATTGCCTTCTGCCATTCTATCTTATTTGGACTAGAAAGTGCTTCGTCTACCGTTGGCTCTTCTTCAAGAATATGTGCAGCTTGACACATGTAGTAGTCCGGAGGTCTTCTTTCTCTAACTGGATACCTTCTCTCTTCTCGCTGTTCTTCTACTACATTTTCTCTTTCTATTGTGTCTTGGCTAGTATTCTCTCTTTCTTCGAATGATTGATGTTGAACATCCTCAACTTCACCCAATATCTCTGTAGATGAAATAGGCAACGGCATCCTGCTAGTTTCAACTTCTGTGTCTTTCTCATTCATGTTAACTTCCGATGTAGAGTTATCAGTTAGTGGAATAACTTCAGAAGATGTGTGTTCTACTCTTGGAGATTGTGGACTACCTTGTATCTGCAGTAATTGTTGATCAGTTGGTGGAGGTTGTTTATTCTCAAAGAATACGACATTTCTGGCTTTGTATATCTGCCACGTTTCTTGATCTAATAGTCTATAAGCTTTTGCGTCCTCACAATAACCTATAAACGTAAGCTCTTTACTCTTGGGATCAAATTTACGGCGTTTTTGTTTAGGGATGTGCATAAAAGCACGACATCCAAAGACTCGAAGAAACTTTAAATCTGGTTTCTTACCTGACCAAGCCTCTTCTGGTGTGACATCCTTCACGGCTAAAGTTGGGGATCGATTTTTTAGGTAAACAGCAGTTCTCACTGCTTCAGCCCATAGCCGCTTGTCAAGGCGAGCATCCTCCAACATGCTTAAGGCTTTCTCGTTGATAGTGCGGTTTGCTCTTTCAGCTACTCCGTTCTGCTCAGGAGTATATTCAACAGTAAGCTGATGAAGAATTCCATGTTGCTTGGTAAAGGCTTTCATCTTTCTGTTAACATATTCTCCTCCATTATCAGTCCGCAATATTTTTAACCTTTTTCCGGTCTGGTTCTCTGCATACCGTTTAAACTCTTTTATTATCTCCAGAGCTTCATCTTTCGTTTTAAGAAAATAAACGAAAGTTTTTCTCGTTTTATCATCTATCAGTGTTATGAAATATCTACATCCACTCACAGACGCAACGCTCATTGGGCCGCATATGTCAGAATATACGAGCTCAAGTACATCCTTAGCTCTTGAGGATCCGCTCTTTTTAAAAGGTTGTCTTGTCTGCTTACCTCTAAGACATGATACGCACTCTAGCTTCTCAACCTTTGACTTAAACTCAAGTCCTGTAGCCATTTTGTCACGAAGAAGTTTCATATTGCGCAGACCCAAATGTCCAGTTCGACGATGCCAAAGATACAAATTATCATCAGTAGCTAAAAATGAATAATCATTAGTAAATTTTTGTAAATGGTTAGTATGTGTCAGTTTATAAACACCATTACTTTCACTCAGTTCATCTAATACATTCCCTTTAGCTACAAATCAATCTGACTCATAAATCTCGCAACCATTCTTCGAAAAAATAACTACTTTACCTCTATTTACCATAGTACTCACACTAAGTAAATTCGTACTCAATTCTGGAACATACATAACTCCTCGTACTGTAAAGTTCGAATCATCACTTACCACATCGCCTTTGCCTTTCGCATAAATCTTACCCCCATTCGCACAAACAATCTCAACTTGCTCCTGCTGGTGGTAATTACGAAGCCAATCTTTTTGATTCGTCATATGAAAAGAAGCTCCCGAGTCTACGATCCAGTCTCGTTCTTTTCCACCTGTAGCAGTAGCATGCGCAATTGAGGAGTGCCTCTGCCGTCTTGAAGTTCCGTGTTTCTTCGGATTATCAGGACAGTCCCACGCCTTATGCGGTCCATCGCATATAAAACATCTGACTTGTTTCTGAGAATTTCTCTGATTTCCTCTGTTACTATTCTGTTTATTTTTCTTAGGTTTTGAAATAAGTGCCGTTGACGGCTGATTAGTCTCTGATGTAGTAACATTTCTGTAATCATCTAAACCAAGTAGTTTCGTTTTGACATAGTCAGACGTGAGTGCAACATTTGAGTTCTCCATGGTAAGTCTCAAGGCTGTGTATTCTTTGGTAAGTCCTTGCAGCATGAGTGCCGCCAGCATCTCGTCATCGACCTCCTTGCCGATGTCTCTCAGATTTTGTGCAACTGACATGATTTCTGTCACATATGCTCTGATGCTATTATATTGTTCCAGTTTCAGGCTGACTAATTTGCCAAGTAAGCGACATCTATTATTGACACCAGCATCTTCGAAAGTGTTTTTTAAAGATTCCCAAGCTTCTTTTGCATTTTTAGCCTGTCTCAAGTGTACTAAGCAGTGTTTCTGGACCATTAATCCTATCTTCGCGCGTGTCCTCTGATCGCGCATCAAGCCCGCTTGGTCAGTAATATCTGGAGTTTTACTCACATATTGCCATAATCCATCGTGGATTAAATATAATTCCATTTGAAACTTCCAAGTAGCATAGTTTGACTGACCTTCCAATTTTTCGAACGGTGTTAAGTTGCTACTACCATGATTCATATTATCATATAATTCTCTTGGTCGAGCTTGATCTCCTTCCGATATGGACATTTTTATTAGCCCATAACCAATTAGTAATATCCAAAGACGGAATAATTATCTTAAATAGTTTTATTTTAGATGATAGATGAGAGTTAGACATTTGTACAATAAAATCTTCAAAAAATGACACAAACGAACATATTCGATTTAGTACTCTTATGTAAGCTGCCAGCAGGAGCAGCTAATTTGTTTGTGACCTCATTCATTCGCTAACACTAATTACTAGTCACCCTATATATTATGATAATCGCAAGCAGTCTGACGGCCCATCTGATGGTAAGTAGTCACTGATGCCTGTCTAAATTAGGAATACCTAAGGGGTATTTACTAAACTAGTCGCACGCTATGATGTCCGTTTTGACATTACGGTATCTTCTTAGGGATAGAATATTAAAAAACCCTATGGAGGTACAAGGTGGATGACACCTCCATTTAAAAGGGAAGGTGTTCCGCCATGCTGGGTCATCGTGTCATGTCTACTGTATCCATGTTGGACCAGATCGTAGGATAAACTTAGTTGCAGGATGTTGTGGCGCCATCTATCTTTCATGCGGAAACAATCTTAGTGTCGATAGATAGCTAATAGATGTCGCTACACGTCAAGGAAGAATCCCTTTATCCAAAATAAATCCAATTCCTCAACCAGTCAGGGCTTTTACTGATTAATAGCACCGACCAATCAATCAACCCTTAGTTGATTTCACTCAAACCACATTTATTACAAATATTATTATTGGTCTTTGATTATTTCAATTAAAAAACACATTTATATTCACAATCAAAGCGAAATAAATAAATAATTAATTAATATTTGACTTTGAGTCAGTGAAGTTGTTATTCCTGTCCCGAATTGAATAATTTTATTTGTAAAAACATACACACAAAATGTACTTTGAATTTATTTACTTTAAGTAAGATTTTATTATACACCCGTACCTTTACAGAACAGATGGCGACAAAACTTTCTAGTTTTATCTGGAAAACTATAAGTCTGTTTTTAGCCAGTACGAGTTCGGCATAACCGTCAAAAAGTCCGAAATCAATTAAGCCTGGTTTATCAATCTAAGTAATTCTCTACATGTACAAAACAAAGTCGCTTCCCACTGACACCACATTAGTACCTATATTGCACCCGGGGCGGATCGCTAGTAATAAATAAAAAGCCTCACCTATGAAACTCCTGGGCGGAGTCGCTGCCATCACACCATTCTCCATCAGATAATGAAGGCACTCGTTCGGATCCCATCGAAGATACCGCGCTGTCTGATGCAGAGTCCCGCTCTGTGAACGGGTACTACAGTTAATGGGTACTCGGGGTACTTGGATAACTCTTTATTGGAACTCATTTTCAAAACCTTATAGAATACCGCAGTCAAATGACTTATTTGGATTTTTTGTGTTTAGCGACACGACTGCCCACCGGCGAATATCCTGACTAAATTTAAGTTGCAGACCACAGATACACATCTAAATAGATGACGCGAGTGTATTACTTCGCGTGTAAAAATGGACACAATGTTCTTCTTTTGAAACTGTTTCGCGTCGACAGGGAACTTCAAGTCCACCAGCGATGTGTAGCGAGGGATATGTTTAGCTGACAAATAGGATAGCTTCATTTTCACGTTAAAAATCGAATGCAAGCCTAACTAAATCAATCTTGGGACATTATGGTAGGTACAAAAAAAGTTACAGTAGTTCCCAACTGATATGGCTTACCGATGTACCTGCGCAGATTTCAAAGCGTGGGAAACGCTATTGGTCGGCAGCTGCCGCCATGTTAGCGCGCGCCGTGCGGAGGGGCGTCACGCGCGAGTGAGACGGAACTAACAGCTGCAGTGTATTATGAACCTTATATTACTGATCTATGGTTGATTGTAAGTTTTAAGTATTCTTTCGTTAATCTTCGGGGCCATACTTTTTTTTCTGTGTGAACGAAGATTTACGACGCGCCTTATTAGTTGGGTACTATTGTACACGCTTGGTTTTCATACGTATGGAGGTATTGTGTTATCTATTTAGATTGATGTCTGTGTCGCAGACTTAGGAGCTTGTATCTGTGCTTGGTTTTTCAAACCATCACAACCCCATTCAACTATCATGGCTCCAAATTAATAAGTTATATTGTACCTGCTATCATCATGTGGGAGTGGTTGTGTGGCGGCGCGTGGTGGGCGCTCGCACCGTCCAACATGCGCATCGTGTACATGCCTGCAACAAAAATAATATAACTATAGAGAAGACGCCACATATCACAACTATGTTCCGTTCAAGCCATCCGGCCACACTTGTTGTTGTAGAACGATGAACGAAACGCGTAAGCGCCGTGAAAATCACGGTGTTTTGGGAGAAAAATACCTCTAAAAGCGTTCTGATAGCGCTACGTGTTTCTACTGTCGACGACTAATAATCGTTTCAGTGCTAAAGAGAACTTTAGTTGACTGAAAAAAATAAGACATAACATTTTTTTTTTTTTTACTGTTTATAAGCCTGTGTTTGACCGCAATCTCACCATGGTAAGTGATGATGCGGCCGAAGGTGGTAAGCACACAAAGTCTAGAAGGAACTGGCTCTCAAGTGCAGCTATCGGAACACACCGAAAGGTGCTTGGCGACTGATTTTCAACTTGAGGGTGGTAGCCAGCCAGGCGGGTACTACAAAGTGCTATGGTTTCCTCACGATGTTTTCCTTCACCGAAAGCTCAAGCTCATTGTAGGATTCGAACCCGGGACCTTCATCTCGGTATCCGACGTCACTACCTAACTAACCATTAAAACTTAAGAACCTTTCCTTATGATAGCTTATCTATACGTAGTAATAATAGCCCAATGAGCAAATATACTGAAAATTGGTTATTCGATTTAAGGAGCGAAGGAAAAGATGAGAGGAACTCAAATTAATTCTTCATATAGCGTATGGGTATGATCGAAAAGGCCTATTTTGATCAGAGGGTGTCTTGTTGTATGTTTGAATAATTTGGCACTGTGATGCCAGCTAAGATTTTGACCAAGTGCAGGCAAAGAAATCCTAGACTATTATTCTTATATTAGAGACTAGCTTCTGCTCGCGGCTTCGCCCGCGTGGCCTACTGGAAACAAATGACATATTTTTCTACAACAATAAAACAAAACAACTTCATCCCGCTTCGAGGGTGGAATTATTAAAAACGCTGAGACACGTATACATTAATTTTCAATCTTCAGCCTAAGCACAAAATTTGAAGATCCTAACTTCGAAATTGACGGACTTTCATACAAACTTTCATCCCCTATTTTATCCCCTTAGGGGTGGAATTTCGAAAAACCCTTTCTTAGTGGATACCTACTCTTTACAAAGAATATACCCTCTAAATTTCATGTCTTTAGGACCAGTGGTTTAGGCTGTGCGTTGATATATCAGTCAGTCAGTTTGTCAGGAATTTGAATTTTATATATAGATAGATCACATCCCGTATTGCTGGATTTCAGCCGTCAGCCTTCAAGCCTGTTCGTTTCTCAGGTCAGAATTACAGTTAACCAGAACGACCGCTCTTCTAAAGGGGGGGGGGGGGGGTTGGGCAGCTGCCCTTCGCTACGCCCATCACTCATAGTCTCCGGGAATTCCCCACCAAATGTGAAGGTAATGATTAGACGATTATCTATCAAACTATTGGATATTTAGACGACATGTTTGGGTTACTGATTAACATGAAATGCGTATGTAATGCTAATTTGATAATCGTGCTAATATGACTTGACTCGATTTAATCTACCTATTTTTAGTCTGTATTTATGTCCTTGGGAAATTAGGATATCAGGGATTTCGTGAAATGTTGGGGATACCATGAATATGTTGAATATTGCCATCGATTATCAATTTTTACTGAAAATATCTAGTTATATGTACCTCGTAAGATGTCGAATGCTTCTGATTACTTTCAAGTGTGAGTCTTTAAATATATTTTTTATCTGCGACTGCGTTTCACCTAGAAATAAGTTTTTTTTACGTAATCGTATTTTTCTCATTTCCGATGACTTGGCAACATATATTGTAATCATTGCATCGATGTATCGATAAAACGTTATCATATCTTATTGTTAGTAGGCATGATTATTGATTTTGAGGTCTAGGTGTATAGATATACAGTTATTTATCGCAGATTACTAAATGTGTATTTAGCTTAGTTATAAATAGCGTAGATATTAAAAATTGGGTAAAGGCTAATCTACATTTAAGAGTGCGTAAAGCAAGATAACAATCTTAGAATTGAAATTTACCCAAGTAAATAGTATTTAAATTTAAAAATATTTTTATATGGTTTACATTATATACGCGAGGGTTGTATCTGAACAAAAACATAATGGAATGAAAAAACCTCGATAGAAAAAAATCACAAAGATACCTCTAATAATAATGAATTTTCGTTTTTATTCGTTCATGGTGTAACTAATTAAGACAAAAATTCGATAAATAATATCACTAACATATGACCTAGGGCTGCTACTAACGATTCTTTAAAATATTCTATACTTTACGAGTTATTTAGATAAGAAGCGCTTAGTTCATTTTTGCTCCGCGAAACACGCTATCTCCGTCTCATGCCACGCGAAGTTTGTATGACAAGGGAGATCGGCCCGACATATCGGGTGCCAAATCGTGTCGTCTGTAGCCTTAAGTTGGAGGTGGCAAGACGTGTTTTAATTGGTCAGTGGCTAAAATATCTTACCATCATATAATGTGTAATAAGAACTCAAATATTCTGCCGGATCCGGATAGAGTAGTGGGTTCGTCAAATATGGCGCAGGGTAGAAAGGATGCCCGTAAGCGTAGGACACGACGGACAAATTCATTTTTATTAATCGGCTTAAATATTTTCAATCTTTAGTCTTTATTTAGTACTGGATTGATAAATATAAACTTCGATCTATTACGTGATCGATCACAGTAATATTTTGTGTCTTGTTAGAGAAAATCTACGAAACTGTGACGTAGAATCATATAGGTATACTCGAGCGATAGGTCCCTGTTATCTTGCTACGTGTGAATAAAAAGTTGGCTTCGATTATCGCGTCCGGATATTCGATTTTCAAATTGGTGCAATCGAGTTTCCTCGCGTTATCTCTTTGGCTGTGTTCTTTTTTTAAATTCAGCTATGACCTTTCGATTTTTAAATAACTCTTTCAGAGTATTCGATATTTGATTTGGTGCTTTGCTTTTCTTTTTTTTCAGCGCTGAAACAACGCCTTTTCTCTAGGAAATTTCTATGACGTCACATACAAAAGTCAGAGCAAATAGTTATTCAAATGAGAATCCCATGTCAAACAAACTGAAGACTTTCCATTGTTTGTTGTTTTTATCTTTCGCGTACTAAATATAGAAAACAATGTGTTTCTACTTTATCACGGATCAAAAAATCCTCTGTATTTGAAAGACCAGAGACAATAGTTGTATCTTTTTAATACAGCGACGGGAACTTTGGTCAACGAATCGCTGGTAGTTCTTGGACGTCTTATAGCGCAACAAAATCTGCATAGACAAATGCAGCAATCCGAATTATGCACCTTTCTACCCTTAGACATACGTGGATGCAGGTAGAATGACATATGTAGGCTTTTTATTCGCAAACAGGCAGAAATCAGCTAAAAAACCAGTGTATTCAACCACGAAGAAAAGTTTTTTTAAGTTCGTAAGTCAAGTCCACAATTTTCTTTCACGACCTTTTAAAAGTTAATAATTTAATATTTCAGTCACTTAACAATTTTATTTTTCATCACAAATAGCCTGTAGACGTACGAAAAGATTCCCATATTGGATAAATTATGATTTAGTACGAACAAATTTGCATAATCAACCAATTTTATAATAACTACAAATTATTTAAAACTTTGCACTAAAAAGACCTAATAGAAGGCACTTTCCCGCTTAAAAGAACAAAGCGAAATGTCACAGATACGTAACGTAACGACTAATAAAAGCCATTATAATTTCAACGCAAATATCAGTATCTATTATTTACAATAGCATTATAAATTGTCGGTGTAAATAAAATACACACAGGTTTTAGAATGTACATACTATTATTTGAAAATCGAATATAATTTTCGCGCCAATCGGACTGCGCCGTCCATAGTGCGTCCGAGCGCACGCCTTCGCGCCAAATGACTAATCATATTTTTCGTAGGAAACACTGACGTAATTCTGGTCGTACCTTAATCATCACTCATTAATATGTATTTCGAAAAAAAAAACGTGATTATTTGGATATGTGGGGGCAGTCACACGTAAGCGAAGTAATGATAAAGCCGAAAGTAAATAAATGAATAATTTAATCAGAACACCTAACTACGCATCGACCGCCATATTATTTGTGCTAATATTTGCGAATAATATTGTAGTCAGCTGATTACAAGTATTGTGTGGTTGGAAATAAACAGTAGTGTGAGGCTTAGAATGATGACTTGATAATTACGCTTCTCAATATAATTGGGCGAAGGACACGAGAATTATGCGAATTATGAGAGCCCGACCTTGCAACAAAAGGATTAAAAAAATAATGATCCTTATACCTAATTAAAAACATATGTAAGCCAGAGACAAACATAAAACATGCAAATAAGAATATAGCACTTAAGAGGCAGAAATGGGCAAAAGTCTCTACATTGCAGCCCAAATTATATGAAACCTGCTAGCTCTACGGTATTGAAATTGAAATATATGATATTTAAGGATATAACAAACACATCGCCCGAGCCGAAAACACGATTTCAATTAAAAGCCTCGATAAAAAAAAATGCCAAACATACCTCTGAAAATCTAGAAATTCCCAAATATATCCAACGCCTGAAGGTATTTTAATACGATTTTTTTCATCAATAGAGTGCATATCATAAGCAAATAAACGCCCGATTTAGTTTTTTTAATTTGCGATTAAGTTTTTCATAATAATGATTTAAAAAAAAGTCGCTTACGTCAAATTAATCTGAGCACCATGAACATCATACCGCACTCTATTGTCCTGCAACTCACGTATTTTGCTTCGCGCTTACTCGCATTCCGCGGCGATCCGCGTTGCTAGACGGACCTGTGTCATTTTTTTTCAGAATTTTCACATACATAAAACCCTCTCAAATTAGTAAAAAATCATATCAAATTATCTTTAGAAGGCACTGGAAAATGCATGCTAGTCAAATTAAGGCAATTGAGCCTATTATTTGCTTGTTATAAATAAAAATATATAAAATAAAATCTGTTATGATTGATGCTTTTGATAATTGTCACCGAGGCATGTCGTGGTACTGACAGAGACTAATTCTTATTTTCGTCTATGAAAGGTATGGTTAGGGTAGCCTAGGGGGCTAAGGCGCGGGGTATTTATGTACTCCCGACTGAAGGAGATGATTATTCAAATCCCGGAAAATGTTTTTCTTTATTTTTTTTATCAAATCATGCGAAATGAAAAATCAGCAATATATATTATTTTTAATGAGCAATTACCTATTTAGTTAGTTACCTGATTAAATAATACCTCATTAAATATTGTTTATTTTGAGATCAAAGAAAAGGTATGAAAGGTAGGTTGACTGATACTGGTAACAGTAGGTGCCCCGAAGTCGGGGCGGGCATGACTGCCTCTACTGCGGTCATCGAGTCATCTGTAGTTATCGAGTCGAGCCGATAAACTTTTATATTCATTGTATTATTGTGGTCCACTCGCGTAGTCGTCAAATGATAATGGCACAGTAAAATTAGAACAGTAAGGAAAATATTACACATCTTACGTTGACTAAGTTTCTAGTACTTACTGGACTGATTAGTTGGAATGTGAAGCCATCGTATATTTACAATTACTAGTAGTGAGCTCGGCTATCATTGTACCGATTGTCGTAACGGCCAATGGCCTGATGGCCGAAAGCCTCTCGGCTCTCGGCAGTATTCCTCGATACAGCTCGTATTGTGAGGAGGTTCCTGTTTCTGCAACCCTAACCACCGGTAGCTTAGTTTTTTCAGCCAATCAGTGAGCCAGGCATAGTTTTATATCAATAAAAGTAATAACATTGGAATAACTTTTTTTCCAAACCAGTATATAATACTTCATTAAGGTGGATGCTTAGCATGAGGCGGGAAATTTTATAATATATGGGTCAAAATAGCTTTTTGAGTTAGATGCCTGCAAGAAGTATCATTCACATAACAAAATGATAACTTTTTTATTACTACAGAGGATGCACATAACCTTTTTGAGCATAATGTTTTTTAAATTATTAATATCCATCAATAAATGACGAAGTTATTAAAGTTTTAAAAACAGCTTAATTAATACGCTCGCTCCCGCTTGTACATTAACGTTGACGTCATAATTCGGCCACCACGCAACTGGATATTTGTCAGTTTGTAACCTTTTCACGGCTTAACCACTGAACAGATTTAAATACAATTTGGCAGGGAGATAGTTCAATTAGTGGAGAAGGACAAAGGATACTTTTGAACGTAAATGATCCTCATTGCTCAAAAATGCAATTATGTTACATTTACATAACTCGGTGATACCGCTCAATAAATTTGACAGCGATAGCTCAGAAGTATCACCTCACCTCCCAGCTTTATAAAAAGAAGTCCTTATGCACGGTGCCGAGATTCCAATATTGCGATATTCCGAGATTTATGCCCTAGATACAATACCAGAAGTATGGAGAGGAAATAAATGGTGGTGCTCTTCTTCAAAAAAGGCGATCAGGCCCTATTGAAGAACTACCGCCCCATATCCTTCCTAAACCACGTTTATAAGTTGTTTTCGGGGGTCATTACGAATTGTCTTGCACGTAGGTTTGAAGACCTCCAGCCTCCCGAAAAAGCTGGTTTCCGTAAAGGCTTTAGTACCATAGATCAAATACATATATTCAACCGTTATGCCTTGTGTATGATGACTGTGAAAAAGCCTTAAATTCAGTTGAGACATGGGCGGTATTACAGTCTACAGCGGTGCTAATTCGACTATCGCTATATCGAATTGTTGAAAGTGATTGTACAGCAAAGCCACTATGTCAATCCGAGTACAGGACGAGAGTACGAGATCAATCCAGTTGCAGAAGGGTGAAAGACAGGGTGACGTAATTTCTCCGGAACCTTTACCACTGCAATGGAGGATGTGTTCAAGCTCTTGAACTGGAAGGGTTATGGCATCAACATCAACGGTGAACACATCTCTCACCTTCGACTTGCCGACGAAATAGTCATAATGGCGGGAATCGCTGAAAGCTTTGAACATCATGCTCAATGATCTCAAGAGTTTCTTAACAGGTCAAGATGAAAATATACAAGACAAAAATTATGTCTAATATTCATATTCCGCCAATACCCGTGATTATTGGGAACACTGCTCTCGAAGTTGTAGACGAGTATGTTTACCTAGGACAAATTGTCCAACAAGGTAGGTTCAACTTCGACAAAGAGGTCAACGGAAGAATCCAACTCGGCTAGACAGCGTTCGGGAAGCTACGGCATATCTTCAAGTCCAGAATACCTCAGAGTCAGAGTCTTAAGACGAAAGGATTTCAATCAATGCGTGTTACCAGTGATGACATACGAAACATAGACGTGGTCTTTCACTGCTGGCCGCATAAATAAGCTCAGAGTCACTCAGCAAGCTATGGAATGAGCTATGCTTGGAATTTCTCTACGAAACAGGATCCGAAAAGAGGACATTCGTAGGAGAACAAAAAATATGTATATAGCTCGTAGAGTTAGTAAGTTGATGTGACAATGGGTAGGCCACATCGCTTGAAGAACCGATAACCGATGGGGATGGAAGTTTCTAGAGTGGCGACCATTAACTGGAAGGAGACACCATGCAGGACGACCTCCCACCAGATGGACCGGCGACCTGGTCAGAGTCACTGGGCGCTGCTGGATTCAAGCGGCCCAAAACCGCTCGAAGTGGAAGTTAATGGGGGAGGCCTATGTTCAGCAGTGGATATCATTAGGCTGATATGATGATGACTAAAAATGGTAGGTAAAGAGGGCATTTTATTGAGAAATTCTACAATTATTGTAAAACGTGATGGAAGAAAACCTGTTTATTTGTCAAATAACATATAATATCTCGATTGAGGGCTGTATTTTTGCCTCAATTTTCATTTTATGAGGACGGCTTGTTTTTTTTAAATTATATTAAGTTTGTTGCATTGTGATATATCGCTAAGTTTAATAAGTAATTAAAGTTACATAGTTTTGTTAACGTGGTGATCACTGTACTGAACAAGAATTTAAATAACATAAAAAGTAATTTAAAAAACGGTCGATAAAATTCAACATAGTTTCCCTCCTTTTAATTTGTGCACATTATGAAAGCTCACAGCTGTATACGAGTAGGATACTCTCCTGTCTGTCCATTTGTCACAGGCTGTTTTCTCCGAATTTATAGAACACAAATTGTATTTAGATAAAACGCTTAGTTTCGTGACCCGACGACAATTACCTAAGTAGCGTATGTAAAAGAATTCTGGTTTTGGGAGACAATTACCTAACCTGAGAAATATTATCGAAAGTATCAACTTTTAAAAATAAATATCTTGAGACATTTTTCACACACGGCTACCTGATCCCAAACTAAGCAGAACTTGTAAATACATTTCTAAATAGTATAAAAAGAAGTCGTTTTCCGCGTCTGTTTGTCTCTCTGTTTATCAACTCTTAACCACGCAACGGGTTTTGCAGTTTTAACCATCAGATAGATCCTCATTAGTACTACGTAAAGAGAAGATGTGGCATCTTCTCTTTCACAACTATGTTCCGTTCAAGTGAGGCCATCCGGCCACACTTGTTGTTGTAAAACGATGAACGAAACTCGTAAGCGCCGTGAAAATAACGGTTTTTGCGAGAAAAATACTCCTAAAAGCTTTCTAATAGCGCTACGTATTTCTACTGTCTGCTTAGACGACTAATTATTGTTTCAGTGCTAAAGAAACCTTTAGTCGACTCTAAAGAAATGGGACATAAGCTTTGCTTATGATAGCATCTCTATACGTGGTAATAATAGCTCAATGCTTTACAGCAAATAATTATCATTAATATTTTAAATGATATCACAGATTTAAAATTAGCAAGAAACAGTCGTGATACCGTGATCGGGTGGCGTGGGCGGTCGCGCAAATCGCTCCACTGACACTACATTATGACATTGTACCCGTGCGAAGCCGGGGCGGGTTGCTATTACTTACTATACATATTTACACTCAGACTCGGGACATGCAAACATGTTCATGCTCACAGATGCATATCCTTGGAATCGAACATAAGATCGGCGGCGTGGAATCTTAACCAACTACGCCAACTGGCCCGTCAAAAGATTTTTAAAGTATTTGAAAAATTATATTTGTAATGTTTGTCTGCAGTTTGTCTACTGTTAACATTTTTACTGTGTCCAATTCAAACAGTGTCGTTCTCGCGGAAATGTTTAGATGGCGGTGTATCATGTTTAATTGTTTGTTTGCAATGACGCACTTCTAAATAGAGGGAGCTAGTATTTTTTGTTTGCTTAGTTCCTGTAATTTCCGCTAATATTATGTGAAAATGTGGCGCAAGGGTGAAAACTGAAATCTGCTCGAGAGTATTCTGGGCCTTAATAAAACGTAAACAATATGTATATCCTATGCAAATACTATGAGCACTGGCCGGAATAATTAAAATTAAAAACAATACTCACGCATTTAACCTTGAAATAGGACATTTGAAAAACGAACTATTCGAACGCGGTTCAAACAAGTGTTACATTGCTCACTATTTACTACAGATAAAAAAAATACGGGATTCGCGCTGAAAATAATGACGAAGCAGTTATTATATCAGAGAGTAGATGTGATAGTCACGTCCTAAATAAAACTAGATAACGTTAAAAAGTCAAGATGGCCGATGATTAGTCATGATACACGTAGATTAAAGAGAGTATTAGCACATAGTCATTGATAACAACTTTGGACTCTGACCATGGATGTAATACCACGTAAGACTAGATACGACCGTATATTATTATAGAACAAATCTTTGTACCGTAATATTGCACGTGCGTAGTATCCAACTAATATGGCTTACCGATGTACCTGCGCAGAAGATATATTTTCAAAGCGCGTTAAACGCCATTGGTCGGCAGCTGCCGCCATGTTAGCGCGCGCCGTGCGTAGGGGCGTGACTTGCGAGTGAGACGGAACTAACAGCTGCAGTGTATTATGAACCTTATAGTAGTGATCTAAGGTTGATTGTAAGTTTTAAGCATGCTTTCGTTAATCTTCGGGGCCATACTTTCTTTTCTGTGCGAACGAAGATTCACGAGTTCACGACGCGCCATATCAGTTGGGTACTACTGCAATATTTTGATAATGACACATCATAATGGTCTACTCAAAAAGAAGAATGAAAGAGACAAAAGAAAATTCGTTGAACAACACTCATTTTGTGATACGCTTAACGAGATCATTTATTCGTATATCACAACTAAACTCAACAACCTAATCTTATTTATTATTACTTTAAATATGTGACTAGCTTTCCGATCTGAAGCATCGCGACCATTATAAAAATCATTCCATAGTGCTAACGTTTTTAATCCGTTTGCAAAATTTCAAATTAACCCTCCGGTTGAAGTAAAGGATTTTAATTCTTATCATCCTCATTTAGAGACGATATTTCAATTAATTTTTTAATGCAAGTAAAGAATTGTGTTTTTGGAAATAATAAGATTTATTTAATATATTTGCCACAAAACGGTCCCATGTCAGTACAACCCTGGTTAATAAACCAGCTCTGGAGGACTTTTTGGCGAGAACTTGCAGACTGACGTTGCATTTTCATTTTTATTTTCATAAATTCGTGTATTTTGAGTTTTATTGTGTATTTTCGGTGGTATTTTACCCAATAAAGATCATCCATGTGCACCAGTGAAGTGAAATGAAATGAATTATGTGTATCGTGACTTTTCAAGTTGTCTCAAAAAGTCCGTGAAGAGTTTACGACAATGATCACCATTGTAGTAAAACATGACTTTTATGGACGGTGACTGACTGAGGACTATATGTGAAAGTGATTTATTGTGACAAGAAACTATAATATAACTCGACACTGGCAGAAATTAGCCCTAATTTGGGCTTGGTTGACAAATTTAAAAATAAGAAAGAAACCAGCTCTGGTAACTTGTGGCAAAGACACCTACCTTCATTCATTGCCATATCCATGAGTTGTAGATCCTCATCGTTAAGTATGGATTGCAGGAAGCCATCCTGATTGGTCGGCGGTGGCGGCATTTCCGTCGTAGTATTCTGTGAACGACGATTTAAGTTTTATTTTTGAATTCGAGGTTGGGGGTTCTCCAGGGCACTATTTTTGGTCCACCTTTATTTTTGGTTCATACTAATGGTTTAATTTGTACAAAAGTGACTTGTCTATATTTTACTACAAATCGGTCCTAAACATGAACTTTTTAAATCGAATCGTAGAATCCTGAGCGCAGCAAGGGATTCCAAATACGTCACACATTAAGACACACGCATAGAGAAACAAAACATACACACACACATATACACAAACACAAAATATATGTTATGTTTTTATTTATATAAGCTTTATAATTTTTTCTTTTCATAATTTCGTTATTAAACTCGGAACTTAAAAATTGTTAAAATTGTTTAATATTGTTAACCTTATACTACTATATTAAATTGTACTAGATATGGAAGAGCGGGGCCTCCTAGCACAGGTATTTATTATACTTAAAAGGAGACCCCAATGAACTATATTATTATTGTAGATGATAAGTTACCGAAAATAAATATTTTCTATTTTCTATTTCCACGTCACTCGAGCTTAAAATAGTGTCGCTCTGGAAGTGGACAATCTACTTTTTATCACCCTCTATGATATAATAAGTATGTGCAATTTATGAATAAGAATAGTACATTTATTTATTAACATAAAATTAGGAACAATAAGACATAACATAGATCTAATTAGATGCTAATTTATATTTGAACAATTATGGAAATGCATCGTTGTAAGAAAATGGCGGATAGAAACTTTAATTGTAATCGGCTTGTATCTCATCAATCACTGTATATTTCAGCAATATGATTGTATTGCACTATGAGACACTTGTAGTACAGCTTTGTGCAGCAGATATTTTTATTAAATCATCAACATTAAATAAGAAAATGGCGGTGGGAAACTTTAATTCTAATCCGCTTGTATCTCAGCAATCGTTGTATAATTCAACAATGTGATTGTATTGCATTATAAGACAGTTGTTGTACAACATTGTGGTGATGATATTTTAATTAAATCATGTAACTTGTAAGAAAATGGCGGTTACAACCTTTAATTCTAATCCGCTTGTATCTCAGCTATCGTTGTATATTCCAGCAATATGATTTTATTGCACTATAAGACAGTTGTTGTACAACATTGTGGTGATGATATTTCAATATTTAGAACAATGTCAGATTTATCATTGATAAAAAATGCATGTCCCTATATCTAAAAGAGTTCCCCATGAATATACTAATTTTAGTATGGGCAAACACTACAACCTCATTTCAAGCTTTACTTAAAAGTATGTTTTAATTAAAAATAAGCCTTAATACCTGGTAATACAGTCCATCGTGTTGCTGCGGGTGATGTGCTGATTCAACCTTGTAAGCACCCTCTAGCGGGGCCGCGGCACCTGCTGAGAAAAAACGATTAAATTCCAGTCCAATCGTTTGGATATGCAAAGAAGAAAGTGTTTATAAATTATCACATTTCCTTTTTTTATGAAGTCTGCTCATTATGTACATAGATGGCGTTACGTGGTGCCTCTTTAATTCTGAATTTTGAGAAATCTTTCAGTAGATAATTAATTCTTAAGAAGTGAATAGGTGTCTACTTAAGGCTTTGTCTTGTTTTATATATGTACTAGCTTCTGCTCGCGGCTTCGCCCGCGTGGCCTACAGGAAACAAATGACATATTTTTCTACAACAATAAAACAAAACAACTTCATCCCGCTTCGAGGGTGGAATTAAAAACGCTGAGACACGTATACATTAATTTTTAATCTTCAGCCTAAACACAAAATTTTAAGATCCTAACTTCGAAACTGACGGACTTTCATACAAACTTTCATCCCCTATTTTACCCCTTAGGGGTGGAATTTCGGAAAACCCTTTCTTAGTGGATACTTCACAAAGAACACACGATCTAAATTTCATGTCTCTAGGACCAGCGGTTTAGGCTGTGCGTTGATATATAAGTCAGTCAATCAGTCAGTCAGGACTTTGAATTTTATATAAAATATACCCACATACATTCTCATGTGCAAATCACAACGATACGTCTTTGCGGCGCCTAAAATTGTCTTGAAACCGCTGGACTGCAAGCTAGTTCAAGTCGAAGCCATTCAATTTAGGCCCCAGGATGGCACTTATGAAGGTCAAATTTACTGAAGTTACCACCGGTTCGGAATTCGACCTTCATGAGTATTAAGTATAAGAGAATCTTCTCACCATATGCATCAGGGTGTTTCTCGGGAACGGTAGGTATAGCGTGCGTTGCGTGGTAGTTCGGGCCGTAGCCGCCCGCGGCGCTGTGAGCGCTGGAAAAATAAACAATTTTATATTAGCTTATTAAGAGAGGTAGAGCATCGCATTTATTCGCTCAAAGAGCAGCTCGACTGGGGAAGTACCTCCACCTTACAGAATACCTCAGACAAATAACTTTGTTGTGTTCCTGCGCGTGAGTAAGGACGCCAGAGCCTATTGGGGAGGGGGGAAAGGTCGGTAACGCGTGAGTGATGCCCCGCGTGTTGCAAGCGTCCATATGGCTATGGTAACTGCTGACCATCAGGCGAGCCGTATTGTTACCGACATCGTTGACTGACCGAGCGCGAAGCGTCTCAGTCAAAAATGGGCAAAAATGCTCTACAGGTCGCTTTTCTTGAAAAATCTCCAAAACAGGGCCAGTAGACAAGATGATTGTCGACAATCGTTAGTAAACGATCAACCTTTTCTCCTAACGATTGTCGACAATCATCTTGGCTAGGGGGCAACTCACAGAACCACTAGGGTATTTTTTCATCAGTCCATCTAATTCTTGGATTACAATAATCCTAGACATGCTCACCTAATATTATGCGGGTGCGGATGCGGATGGGGATGCTGGTGGTGGTGATGGTAATGCTGGTACTGGTCCGGCGGCGGGGGGATAGTCAGCAAGGAGGCCAGATCCTGCCAGCGTTGCTCCACCGACATAGAACGCATCAACGACTGCAACAGAAGAGAAGAGAAGGTTACATTTGAGAAGACAGCTCAGTGGTATTGACGGAAGTCTAGCTTGAGATTTCGGTGAAGGAAAACATCGTGAGGAAACCATACCACGGTGGTAGGGTACTTTGTAGTACCCACCTGGTTGGCTACCAGCCTCAAGTTGAAAATCTGTCGCCAAGCACCTATCGGTGTTCCGACAGCTGCACTTGAGAGCCAGTTCCTATCATGTGTGGTTACCACAAAAAACAAAGGCTATTTTGACAGCCATTAAGTGTACATGACCATGTGTCCAAAAAGTTGCCCAAATTCGACCGAAGAATAAAAAACTATATGTAACTATGCCAAATCGCGTGCTCAAAAAGGGGTTGTAACGATTTTCCATGACGCTGATTTATTTTAAAGTAGTATAAATGTTATGGTTTCCATAGTACAAGGTCTGCTTAGTTTCTCATTATATCATAGAACGGTAGGGTAGTTAGTAAAAAACATCTTAATTTTTTTATTAGTAGCATTTTTTCAGCTATAAAAGAATAGGCAAGGGTCATACACCCATACAGCCTTTTCATACTTAATTTCTAACTTTGATAGGAGTAATGCAAAGTTAAGTTTGTAACAAAATCATTGGCTTGACATAACAGGATTTTAGAGACTGGATTACTGAACAACTACTTTGACTTTTTAATCCAATAGAGCTTCTAAACATTATAATTATTTGTAGGATGTAAAAAATATGAATATATCATTAAATTATCGTTGTTCAACCGTACTTTCATTTCAAATTATGCACGTTGATTGAAAATAGAAAAAAAAGTACACATTTCCGCCTTCCGCCTCTCCAAAACAGATCACGGTGATTATCGACGATGACAGTCTAGAATCACACACCGATCGGCAATTTCCATAGACAAGGTAAACTTACAGATGCTTTCGAATGTTTGGCGCGACTTTCCAAGTTTCAGTAAATATTAGTTAAACAATAATTTTAGCGGTACACAAAAAACAAGATTTTGACGACAATGCGTGAATTGTCGCCGCTACCTTCAACATTTATGGTTCGATTTTTTTTTCTCGGGCACACGTCGTTTTTTTAACAGCAAGTAGGGTTACAGTTATTTTATGACTTCTTGTTATTTGGTCTACTTTGTTCTTTTTATGTTACTATAAAATTATTAGTAAATTGAAATTATTCTTCTCGTAGATTTTATAATTATTACAAGTTACACAAATCATAACAAGAGTTTAGTATAATTAAGACCGTTTATGTTACATAAGGCAACATTTATGAGACACGTGACATAATGAACCTGATTCTGTTGTTTACAACTAAACTAATTTTAGTCTCACTATGTCTCTTTCTAGCAAATAAGAAAAGGATGTAAGAAATTAAGTCCTGTCAAATTAGTCCAATGCTTGTTTTCAATATAAATGTAGTCGCCGTCTATCGCGGTTACGTCTAAATACCCGCAAATGAAGACGGCAGACTAATTTGACAGCTTTAAATATGTTCTATCCTTTTTCAATAATGTTTGTAAGAAAGAGTATTATATGACTAAAATTAGTTTTGTGCGATTTACAACAGAATCGGCACCAATAAGTGGTAAACTAGGGCCTTCCTAATAGGTCACTTTTGACAGTCCATATACATGCATCCCTGTGTCAAAAAGAGATAAACATAGTGCGGCAAGGAGAGACACCCTCATGTCAAAGATGACTTCTTAGAATGGCCTTGTTGTAGTATCCTGGTAGTTTGTTCAATGTAAATCAAAGTATTTCTAGTAAGTTATTATTTCCAACATAGTCTCGTATATAAATTACCTCAAAATACTCAGATCATCTCTTTACCCAATTACCTAAGACCTCCATTTCATTAAAAAAGTAAATCAAATAAACACTCGGAAAGAAAAAAAAATTAAAAACCGTTTTAGAACAACCGGCCGTTAGGAGTTACCTACATCGGTGAAAACGGAGCTAATGTTGGCACAGCACTTGTAAACTACCGTGTACACTGTCAACAATACTTGTCTATGGTCATTATTTGCTTACTGGCACGCGTGCGGAATGAGAGTAGCCGTTTATGAGTAAAACGTTATTTTGTTCTTTTTTTGAAGAACTTTATTTTTTGTTTGCTTTTTAATTTTTTATTGACATTTGCTGTCTGTTGTAAGACTTGTTTTTTTCTTAATTACATCTCTCTAATTTTATTGAGCTATTTGATAACTCTCAATTGATTAGAAATGTATAGGTACTTAATTGCTTACTAAAGGCATTACAAACTATAAACAAATGTAATATTCATCACCTTAGAGCAAATACGAGAGAGGTGTCGCTTGTCTCTCGTTATAATATGATGTTTTAGTTAGCAATTCATATTCATGTGGTGTTTTTATAACTTAAAATTGGTCACCCTACAATGCAACTTGATTACAATTAAACTAAACGTGGGCCGTATTGTAGAATATATCACAATGACAATCCGACTAAACGTTGATCCGCCGAAATAATAAAGCTTAGTTTTATTAAATCGCTATCCGTTTTGTAATACGGCGAATTCGAATCGAATTCGAAATTTATACTACATGACATGGTACATGTACTCTATGGTACAATAATCTCTCGCACTTGACCGGATTTTCACTCTTTAAAATCATAAGTACACTTTCTCAGATGCTTAAAAAGTATACAAACTTAAGTACCTGTAACGGTTGTAATATTGTTTTGCAAGAAAAAAAAAATTCAATGTATTTACTATTTTAAAAAGTTTTACTGCATAGTCACAGATTATAAGTTTTTACTGTTGTAAACAGTAAAATTTAGTTTATTTGCTAACGTGTGTGTTTGGCCCTTATTAGTAAGACGGTATAGAGTATTATAACTAAATCAAAACAATTTATTCAATTTAGGCCCTAGTAGTATGAATGTCAAAGCTACTGAAGTTACCACCAGTTCGTAAGTCGGCCTTACTGAGAAGCACAGGCAAGAATCTCAGCAGGGTAATTTTTTTATTTTTGGACCTGTATGCATAAAGAGGTAATCGGCGTGGCTAAACTTGCATGGAGAAACCGTAATGATTTTGAGTCTTTGGAATACTATACGAGAGTAAAGGATTTTCACAAATATATAATACTTAGATTGAGTATACACACTTTACTTCATCGAAATTGACTAAGACGGGAAAAAAACATTTTATTGAGTCTACGCAAGCTATAATATAGCACATATTAATTGTAAATATACTTATAGATAACACCTAGGCTTGGAACAAATATATATGTTCATACATGCTTTGACCTTTGTGGGAAGAACCTATGTCTTGTGACGTGGCACCTGGTCACACCAAGGGGGCCATTCTGCTATTTATTTAAAAATGTCTTTCTGACACGATCCCAATACAACTCCATTGCCATCGAGCCAAATGTGCGTTGTCTACTAAATTCATAATGGTTTTCGACGCCATTTTTGGCGAATTAGTAGACTACCAAAACTGTCAAATCTATCAAATTGTATACTCATAGTTCACTGGAACACAATTGTAATAGCAGACTGGACAATCAAAATAGCATTTCATCAAAGAATCTATTATCAAAGTCCATATAGCATGAGTAGGTGTATGTATAGATAGATAGACAGACAATGTTTTACCCTATTTTACCCTCATTGGGTCAAATTTTGAAAAACCTTTCGTTTATCGATGCCAACAACATAAAAGGAATCCATAGTCTGATTTTCCATGTCTGTGTCAAGGATGTGCGTTGATAGATCCGCCAGCAGGACCAGTTTGTATCCTAGATAGATAGATAAATCTTTTAGGCGCCGATCCCACAGCGAGCGATCTAGAGTTCTGCGTTCCGCGTTCACTATAATATATGCGGCGCTTTTGATCATTGCACGCTGCGACCGCGGCGGTCAAAGAGAACGCACGTAGAACACTGACCGCAGACCTCGTTCGCTGTGTGATCGGCGCATCGGTTTCTATGTCTTAGATTATTCGATTGTGGACCTTTCGCATTGCATTTCCCATAATTCGAATCTTGATGCTAAGAATTCAAAAATGTAAATCCATATCAAAGGAACAACACATCAAAGTACAAGTCTGACTACTACCGACCTTGCAAGCGCTTCAAGGTGTCACAAAATTATATATAAGATGTATTACCACAGTAATTTACAGCACGCGACCCGTGCGTCGAGCCTAATTGTACACACGTGGTCTGTCACCGGCCTAATGATACCTGTTGTTTGCGGAAAGGAAAATCTTTGCTTTGGCGTGGTTTGCTATTTCAGGTTCGAAAGAAGCAAATAATAAGGTTGTCTGGATGAAATCGCTTATTTGATAAGACCGCTGTAAACAATAGAGATAGTAGTGCTAAGCATAAATACCCGAAATATTATAATTATTGTCTTAAAAACACAAATATTTACATGCAAAAAAATAAGTAAAACCTCATTAGATTTACTTGCGCTCCGATGCGACCTATTAAAAATAAAACTATAAAAAAAGTAAAGACCATAACCTCTTTGCCGATCAAATTCGAATGTTCTAAAAATTTTTTAAATTTAATTCAGCTGTCAAGTTATTGTTTTTGCCTTTAATTTCTCTCCCATCGCCTACAACCGCCTTTTTGTATTAGGTACTTCTTGTTTTTTTTAACTTTTTTCGTATATGTGGTGTCTACCTATATCGTATATTATTATAATTCAGTGTTTTTTTTACGAAGGGACAAACAATTTTCCGGTATAAAAAATTGCACCCAGAAAACTCCTCTATCTGCCTATGAAAATCTGGACAAAGCTCTTCGGAGATTAGACCAAACACACACACATTTAAAAATGCGTGTTTGAGTTTTGGTCACGTGTAAATAGTTTTTATATCGAAATCACAGACAGATACCTAATTAAATTTTGTTTATTGGTGTACGTGTGATAAGTATAACCTTTGGTTAGGACGCTGCATAAAATAGTGTACTAATTTCCCGCCCTTTCGCTGTCAATGTCAAACTTTTGCCGACCATAGACCAAATATTTTTATTTTTTGAAGCATAAGAATAAAATCATACAGCTAATAATTTATCCAGGTATCCATAAACGCTCTACAATTCAGATAATTGTTGAAATAACATAGTAATTTGACAACAACGAGAATTAAACTGTGGTACGCTAACCACAACTGTCACAACACATAATGAGCTCTAATTCAATACTTTTAAATGCCAAAATTGGATAACAGTTGTTTGCCACGGTCATTTCAAGGTCCGGAGTTCGGTTCTCATTTGAAACTGATAATTTTACAAAGCATATGGATGGAAGTAACAATTTTGTCGCAAAAACTATGAGTTGATGTATTTTTTGTTTGTCGGAGACTTATTTGGGTTTAATTGACGCAAATTGTAAATCAACAATTTGCGCAGAGGTACCAAGCATATATTTTTCATCTGAATATCTATAACATATATACACATCTGTTATAGAATGAAAGCTGTACGTTTCATGCACGGGTCTGTCATTTTGGGTCTCGAATAAAAATAAAGAGGTTCGTCATATAACCTTTTTCTAGAAATGGGTTTTAAAAATTCGACCTCTTACTTGGAGAAATAGTAAAGAACCTGTAGGATGGAAATCAAGTAGTTTGGATTATGTAAACTGCAGGACTCGGGGAAAAAGTTGACAGGACACCTGACGACGTGGATGGACGGAAAACTGACCACGGCAGTATGGCGGTCAAGAACTGGAAACTGTTCAAAGAGGAAAAAACTAAAAAATAAGTCAGTAAGCCAGTAAGTTTAGCAATAGTTGTGATCTGAGTAGAAAATATTGAGGATAAAACATTTTTCGACCACAATATTGAGTCAAAGATTAGACAGTAATGGAGAAAGTAATTTGAGATTGTTATCTGAAGATGTCTTTACC
Organism: Polyploca ridens; assembly: GCA_951394255.1. NCBI lineage: Eukaryota > Metazoa > Arthropoda > Insecta > Lepidoptera > Drepanidae > Polyploca > Polyploca ridens. The sequence continues at coordinate 6,136,144 of OX596272.1, forward strand.
CTGGACTTTTGGTCATCTTTGGTAATGAGTAAGCATTTTTTATAATTATTTCCGCGTGTGTTTGAATATTCGTACAGCTTTTTATTATAAGAAGAGACCAAAGGTCACGATTGGCAGATTGGACTATACAATTAAAATATAAGTACGTACGTAATATAATAAATAAATAAATAAATATCCTGGGACATTCCTCACACACGGTCACCTGATCCCAAACTAAGCAGAGCTTGTACTATGGAAACCAGATAACTGATATAATACAAATACTACTTTTTGTTTGTAAATACATATTTAATATACATAATTACACCCAGACTCAGGACATACAGACATGTTCATGCACACAAATGCATGTCCTGTGTGGGAATCGAACCCACGACCTGCGGCGCGTAAGGCGAACCTTAACCAACTGCGCCAACTGGCCTGTCTAATATAAGTTTAAATAAATAAGCAAATTATGCAGTTATTTTATTCATCAATTAAGTAGATTTTAAACTAATACACGGAAGCTTAGCAACTTGTAAAAAAGTTTCATTAATTTTGTTAAATGATTAAAAACAAATTAAGGTAATGTGTACATGAGCTTTCAAATTAACTTTTTTTTATCTCGTTGTAAAAACTTGCTTACAAAGTTTTTATGTTCGTAACCTCTATTTTTATATTAAGAACTAAAGTTCAATTGAACTTATACAAAAATAGTTTATGGTACTAACCTGATATTCGTGTATATCCATCATTATTAAAATTACTAAAATAAATTAAAAACCTAACTAATCACTTAACATTAAACAAATATTGCACACAATCAGACTGTCCACACTTGTGGTATATTGCACAGGATTAAATTATCAGGTACCAAAACGGTAATTAATTAAAAACAAATAATCACATCGTTAATTCTCTATGGTTGGTGACCTGTCACGGTGACAGCGCCGCGCGCTTCGAATTTCCCGCGTGTTCCATGTTCGAATGCGCGCGTTTCGCGCCGCGCGTCAGCCATCACTGTCCAGCACCGTACGAGGCAAAGCCGGTGCCTTGTCCGTTGTAAAAAAAAACTAACATCTAATATGTCGGTGTGAAATCGCCAGAATTGCACCAGCGTAAACTATGCTAGAGATGGGCGATATGGAACGATTACTAAGATTAGTATTCTATTTTGATTGGGAGAACTTTGTATTCGAGTTCTTAGACATATAAGAACGTACCTAGTACGCTATAAGACATAATTTTGATGCACAATAAAGTTTTATGAGAATAAAACTTGGATTCATTTTTACATCAACATGAAGGATTTGGAATAAGATTAAATAGCAAAAGCAAACCTAATAACAACTTAGCTCCTTTCATTTAGTATCTCAATTTCCTTCAAGTACATGCATAAAGCACTAAAAAGAGACAATTTGATATACTAATCGAATTAAACTCCCATCGAATCGATCACAGAATTGTTCAACATCCCATCTCTACCACCGTAAGTTTCTAACGGTAATACGGTAAAGAGGCTTCGCAGACCGTTCGGCTTTCTTTAGACTAAGCCCAAAGAAATCTTAATACAGAAGTGGCATATTTGTGCGAAGAAATACGTCGCTGTTATGTACTCGTATATTAGTTATATCGTACAAGCTCTGCTTAGTTAGGAATCAGAGAGCCGTATATGAGGAATGTCCGGATAAAATTTCAATATTATATCCAGTGTCATTGGGTTGCTTTTGAAGCTATAGTAACTTGTCTATTGATTAAGAATTGTTTTTTTTAATCTAATGGCACCCAATGGCATGTTTTTCTATACATTCTGATTTATTTTGACACACAAAAAACCTGTTCAGCCTAGTTTTATTAGAGTTGGTGGTAGGACCTTATTATTGCCAAATATATTTAATTACCTATGTATATATTGAAGTATACATCGCATATCGTTATGTAGACGAAGGAGAAACTAACTGATATGTCAACTCACAGCCCAAAGACTAGACACTTGATATTTTGCACTCAGGTTCCTTATACAGAATGGAAATTTGTGACGGGTCCGTAAGGATACTATTCTTCACTTTTTGCGTTTGCTATAGGCATTATGTATAGTAGATTATTTTCCTAAGAAAATTTTATTTTCGATTTGTGAAATTTCTAGTACCCTAACCTATCTTGGCCACATAGAGGGTTTTGGTCCTTTTTGGGACAGGATCAATTAAGCTAATAAAATCACCGTTATCTCGCTTATTTTAAATCTGTAAATAATCGGTATTTTTTTTCATTCAGCATTAACTCAAAAGTAAGGGATAGTGTCTTTAGACCATATTCCCGTGGCTTCAACCCTTAAGGTAGGTCGCCTTTACTGTCCCGTCTAAAATTACCGTCCTGTATAAGGAACATAGTAGGCATCCATTAAAGAAAATTAAATAGTGTAATTCACGAAGCTTTAAAGTGTTTCATATCATAGGTGTCATATTTAGTAGCTAAGTCGATTCTGTTGTAAATCGCTCTAAACACATCACATCACATCTTTTTCTTACAAACATTATTGAAAAAGGGTAGAACATATTCAAAGCTATCACATTAGTCTTTGCTGTCTTCATTTGCGGGTATTTAGACGTAGCCGTGATAGATGGCGACTAAATTCACATTGAAAACAAGCATTGGACTAATTTGACAGGACTCAATTTCTTATGTTATTTGTTAGAAAGAGACATAGTGAGACTAAATCTAGTTATAAACAATAGAATCAGCACCAGTGTCACGTGTTCTCGTTTAAAATAAAGAAGGCAGTTCTAAAGACTTAGATGTCTATGGTTCAAATAGACTGCGTACGTATGTCGAACGTAATTAGAAATCCACAGCGCCGTTTTTGATAATAGTTTTGATTGATTGTGTTTGACGCATCTTTCGTACGGTTATTTTCCTGTTAGACACTTTTTTGTGGGGATCGGCGATAAAATATGTGGTGTATGGTGTCATGGAACTTTGGTTCAAATGAAAACTTAACCAGAGCCATATATTGGTAATAACCGGCCAAGTGCGAATCGGCCTCGCAGACCAAGGGTTCCGTAAAGACCTTTTATTAATTGTTGTTATAGCGTTCCATATAAAAGGTCAATTGTCTTCTCAGCTAAAATGTTTGCGATTTCGAAGTAAAACATGGTTCCTATTTATGAGTTCTTTCCGTGGTTTAATTTATTGTCACATGGTCGTGTCCACCCTGTATACCAATAAGGTATTTATATTTAAGCTATGTCACTAATCTCACTATCTCACTTCTCACTAATATTATAAATGCGAAAGTTTGAAAGTTTGTGAGTTTGGATGTTTGTACCTCAATCACGCTTTAAGACATTATTTAGAGCATACTGCACTTCTTTTTATACAAGCAGCTTGTGGGCTCATTTTACGCAAAAATCTTACAGTGCTCTTCGCGTACAGTATAATAATGCTTTCAGGGTGCTGATGGGGCTGCCTCGTTTCTGTAGCGCGTCAGGGATGTTTGCTGAAGCCCGCGTTGATTGCTTTTATGCTATAATGCGTAAGAAATGCGCATCTCTGGTGCGCAGGGTGCGGGCCAGCGCCAACAGCATCCTGAGCATGATTGCTAGCAGGCTAGACTGCTCTTTTGTGAATCACTGCTGCAGGGTTTCAGCTGGAGCGGTATCCCTGAAGCAGTGATTCAATCAATCAGTCAATCGAAAACGAATGTTTAAAACATGTAATTGTAATTGTACTAACATAGTCTTTAAGTCTTTTATAACTAACAAAATATGAGTCATTGAGCTTGAAATAAATATTATTTAATTTTAATTTTAATTTAACATCTCAACGGATTTGGATGAAATTTGGCATACAAATAGAATATGTTCTGAATTAACACATAGGGTAAAAATATATCCCTCGGGTACGCGGGTGAAACCACGTGGCACAACTTGTGTCTAATATATCTAAAATAGCTAATATAGCTATGTGTAACAAGTCCGACATTAAAACTGGGTATAGTTTTCTTATCAAAACAGTTTATGTCCGCACCCTAATACAATATAACAAATTAAGAGAAGCCTCTTTCTAATTACACATTAATAATGTCCAAGTTTTATTAAATTATTTATTAATAAGTTATAGAAATAAAAGTGTTAAGACGGCGAAAGCGCATGCTTTCTTAGTAACGCTAGTCGTAAAACATGAACGCTACGGGCTCTGGTTATTTAAATGGGGTGGCATCACGTTGGGTTTAAGTGGGACTGTCTTATTCTTCTGGCTATTTTAAACTGTTTAATGCCACCCGGTGGCACGTCAAAAGTACATGCTCAAATGTCAAATGCCACTGGGTGGCACGAAACACATACGATTTGTGAAATGTAAACCAGTTGAGGGGCTTTATGAGTCTGTATAGAAAACCTTTAGTTAATCAGTGATGGCATAATCATGAATAATTAGTGAACATCCGCGATTAAAAGCTCGCAAAGATTCAAATTTTAATAGAATTTGACCTAGATTAGATACAAATAACTGAATGTGTTCGCGTAAGTAAGGTTGCACATTTAGGAGGAGGGAAGTGTCGATAACGCATGAGTGAAGCTCCGGGGAGTCCCGCCTACGACCAGGATTTATGTTTATTCTATTCTCTACTACGTAATATATAAAAAAAAAAATACAAATACAAAACTGTCCACAATAAAACAAAGCAATGGTCACCCTACTCGTACAGACAGTGTACTAAATTCCTAGATTATGACCCAAAATGTAGAGCAAGTACTGTTTTAAATTGTCATTTTGACCTAGTAACTATAAACTACTATATTTGTTTAATATTTTATTATACCTAAGGATGTTTGACACGAGACCAGTGCCCAAAGTGCCTATAAAAAAGTAATTTTCAAAGACAATAATAATTTTATTATTTTACTCCGTAAAATGAGTATGTAGGTTATACTCAAAATTTCTATTCCTTTAAAATATTAGGCAAAAAAACATGGCGAATCGGTATACTTGTTTTAAATTTTATTGGCCAGCCATTTTTGTGTATTGCGACATAGATGTCAAAGCAAGGGAGGGCCCCCAGTTACTATTTTCCTTATTCTTAGGTATGTTTCGATCTTCCATTGAATTTCAATTAAGATTTAGTTAATTAAGAAAATTTTAAGCCCATTTTTAATAGGTTTTAACAGGAAAACTCGCCGAAACAATGATTCGCAGAAAACCCTTTTTTTCTTGTTGCAAGTTGTTGTTTTAATGTCACATAAGAATGATTCCCGAATTAATCAAGTCTTCTATTGTTAGGAGTCATGTTGTTCTAGTGGTCTGCGGTTCTCAACATTAAAACTGCGTGCCCCCATTATAATAGACTAGCTGTCCCCCGAGGTTTCACCTACGTTGCCGAGATAAAAAGTAGTTTATAGCACTCAAGAATAATGTAGCTTTCTATTAGTGAAAGAATTTTTAGAATCCGCCTGGTGTTCTTGATGTAGCGCTTTTTATTCCGAGAACACGGGTCAAACCGCGGGGGATAGCTAGTTTATTATATTAGTAGGATAGGAAAAGTATTATATTTATTATAGTTTAACACATATTATAAACTTAATGACTGAAGGAAAGTGAGAATTTTTGTCGGCGTATTTTCCTATAGCGAATTTTATGCAGAAGGGGGCAATTTCAAATATTTGAGAACCACTGTCTAACCAATAGCCTTCATTTAATCTATCGAGTGAACCTTAGTTACCAGTGTCAAGGGCACAGTTAAAATAGAACTCAATTATTACTTGTATCTACAATTCTACAGTCCGGCATTGAATTTGGACCAAGCTGCGAAATTTCATACAAAAGACGTGTTTTCATCAAAGATTTTCACTACCTTAACACAGCATTTGATATCGTTTTAAAGCTAAAAGAGCCAGCTGGCAGACGGTCTTGTCACTTTAAATGTGGAAACGTAAATTTTTGCCAGTTGCGGTTTTGAAAATTTTACTTTGCACTGTTCATACTAATTAACATTTTTGGCGTATACGAGAAAAGACATAGTAAATTCAATTAATGTTTCCAAATGCTGACTTTTCTTTATTTTAAATAAATACCGAATACAGCGTCTTATACATCATTAAAGAAGATAACATCTTTGCTGAATACACCTATTTTGTATGAAATTTCAAGCTTGGGCCAAATTCAGTGCCGGTGAGAATATTGTGACAACAACATTCTAGTACGAATTTTGTTTTGTTTTTAACCGACTTCAAGAAAAGGAGGAGGTTCTCAATTCGGATGTTTGTATTTTTTTTTTTATGTATGTTCTGGCATAACTCCGTCATATATGGACGGATTTGCAAAATTATTTTTTCGTTCGAAAGGTGTTTATACCGAAATGGTCCCATATAAACATATAGATGAAACTAAAAATTCAAAAATAAATTAACTTTTTAACAAAAAAATAAACAGCCTTCAAAGTACACTAAAAAGTATGAAATAACTCCTATCTGACACTGTTTTGAAGTCAGCGAAATATTTTCTATAGAACACGTCATGCGATTTCGCTCACTTCAAAACAGTGTCAGATAGGAGTTATTTCATACTTTTTAAAAAGGTGGTTTATTTTTTTGTTAAAAAGTTAATTTATTGTTACATTGTATTACTCAAACATACTTACTCATTTGCTTCATGGGTGTGTTATGGCTGCTACTGTAGTATAGTTTGCGGAAGTTGTTTGTGTTCAGCAGCTTCCAATCCCAAGATATAATGTCGTAGGGCTTACAAATACATACACACACACGAACACACACACACGCACACACACTCACACACACACACACACACACACACACACACACACACACTTTGCGCGCGTTTCGTATTTTTGGTATCTTAGTTAAATTTAAGTTTCTCTATTGTTTCTAAAAAACCTTTCAACTTATCACGAAATGTTTTGGAAGAGCGGGATCTCCTAACACAAGCAAATCTTTGCTTAAAAGGAGATTCCAAAAATATGTTGTAACCTAAGATAAGTTATTGGAAATAAATTTATTATTATTATTATTATTATTACTTTTTTCCTCATCCTGCGACTTTCCTCACATGTCTATTTGTACCGAGTGTGGGTGTAATTATCTATATAAGTTTATATTTACAACAAGAAAAGTAGTAGTACCTATATCAATTATCTGATTTTCATAGTACAAGCTCTGCTTAGTTTGGGATCAGAGCCGTGTGATAAACTTATATAGATAATTACACCCACACTCGGTACAAATAGACATGTTTATGTACACAAATATATGTACTGGGTGGGAATCGAACGAACGACATGTGGCATAGACTCACCAACCACACCGACTGGATCGCCATAATATTGATTTTTAATATTTGGTGTTTCGATAAATCTTGATCTATAAAATGTGAATTGTGTCTAGTCTATAATAATAGTTAAATACAGATATAAATGCGATAGTGAATGTAGAAGAAAAAGCGCACGCGTCTCTATCGATCGATAATGATCCATGGATCATTTGTAGCGCATCGATCACACAATAACTGCATATTAAACCAACGGTTATTGCTATTTTGTTTACGTTATGTATTTTTTTATTGTGACCACAATTTCACTGTGGTAATGATGTGGTCGAAGGTGGTAGATGCAGCTGCTGGGACATAAAGGTGCTTGGCGATGGATTTACATCTTGAGGGTGCTAGGCAACCAGGCGGGTACTACAAAGTACCCCACCGCCGTTTTTCTTTAAGCTCATTGTATTAATCAAATGAAAGCATTCACTACAGCGATACCTATCTCCCAAATAATTCCGAAATTTTCTGAGCATAGTCCAAAATGGTACAATTGTCTCGTAGCGTAATACAAATTACCCAGCGATGGTAGAGATACAGTTGGATTCAAAAAACTGCCATATCGCCTCACAGAATAGCCGCCATTACAATTTACTTCTGTGACAGATGACAGTCGTCGTCTAATCAAAGAGTTCCATTTTCAATCAACCTCTTTGGACCGTTATGGCCTTTAATACGTAATTCATACATATTGTAGTAGTAATAATAAATAGATTTGTAAAATTCTAAACATAATTTCAATGAAATGTAATTATTATAGAAAAAAATATAATAGAAAAAAGAATGTTTGAGAGCAATGAAAGTTCGAAATTGGAGTCTGCTGAATATTATCATTCGATGTCGCTGATCAAGACTGAAAGTGGGCATTTGTTGATATGTCTACGGAGAAAATGCTGGTTTTTTATTACTATCGGAAATATACGAGAAGAGGAAGACCCAGAAATGAGATGGGATTTTTTAAAACAGGGCAAGTTGATTATGATTATGATGATTCAATATTTGTCTGATAATTTAAAGAAAGATCCACGCGGAATTAAATGGTCTGATTTGTGTCATTACTATAAAAGTGATTATTTACACTAACATCCTCGAATTTTAAAATTAATTTCGTTGGTTAACATTTTTTTTTATTATGATGATTAATACTATTTCATTTATTATCTCATACTGCAGAACAAGCCATTTCGTGAGTTCATAAGCGATATATATGTACATGGAATACAATTCAAAAGCTTAAAATTGCTTATCAAAGACAAGCGAATCAATATTGCGTGCTCAGACCTTTACTTAACTTAATAATTCCTTTTGGCAGATCTCAAGACGCATACCTACTGACTGTGAATATAAGACTAGTTACAATCCTACTTTCATTCTAAACTAGTAATTTCAATAATTGACTACATTTCCAACTTAAACAGCAACATAATGATGTTCAATGCTCTCGCGTACGACCGAACAAGTGAATAGGATCGTAATTGCCGCGCCTGACCCCGCCGATCTATAGATCCGCTAGCGATCTATAGATCATTGAACGATAATAAGGATGGCATGTCTCATTCGCGTATGAAAGTAGAAAGGCCATTATTTGTATTTATATGTGTAGATTAGGGTTGTGTGTTAACTTTTTTTTAGGATGCCCCGAGTCAAAAGTTTCTGGAAAAATGTCTTATTAAAAGGTATCCAATTAAAACATAATCTATTTGAATACGAATTTCTCAAGTTTCGCATGAGATAATAATTTAATAAAGTAATTTATTACATCTTAATTTATATGTAGATTTTGGACTATACATTCACGCTCCACTGATTTCCTATTGTATTGAAGTGAAGCAGTCTCTTTCCAATGAATAAATTTACAAATAATTAAATATAAACCTTTTTAATTTAAAATAAAAAGTATATTCAGCTACGGATATTCGAAATATCGGCACCACAATATTCTACAACAACTGTCTCACAGCCCACCACAATCACAATGCAAAAATATAAAGCGATTGCCAAGATAAAATAGGATTATTAAACGTTTTCTCAGTATATGGGCCGCCATTGCACTTTGCTAAATGACAGGTGACATTATCGACATCGCATCGACTATATAATCAATGAGTTCGTGTAAGTTAATTCAACCTTTTTATTTAAATTTAAATATAGAATGTAGTACATGCTGTCCTTCTCACCCTTGCTCGTTTTTTTTTTGACAGTAGGAATTTGACAAATGATGCGATGACAGTTTGCGGGTAACAGGTAATAAAAGTATTGTACACAAAATAGGCTTTTTTCTACTCCTGCGCAGACGTACGCCTACCCATTGTCATATTTTAACCGACTGTTAATGTTAAAATGCCTTTTTAAAACCGCAAATGACTTAGAAGTGCCTCTTCAAATTCCGAAACATTTTTCTAAGGGACTAGTTTGTAGCCAACGTATATGATCTGCAGCTAATGTTCTCTGAAATTTTGTTCGGAATACTTTCCGAAACATTCTTGCGTGTACAAAAGCACTTTCTATATTTCATATCGCAATTTGATATGACATTTAATTATTAATTTGAACATTATTCTCTTCATTTATTATAGATATAATATTTATGACAGTTTGTAATTTCTTTCTTGAATCTCGAAAGTTTATTGTTTAAATCCTTTTTTATCATCTCGTCGTTTAAGGTTAAATAAAGGTCAAATGTTAACACAAATAAATTGTCATGGGTGTGTTTTCCATTGCTCGCTATGCGTCTCTTTTTGGCCCCGGTATATACCTGGGCATCCAATAAATTACATGAGCTCTAAATGAGGGGGGAGGGGTCCCGTAAAATCTCATCCAATATTTGCTTAATGTGAAAAATATTTTGCTTCTTTTGAAGTGTTCCATTTTGCCGCTGAAAAATTTCATGGCTATTACAAATATTTATTTAGATAATAAAATCTCACCAAGGGGGGAAGAGTCCAAATTAAAAGTAAAACAGCTCACGTAATTAATGGATGCTATGATCTGTCAAAATAGCCACCATAGCGAGATTGGCGAGACGTTAGTTTAGTAATGCTATTTCTTGATTATTTTGTGTTTCAAGACAATTTTCAAAATTTGAACTAGGTATGTGCATTTTCGACAAAATATATTTCTAGTCCCAACGTGGGTCTATTACCTTCCTAATGTTAATACTTAATATCTTTATTATTAGTACTTACAAAAGCATTTTTTTTTGCAAATAAACACTACCTAGTCAAATTGCACATTATCAGAAATAGTATTTGAATCCAGAAGCGGCAGTTAGTCAAGACATATTTGTCGGTTTTAGTTAGGCTTACTCTCTGACAACACATAATTTGTTATTCCCTATACAACACAGGTGGCCCGGCGTCACCTGTAGGGTACATCTGTCAAAATAAACGATTTGTCATTCAAGTCAAACATGCCGCATATTGAATGTAGAATACTTTGTGATATTTGATCGTATGTTGTTAAAATTTTTGCTGGGGTACCTAAGTATTAAATTTTTTTGTGTTTTTTATTAAAAAAAACTATCTGCTGACGGCCTACTGGTTTAATTTTTAAAATAAAAATAAACTGAGTTACTTCTTATAACAGCTATCTGCTAGTGAATGTCTCGTTATAGGTCCAGCCGTTGCGGAGATTAGCCAGTACAAACAGATCGATTCTTTTTTGATAATTACCGTATACCTATTACATACTTCCAAATGCATTTAGTAAAAACCTGTTATTTTTATATTAAAAACAGACACTTCCATTTTATTTATTTTTAAGATATCGGTTATAGTACAAGCTCTGCTTTAATCTGAATAATATAGCTGTGTGTAAAGAATTCACGTTACAAGAGGTTCGAATAACAGGTAAATAAATTTAATAACACATACATATTTACTTTAATTATAATATACCTATTACACTAAATTGCTGTTAATAATAATTACTATTATTTAATATAAATAATTAGTTAAATGGTGGTCATTAGACGACATAACGACATAGATTTAATAACTCTGGAATTAACTCGATATTAGAAATTAACTCCTCATAATGTCCGTTATGAGGAGTTCCTACTGCGGACCATAAGGATGTGGAATGAGTTCCCCATTGTGGTTTTCCCCCAGCACTACGATATGGGGTTCTTAAAGAGATTAAAAAAAGGCAAAGACGGTAATCCGTTTGTGAGCACTTACCATCAGCCAACTTGTTAACCAAGTGGCACACTCATTTAGACAGAAGATTTTAAGAAAAAAAAACATCCTTAAAATACTAATAAAACAGAAGGACGATTTTTTTTATGTAAATCAGAAGTAAAGTCATGTAACATTGCTAGTTAATGATAAATAGATCCCAATAATTTTCAAAAATTATTTCCTCTTTAAAATTTACTTCAATATACCTTCTAAATAAAAGTAAATAAGGTTTAAATTGTAATAACAGTGTACAGTGAAATGAAATGGCGATCTGTCGGCTAGATGAAAGGTAGATACGAACGGATACGACGTGGGATTCGTACTAATGAACCGAATTCAGATAGGGTTGTCAAAGCTTAGAAAAATTATTGAGAGAAGGGAGAATCATTTTATTGAGCTGTACTGAAACGAGTATCAGAGTGACTATTAATAAGCATCTGCGAAATACTATATAAATCAATTATTTTGAATTGTTTTGTATCATAAGGTAAGCTTGCTTGTCATATTATGGTATGAATGGAGTCTAAATCCCGCGGTTTGTCGCATGATTTCACAATATTTTTATTAGGTTATAAAATTCTAATTATCGCGCCGTGGTCGTGGTCGTGGGTTCGATTCCCACACAGGACATGCATTTGTGTGCATGTATATATCTGTGTGTCCTGAGGGTGTAATTATGTATATTAAGTATGTATGTATTTACAAACAAAAAAAGTATATGTCTTATATCAGTTATCCGGTTTCCATAGTACAATCTCTGCTTAGTTTGGGATTACATAACCGTGTGAGGAATGTCCTAGGATATTTATTATTAATAAAATGTATACTCGTGTGCCAACCCTACGCGCAGCACATAGAAAAGACATTAGGCCATGCGACCTGTCCGCGTCGTCTGCTCTCGGTCATCGGAGGAATTCGTCTTTGTTCGGGAATACTCGTGTAGATACGTCCGTTAGATAAAGATGCCAAATACAACTCATTTAAAAAAAGAGTTGTAATATAAAAAAAAAAAATTACAATTGTTATAATTCCCGGGAACAAAAAGTGACTATTGCTTCTTGCTAGAAAATCCTTTAGATGACGTCTTCTTCATAAAAGTACGCGACTTCTTTGGTACTAGGCGCACAGATCGCGAAAGAGAACATTTTATTAATCGACTTAAAAAAAAAGGATATTATCAATTCGACATGTATGTATGTAATATTATTGGAACTGCAATATATTCACATATGATGATCTATTAGGGCTTCCAAACAAATATACAAAATTTCATAGGTGTATGTATGTATGTTTGTCTACGCATATCTCCGAAGATATTAATCGGATTCTAACCATTATTTTTTATTGGTTTAGATTTACTTCAACTTAGTGCACAGTGCAAGTTTCATCGAAATCGGTTCAGTAGTTTTCAAGATATGGACAAATATGTGTGACGGCCTGGCTTATTGATACGAGCTAAGAGTGTGGTGTCAAAGGAAAAACATCTCAAAACCTTGGTCAAACTCTAGTGCATTTAAGAAAAACTAAAAATGACGAAATTTTTTTTTTTATCGACATTTATTACTTTTTATAGCGACTCTATACTTGATGTAGTCTACACCCTTTTCGGATAGATACACCCTTTCCGTTACACGTTGTATAGAGTTTACGTTTGTATGTTTGGACGTAGTAATCTCCAGAACTAGTGATCCGATTCTAAAAATTCTTTCACTATTGAAGCTACATTATCCCCGAGTGTTATAAACTTCACCCTATCGCGGGGCACAACAAGTATGCTATAAATGAACTGTACCTAACCAATATGCAATTTTCCTCAACGAACAAAGTTGCAGAGTAACGTTTCAAAGACAGACGGACACATGAAAGGCTGGGGCGTGATAGGGCCTACATCAGACTTTACGCTTAGTCACTTTAAGGTGTGTCAGGTTACCTATAGGGCTTATGTGATTTACTTGTATGTTTTGATATAATGTAGGAGTGTTTGCAATGGCTTAAAAGGTTAGCTGTGCCCCGCGGCTTCAAACGCGTTGTATTTTATATTGCTAATTGCTAATACATTTCCTACTAAAAACATTTTTATGTAAAATGTATCCAAGACATGGCTCGCACTGTCAAAAAGTTATCAGATCTCATGTAGAGCCAGGCTTATTAACCTTATAACTCTAACTCTACTTGCTTTTTAATTATAACTCTACATGCACTTACTCTACAAGCCCTAACTTCACAAACTCTACACCTTAGTCAAAATATGTGGCTTGGCCGTTTGGCCACTTGGCTCTACATGAGATCTGATAACTTTTTGACAGTGCAAGCCATGTCTTGGCAACACTTTACATAAAAATGTTTTTGGTAGGATTTTACTTCTTTTTGTATTATACAGAGTGTTGTTTTGGTCTGTTTTTTCCGTTTTGTCAGATTTTTATTTCGCCAGATTTTGGTTTCGTCGGATGTTTGTTTCGCCAGATTTTTGTTTCGTCGGATTTTCGTTTCGCCAGATTTTTCTTTCGACAATAAAAATACAGTCACCATTAGAAACATCCTAAATAGAGATGGATTTTGTTGTAGAGTGATCTATTTATTACATCTTTTATGCTTTGTAAACTTTGCACTTGAATATATAACTGGCTGGAAATTCTATTATGTAAATAAATGAGTAATAGTACCTAATGACTAATGTCGTTGTGTCATTCATTATTGTAAGAGAACATTTTTATTGCCTTAAGTTATTAAAATAATTATTGTAATACTAAAATGGATGAAAGCTGTGAGTTAGTTTATATAGATAGTAAAAGAAAAAAAAAGATATTAATGTGTGGTGGTTATAAGTATAATTTTGTGAAAGAAAACAAGTCCGGAAGCATTAATTGGCGTTGTACCCAAAGAGACGTGTGTAATGCATCCATAACAGTACATGAAAACAAAATAGTGAAGAAAAGCAAACACAATTGTTCACCTGATAATATAAGCTGTAAGTTTGACAAAATTTATGATGATTGCAAACGTGAAGTCCGAATAAATATGGAGCCGATTCCAAAAATATTTGAGAAGCATTTCTCGGAATTCAATGATACGAAAAATCCAGATCCTAATATGCCGATATTTTCATCAAAACAAACCACTTTATACCGAGCAAGAAACAAATCTTTAAATATAGCTAAGAGCAATTTTAAAAATGTCAGTGATGTGAAATTGCCCGACAATTTATTTTTTGATTTTGTGGTATATGAAGAAGGCACAGAGGAAAAAATAATAATATTTACAACACCATTTACAAAAAAAGTTTTGAAAACAATTAATAAATATTACGGTGATGGAACATTTCGGATATGCCCAAAACCTTTCTACCAGGTTTATTCGTTACATGCAAATATTGGAGAGACTAATGAGATACTAAATTTTGTTCCACTGTTATATGTGCTTCTACCAAATAAAACAACAGCCACATATGTGAGACTGTTTTCTATCTTACGAGACAGATTTTCTGTTAATATTTGCTATTACAAATGTGACTACGAGATGGCGGCAATAAATGCGATGAAGGAAGTATTTCCTCACGCAATTGTAAGTGGTTGCTATTATCATTTTGTAAAAGCAATTTGGAAAAAGTCTAAAATAATTGGCCTAAGCGATGATAATGAGGGTAGAAAAATAACAAGATTGTGTTCGCGAGTAGCGTTATTACCGCCAGAACTGATACCAGAGGCAGTTCTATCTATTTTTGCCAATGCACCGAACTCGGCTGTCATAGCAGCATTTCAAGCTTATTTCATTAACGAATGGGTCAAAAATGTCACAAGTGCTACACTGACATGCTACAGAGAATCTTTTCGAACAACAAATAATGTAGAAGGCTGGCACCGCCGAGTAAATAACAGATTCACTAAAAAACCATCTCTCTTGTATTTTATTTTTTTGCTCAAAAAGGAAGCCTTTTTTCAAGAAAGAAAACTAAGAAATGCCAGGTATCACAATTTGACCAAAAATAGAAATAAATCTGTTGTTGCAAAGGACATAAAGATTAAAAGCATAATCCATGACTTAAATGAAAATGTAATTACTACAATAGAATGCTTGAAAATGTTAGATAATGTATTTCGTCGGTAAATTGCCCAAAACGAAGTGTAATGTTTTTATTTTATACTCTCGTGTATACACGTCGTCATACATCAATATAATTTATTAATTATGCTAATGTATTTTATTTTGTACTTACCTGTACGTTTGAGATAACAAAGTGACACGCTGTCAGAACAAAAATCTGGCAAAACGAAAATCCGACGAAATAAAAATCTGGCGAAATAAAAATCTGTCAAAACGGAAAAAACACGTTTTGGTCAGCGACAAGCGACCCAGGAGCGGTAGTACAAAATATATATTCCCCAAAAATGGACTTAATTCCATTAAATACTGTAAATATGTTGAGAAATACCTTATTCAAATTGAAATAAAATAACCGCAAAGTTTGGTTACTAGGCACGTGCACAGACTAGAGCTAGGCACAAGCCGCCATCGCCCCACCCCTTTACTCCCTCGTACTCCCGTTGAGTATTATGTCTACACTTTAGCTTATTACATGATTTTCAAATTTTTTTTTTTTTTATTTTTATAATTAAAAAAAAATAAAGTATTTTTTTTAGCATCAGTATCATTTGTATTATCGACCCTGAGTCGCTCGTCGCTGACCAAAACAACGACCTGTATGTTGCTATTGTTTTATTTTTGTGTTTGAAATTTCCAAGATATATAATTTTCTTGTTGATTGTGTACTAATAATAATCTTACATCCCAAATTTCAGCTTTCAGCTAACAAGAATACCTGAGCACTTAGTAACAAAAAAATTCAAGAAAATATTCAATATCTGAGTCACAAGACAAGTGAAGTGATGAAGGACCCTTGAACACCGTGTGCGCGTCTCAAGAGGCGCCCTAAGTAAACAGGCGCGACATTCCGATACATAAAGATGGGGGATGAGCGAAATAGTTGACGGGATTGGGGTGTGGGAAATATCGATATGAAAGATATCGACTAATTTTATTATAGAAAAAAAAAATGGATTTATTGCTGATTTGATATGGTTAAAATGATTGCATATGTGATTTTGTATATCTATTGATTGTTTTTAGCGTTTTTTTTTTGTTAACAAAAAGTGACAAGCCGAGTTTATTTCGGTAATTTTTTTTACAATCTATTTTATTTTTATACTTTTGTATTTTGAATTCAATATGTTTTAATGGCTGAAATTCAATCATAATTATACTCATATACCTGATGATTTTTATTATTACAGAGAAGAGGGGTTTTGGGATATTTTTTATTATTTTAACAAAAGACAACGCGATTTATATATAATCTTTCGCAAGGTAAAAACTTTCCTGTTTTTTTTGTATATTGAGTGAGGTAAGGATCCTTACGTCCATTCAATACAAATTAACACTATTTAGACTGTCTCTGTAAACATTGACCCTTCGTACATACGTCATTTCAGTTACTAAAAAGCATTATTATTATGTCAAGGTCAACCACCCTTCTAGAAAAAGGTAATGCAGAAGTTTAGAGGATTCGCTATGGCGACAGTGGAAAGAACAAATTAAAGTACTAAGCATGTACTTGACTGGCCCCGGGTACTACGTGGTCAGTACAGTACCTTCTCATGGAGCTCTGGCGACTTTACTCACCTGACATACGGGACAGAGACGTGGTCTTTTAATGCTGGCCGCATAAATAAGCTCAGAGTCACTCAGCGAGCTATGGAACGAGCTATGCTCAGAATTTCTCTACGTGCCAGGGTCCGATATGAGGACATTCGTAGGAGAACGAAAACGACGGACATAGCTTGTAGAGTAAGCTGAAGTGGCAATGGGCGGGCCACATCAATAAATTATCCTATTTATCGATATCTGTCGATACGCTTCGCATCACTACACAAACAATAGTAACTAAAGTAACCCTGCTACTGTATTGAGATTTAAAAGAAACTGTTGACATATTATTAAAATTCTTCACTTGAGCAAATATTTGACGACAGGTTTAAGGATTAACATTTATGAAATTGCAAAAAATATTTTAGATAAAAATTAAATTGAAATCTTTATTACAGGTGGGCATATCCAGATGTTATATCAACTTTTCTAAGGAAAATGGGTTAACACGCTTGAATTTGCCGCGAGAGGCGCTAGTGTAGAGTAAGGTCTCTAGAAATGTCAAATGTCACTGAACGTTTACTGTTTACGAGCTTTTTATCGCGGATTTTCACTTATTATTCATGATTGATATAAATATTGTGCTATTCCTGATTAATAATTGCACAGAGTTTTAAGCGATTTTTGTCTTTCGGAAACGAAGGTCCTCTTGTTTTAAACGAATTCAAAAAAAGAAGGAGGTTCTCAATTTGGTTGTATGTTATTTTTATGTTTTTTACCTCATAAGTCTGTCATATATTAAACGATTTGGATTTTTTTTTTATTTGGATGTGTACACTTCCCGTTTGGTCCCATTGTCATCAGATCAGGATTCGATTACTTCTTAGGGTACTTTTTGTTAAAGGTTTTTGTAAAACAGTTTTCAATTATTATTTGGGTCAAAACGAGACTGCGGAACACTGAGGCATACTTGATATATTAGTTATTTGGTTATTTATCAATTATTGCCCCTGACGCGCTATAAGTGTGTACTTTTTCAACGACAGGTGATATTGCCGTACTCGCTAGTTGCGCCAACTGGTGGCCAAATATAGAAGTTGCTGTCATTTCTTAAATACCCATGCTAAATGGTAGGTAAAATCAGACACTATCTTCCTTCGAAGAACTTCGCCTATCACACTCCGAGCTTCATTATTAGCAATATGTAAATTACCTGATTATTCTTGACCTTATAAATAAAAAAAAAAATGTTATAGTAATAATAATAAATATTAATAATAAATTAATTAATGTTTTTATTGGTGCTGATTCTGTTGTAAATCGCACTAAACTAATTTTAGTCACATCTCATCTCTTTCTTACAAACATTATTGAAAAAGGATAGAACATATTTTAAGTTGTCAAATTAATCTTTGCCGTCTTATTTTGCGTGTATTTAGGCGTAACCATAGGACAAGCATAGGACTAATTTTGTTAGAAAGCGACATAGTGACATTAAAATTACTTTAGTTGTGAACAACAGAATCAGGGCCATTATGTGACGTTATTAAGTGATGGATATATTTAAAACCTGGGTTTATCTAGACTTACTTTAAACCATCTTTTGTAATAAGGGTGGTTCAGTTTTAAGGCCCTGATAATATACTTATTCTCGTAGATTCGAGGTTCTTTTTTATGCGTGCGGTCTACCTATGGTCTCATCTGAAGACTTTAAAGAAAACTCATAGGTAGAGGGTTGAAGGAAATTTACTAATTAATGACTATTACAAAAAATCTGTATAAAATGACGTGGAAAAATCGATAGAGTGACAAAACAAAAAGCTTTGTCAAATCAAATTTAAATTATTATTTTTCTGTAGGGTATGAAACCTCTACATCCTCCCCACCTTGCACAATTAGGAAGGGCAACTCCATAAAAACTAGTACCTAACGATTGAAATAAAACAAAAAACAATCAGTACCTAACATAAAATAAAATAATTACAAGTTCAGTCTTTGTGGGACTTTAACGAGGCGACCAGCACGAGTGACGATTGTACCTGGGTTGATACTATGCATGTCAAGTTCAACTATGGGATTATCAGATGACACTTCCAGACGATAAAGTCGCTGAAGAACCCTTACTCGTTCTCCTGTTGAGGTTTTGATGCGAGCTACTCTATTATGTCCATCTACTCCAGGAAGAATTTCTTTAAGCGTCCTCACCATCCTCTTCCAGAACCCTCCCCACCATGGTGTTGAAGGTGGAATGAAACGCCATTCAATTTTTAAACTGATACCTTCTGCGCTATTTCCTGCCCATTCGCATTACTAAGGACGTTACTAGCGCCTCGAAAATTCGTACCATTGTCGTTATAAATTATACTTACTTTTCCTTTTCTGGCTTTTGTTTCTGCCCCTTTCCTTATATCCAATTGTTTCCAATTTCCAGAAATCTTCTATATTAAAGGTACAAAAACAAGTATTTACATTATTATTGGCATTCGTAGAACAATAAACACCAACTGCTGGACCCTGAACAGTCCAACCGAGCTTAGTCTCGACTGCCAGAAGATTATCGTCAACTCGTACTGCCCGTCCCGTGAACAAAGAACCTAAAACATCAGACCCAATTAACATACTTATATCTGAAATATCATCAATACAGTCAGTAATAGAAATCCCTAGACTTTGTAATTGAGACATAAGTTCACCTTGTCTTATTTGAGGTAAATGCCCACAGATTACACCTTGTTCCAACACATCCATATTACAAGTATAATTACTATCTAAACTACATATATTTACATTAAAGAGTCTATGCATTTGTCTTTTTAATACAGAGCCACCAAAGAGATTATGACTAAGTTCCTCTTGACCTATCGGTTTTAAATTTAATTTATTTACTATATCCGATTTTAAATAGGAACGCTGTGAGCCAGAATCCAAAAGAGCTCTTATAGTAATAACATTATTACCATTAACTATCTTTAATTTTAAAGTTTGTAACAAAACAGTCTTTTTACGTGCACTTATTGCCTGGGTTACAGTAACTGACTCATCTTTTAAAGGTACCTTTTCATCTATCGCCATTTGTCTCGTACTGCTACACATAATAGGAAAGTGCCTCTTACCACAAATGACACATTTAGGGTGCCTCCTGCAATTCTTCCAGTAATGCCCAACGTTCAAACATATGCCACATGCTTTCTTACCCTTAACAATATGTATGCGTTCGTTTAATGTTTTATTTACAGCTGTCACGCACTCCGAGCTCACATGTGTGTTCTTGTCGCAGAATATGCAGGGCTTAGCGGTACTTTCTATGAAATTATTGGGGTTACCTTTGTTGAATTTTCCCTTGTCAGCGGTCATAAAACAAGATGTTGATGGAATAGCTGCGTTCCTTGCATCTGTAGAAAATCCCATTCTTGCTTGATTAATCCTCTCCTCTGACTCTACTTCTTGTTTGACGAAGTTCAAAAGTTTTGACAGGAAATTAGAGTCATTTCCGGAATTCAAATGAGATCTGTGCCATGCTTTAAGAAGGTCTTCTGGTAAAGCTGACTCAACTAGTGGGTAGAGAAAAGAAGCATACTTATCTTGTGTTACTCCCATTGTCTCAAGTGCTAGTATTTGTGTTATAATTTTATCATACAAGGATCTAATGGACATTTTCTGGACACATTTAGCTTGAGCAAGCACTAATTGTAGTAACTCTCTTACATAATGTTCAATTATAAGGTCATCTTTTGCAAATCTCTGTTGCATTTGTTCTATTACGTTTTTATAGTTTTTTCCTGACGGTGGAAAACTTTCAACAAATTCTCTTGCAATTGATCCGCGCTCTATACATTGAAGTAAGTATTGAAATTTATCGTCTTCATCTATGTCATCGTCATTATGTATTTTTTGGAACTGTGTCCAAAATGCTAGCCACTTTTTTATTTCGCCGTTAAATTTCGGCAGTTCTAGTTTCGGCAATCTGAAATGACGATGATGTCTACCTCCTGATGATGTTTCCTCATTATTCACTTCCTTTTTTGTCATGCAGGAGTGTTTAGATGTAGATGCAGATTCTGACTGAATATGTTTATTTGCTTTATGTTCTAGCGTAAACCAACGTGTTACATATTCGTCTGAAGCGTCCAAATCTTGTTCAAATAGAGCTTCATCTCTTTGTTCATCATCTAGCCACATATTTAAAACTTTATTTTGGGCGATTAATAATTCGTCATAAATTTTTGCTAGATTTTTATATAAAATTGTAATAGTGTCTCTATCTGTACCTGCGGTGAGAAATTCGTCCAATTTATTAGCACATATGCTGAATCTGCGCCGGGCTACCTTCCGTTCCGTCTTTGCACGCTCCATATTCACGGTCGCCAGATCTCGTAGATTCGAGGTTCTTTTTTATGCGTGCGGTCTACCTATGGTCTCATCTGAAGACTTTAAAGAAAACTCATAGGTAGAGGGTTGAAGGAAATTTACTAATTAATGACTATTACAAAAAATCTGTATAAAATGACGTGGAAAAATCGATAGAGTGACAAAACAAAAAGCTTTGTCAAATCAAATTTAAATTATTATTTTTCTGTAGGGTATGAAACCTCTACACTTATGAACTTTTCAATTCACTCTATTTACTCTTGTAACAGAAACACATTCTCTCGTCAGAAATCAAGATTCCAATTTCTGCAGAAGAAATTCGTTTAACTAGGCAGAATGCAAACATAACCATTACCCCATATAAATAAACGAAACAAAAACTCAAAACGGTCCAGTAGCCACAGACAATCAAATAATCAGTGGACGAACGTACAATTTGTCCAAAACATTCATAATTGTCATGCGGTGATTGATTGTACTGTGGACTGTAGGCGAACTTATGTGTGGTACAAGTTATAAGCGGAAAACTAGTATAGCTTATGTTATTCATGTTCATTCTGAAAAATCTCTAAATCTTTCGCCTCGCTGTATTTTTTTACTTTGTATAGGCCTGTTTTTGATCGCAATCTCACCATGGTAAGTGATGATGTGGCCGAAGGTGGTAAGCACACAACGCCTAGAAGGAACTGGCTATCAAGTGCAGCTGTCGGAACGAACCAACAGGTGCTTGGCGACAGATTTTCATTATGAGTGTGTTAGCCAGCCAGTGGGTACTACAAAGTACCCTACCACCGTGCTATGATTTTGATTTATGTATTAGAGGGCAGTAGCCTAATAGAGTAGCTTGCAACACGGGGTATCACTCGCGCGTTGCCGATTCTCTTTTCATACCCTTCTTAAAAAGAGGAGTTGAGAGGAGGCTCTGTACCAGCAGCGTGGTCGTAGCTGGACGACTGGCAGTACCTACTAGGACTATCAACTCCGTCTGATCGGATACTAATCGATCCGACCACTTTATCGCCCGGCATATCTGTTTTCTCTTTTGTTGTTATTAGTTTTTAATTTTCTATTGTAATTGTACATGTTTATTTTATTGTCACTGAATGTTCGTGATGTCATGGACGTAGGCCTCGACTGAAAACCAGCGTGAGGGTTAGTTTTTTACTAACCTAAGCACATTGCTGAGTCGAGACCTATTCCTGGCATCACGCAACATTACATTAGTGTCTAGTTGTTTTTATTTTATCTATTTGTTTGTTATATTTTTTATATTTTGTGTCGTTAATGTAATGTTGTGTGTTGTCTGGAATAAAACTTTTTTCTTTCTTTCAGCGAAAGCGGCCATTGGCCACTAGTTGAAATATAAATTAAGCATTGCTTTCCCTGACAGCCGCGTAAGCTTTTAACTTGTGCCATAAACATAACCCTGCCAACATCGTGTGTGGCGGCTGATCCCGGCGACATCAATTCATTTATCACTACACGGTTAAGAAAAAAAAAACGTGTTTTTGGAAAAACTCGCTTTGATTGGTTTAAAATACCGACGAGTATTTTTTTAATAGAGTTGGTAATATTTTTTGATGTTATATTAATTTTATTAATAAAAATCCTGGGATTCCTCACACGTTTATCTGATTCGAAACTAAGCAGAGCTTGTACTATGGAAACCAGATAACTCTTTACCATTTGAAAATACTTAAAAAAGAATAAGCGTATAAAATGTTGGCCTTGGTGAGAAAAGAACCCTCAACCTGTGGCGTTGCAGTCAGGGTATTTTATCAGGTCAGTTATCTTATCTCCACATGTTACGTATAAATAATTAAATGGCGGACTTCTGTAACACAATGACATAAGAGTTCTATAGATACCCGCCAAGTATTTTTGCCAAGATCAAACGCGACATCATAGTCAAAGACGCGAGGTTCGGGCTCCAGTGTTGGTTGAATACAAGGATGTTATGTATATGAAATTCTGAATCTGGATATGGATACGCTTTAATTTTTTTTATTATTAGTTGGGATATCCGAGTTTTATATAGTTTCAGTAACGGATATTAGTTTTGTACGAAATTGCTAAAGAAAAACTGTTTTACAATAAACTAAAACCGACTTCAAAGTACACTAAGAAGTAATCAAATCCTGACCTGATGACAATGGAACCAAACGGGAAGTGTCCCTTTCAAACAAGAAAGAATTTTCCAAATCGGTTAATAAATGACAGAGCTATGAGGTAACAGACTTAAAAAAGAAATACAAATAGGTTACGATTTGACTTACGACGATTGGCGAAAACTTGTATAACTCACTTATACTCGGGCGGAGTGATTAGAAATTGTTTGAAACTTTTACATACGATTCGATTACGGTTTCGGATATCCGATAGTTACTGTTACGGAGCTCCATAACATCCCTAGTTGAATGAATATCTAACCAGCATTATGCTGAGTTGGAGGATACACTTTTTTTTACAGAAATTTTGCAGCGGTTAAAGTATGAGTAGAGTAATTGACACCTATAAGTAGAGTAATATTTATAAGACACCACCTATAAGTCGAGTAATAATTATAAGACACCACCTATAAGTAGAGTAATAAGTATAGGACACCACCTATAAGTAGAGTAATAAGTATAACGCATCACCTATGAGTAGAGTAATTGATACCTATAAGTAGAGTAATAAGTATAAGACATGACCTATAAGTAGAGTAATTGCCACCTATTTATACAGCGTGTAAAGTATAAGTAGTAACTGACCTGGTTGTGGTAGTGGGCGAGCGGATGGTGCGGCACATGCCGCATCGCCGGATGCAGCATCTCGCCGTCTGCGCCTGCGCACGCGTCTGCGCCGCTGCTGCTGCCCTCTACCGACTGTGTATATAGAAACAATACGTTAGGTAATTGCTTCATTTTGGGACATCTTCACACATGGCATCTCATGCTTAACCAAGCTAAAGAAACTTATTCATCCTTATCACGTGAGATGGTTTAAAGCAAGTCCAGCAAAACCTATGTTTGGTTAGTCATGCTGAACAAATTTAACTATGGGACCAATACTGAATTCTCAATTCTTTTATTACTTTTCATAACAAAATGTCAACATTGCTCGATCGTAATGTATGAAAAAAAAAGTTTGTTTGACTGCTATCTAATAAACAGATTAAAAAAAAATAT
Source organism: Polyploca ridens (assembly GCA_951394255.1). Classification (NCBI taxonomy): domain Eukaryota; kingdom Metazoa; phylum Arthropoda; class Insecta; order Lepidoptera; family Drepanidae; genus Polyploca; species Polyploca ridens. The sequence goes on from OX596272.1 coordinate 6,160,805, forward strand.
AGGTTAAAGAACCTACCTTGTTGGGCTCATCCTTGGTGTCGGCCTCGTCTCCTAGCTCGACAAGTTGGAGAGCTTCCTCTAGGAGGTCGAAGCGGGACTCCTCGGAACTGACCAGCTCAGTCGGCAGGTCACCTTGGATCACGTATTCACCTGGGGAAGAAAGTGTGGTTTAGAGAATATATTATGACTATAGGAATATTCACGAGAATAATGCCTTGCTGAGTTTCTTGCCGGAGTCTTCTCAGTGCATGTATGTACTTAACGTTCATAAATATTAATGTTTTTTTTGTATATACTACTAAGGTAGCAAACAAGCATACCCCTCCCATGATGGTAAGCGGTCACCGTAGCCTATTGATGTTAAACACCTGGGATATCACTCGCCCAAAAATTTTCTGCATCCACAATTAAACTGATAAATTGCATATGTTCAAAATCAAAGTCAAAAAAACATTTATTCAGTTTCGGCCCTAGTAAGTCACATATGAACGTTAAGTTGTTACCACAGACTACGGAGGACATATTCTCGCTAACAAAAAACTGTGTCTATGGAGGCCACCTCTCACGCACACCTTAGTTGGCTATTCCGCTTGAAATTAGACTCTGTCACCGTTTACACAGAGTCGATTACTCGCGCTCAACTAATGTGTGAATGTGTGCGTGCCGGCTCGTACGTACAGCGTGGTGGCCGACTTGAGTGACACAGTTTTTTGTTAGCGAGAATATATCCGACTTTTTTAATATCTGTGGTTGTTACATATTTAGTTGAATTTACCACTGGTTCGAAATACTCTTAAACTGAGAAGACTCTGGCAAGAAACTCAGCAAAGCCTTTTTGTTTGTGGAAGATCTTTTAAAATTTTGTTCACAATAATAACTCTGCTCATTTAACACAGGTAGGGTTGCCATGTCTAAAACTTAGCAACCAGGACAAGACGCGTGAAAACCCCGGATTTTGGAGCCAAGAATCCTGACATGTCAACCGTTTTTTTTAAACTTAGTCTATATAATAAAAAACAGTTCAAAATGTCATAAATCAACTTTTTATTTATTTTCAAAGACATTAAATAGTCATCAAAAATCAAATATTAGCCATCTTTCATCATCATTTTAAACGTTAAAAAACAGAATATTCAGACATGAAATTTTTAAACCCGGACTACAAATGAAACCCCGCCCGGACGCTCCCCGGACGCCCTCTAAACTAGGACCAATCCGGGGAAACCCGGACGGATGGCAACCCTAAACACATGGTCTCTACTCCCAGCAGATAAATAAATTCATAATTAAAATTAAAGTAGGATTTTGTAGTACTTTTTAACTAACATATTAAATTATTTTTACTTTGATGGCTGTATCAGATCAAAACCAACGATTCAAAGAACCTAAAAGGCCGACAGAAAACCAGGAAGGAATATTCCCAAAGGAGTTCACAATACTACCAAAAACACTTCTATGATTTCTAACCCTAAAATAATTGAACAAAAACTACCACAACACTACCGCATAATGAAAGCGGTGGCCAAAAAGACCGGCTATTGACAGTTCATAATTTACAACTGACCAGTTCAAGATGTGGCCAAAAAAATACCTTAACACCTTGCCTTAAGGTACATTTAAGCGTAAGGCAACTAGCATTTAAAATCTTAGTCGTCTTTACAATAACCCTACCGCGGCTACCGTGTATAATTGGTCACGGTTGGACTCTGCGGGTCTTTAAGGCCCCAAGCCATTGACAGTTAAAGGGATTATCACAACCCCTTTGAAGAGATAACGGCCCTTTTTTATACATTTGTGATACAAAATGTTGATGATTTATTGATATTTGTAATTTTTGCATTTGCAAATGTATTGAATGTTGATTGTAAATCAATATGTAAGGGTCTATCGCTAGGGAATAGTCAAAAAGTATGGTATTTTAATTCTTAGTAAGATACCGATTGTAGAACATGAAAACTAACTACCGACAAACTGCGATGTAATTTTAATTTGGTAGATACATACTGGCCCTGATTCTGTTGTTTACAACTTAACTAATTTTAGTCCTGTCAAATTAGTCCAATGCTTGTTTTCAGTATAAAATTTAGTCGCCATCTATCGCGGTTACGTCTAAATACCCGCAAATGAAGACGGCAAAGACTAATTTGACAGCTTTTAATATGTTCTATCCTTTTTTAATAATGTTCGCAAGAAAGAGATGTGGTGTGACTAAAATTAGTTTAGTGCGATTTACAACAGAATCGGCACTTGGCCTTTCAAAATAGGGATAATATAAAAGTAACACAAAGCAAGGCGCCTATTTTAAACAATGTAATTTTATGACAATTATAATGACTTAATTGTCCCAATAACTTTAATACCCTACATGACTTAAAACGTCAAAACGTTGAGCATATATCAAAAAATTAACACCAGTTAAACCCACGCCAAGTCTTTGTTAAAAAAAAATTAAGACCCATTGAAGCGTCCACCACAGTGGCAACATTTGACAATTGTGAACACAAAACAATGAGGATTTAAAAGGTAATCCTGCTTTTGTATGATGGGTATTTTGGACCCCGGGCGACAGTATTTTTTTCAAGTAACGGTAGTTATACGGTTGATCTGAATTGAAGATTTGGTTAATGAAAACAAAAATGTTCGATTTTGATCTACTGTTACTAGATTGGGTATTATGACCATAGAGTATGAATATTAATAGATATATCGTTCACTACTGATTTACTGTCAGAAAATATCGTTGAGGTCCTGTCATATGTTCTCGGAAAAGTATCGATAAAAAACGAGAAATTGGCATTGAATAACTTTGAACGCGCAGTTCGTATCAAGGCAGCGTTGAACACATTACATGATATGGTTTAAGCCAAGACTAGTTAAACCTAGGCAAAAACAAAAAAAAAGCCTTGCTGAGTTTCTTGCCGGAGTCTTCTCAGTTTAAGTGTATTCCGAACCGGTGGTAAATTCAACTGTATGTACCAATTTAACGTTCATAAGTGCCTTACTAGGGCCTAAACTGATTAATGACTATTTGATTTTGATTTTGTTCTAAGATGGTCCCGGCTCTTTTTGTTATATGATGTTAGAAAAAGACGGATATATTTAAACATCTTACGTAATAAGGGGGAGAAAATGTAGTGTCAGGATTTATAATAATTTAATCTTCTACGATAATCCGAGGCATGGCTGGAAAAGCAATTTTTGACGTTTTTACGCATAATACGTCATTGATGACGCAATATTTCGAAGAGTATTATGACGTAGACATATACAGACACTCGCTATCGGACGATATCCCGGAATTATAATAATAGTAAAGCGGAATAGTTTTTTGTTTGTTTAAACGGGTCTATCACTGGAACTACAAGTCGGATTCGAAATATTCTTTCACTAATAGGAAGCTCCATTATCCCCGAATATTACAGGGTACTTTATATCACGGGGACGTGAGTAAAACCGCGGGGAACAGCTAGTGTTTAGATACTATGCATAATACTTTCAAGCCAAACTTTAAGAACTATTCAGTAATTTACCCGTTTTTTAACTGTGTATAGGCCTGTTTGACCACAATCTCACCATGGTAAGTGATGTGGCCGAAGGTGGTAAGCACACAAAGCTTAGAAATTATCTGGCTCTCAAGAGCTTGCGTTGACGCATGCATACCCAGAACAAATGTGACAAATTAAACAGTGTTTCAGTGTTGTATATGTCCTTATTTCCTAATGTAGAACTTGGGAAGTATACAGGTCAGATTCAAGTAGGTACCTAGCTTAGGCACATGTATAGTTCTAACCCGTTCAACCATGAAGGTCCCGCCAATATGCACACAAAATGGCCGCCATTTTTTTGGCGGCTAAAACAAAATAACATGTTTTTTGTACCGCCGGACGGAATTTGATATGGTTAATCGATTGTCTATACCTATAGATAGTTTCTATTTGTTTTTTGTTGCCATGTATTTTTGGGGGAGTAGGAAATAGGTTAAATTTACCTGTTTATATCACTTTAAGGTTATTAACGAATCGATGTACACCAATATGATTTGAAGGTAAAAATAATTGTATTGGTGCCGATTCTGTTGTAAATCGCACTAAACTAATTTTAGTCACATTACACCATTCTTACAAACATTACTGAAAAAGGATAGAACATATTTAAAGCTGTCAAATTAGTCTTTGCCGTCTTCATTTGCAGGTATTTAGACGTAAATTGAAAACAAGCATTGGATTAATTTGACAGGACTAAATTTCTTACACCCTTTTCTTATGTTCTTTGTTAGAAAGTGACATAGTGAGACTAAATTAAGTTGTAAACAACAGAATCAGCAACATCAAGAATGGTTTTGTTAGGTTACGGTCGAGGCGAATTGTAGCTTGGTTACTTTTTTCTACCTGTACCTTGTGGGTCATCTTCATCAGCCTATAATGTCCCACTGCTGAGCACAAGCCTCCTTTCACAAATGAGGGTGAAAGGGAAGTGGCAATACTCCACCACGCGTGCCCACTATATGGATTGATGGAGGTAGGCTATTGGTCAACCTACTGTTGGTATTTCAAGCCGCCTAGTAGGCCTCCAACTAGCTTATCCACTCAATTAAGTGATAACCGGGACCACGGAATAGACCTTATTTATTTGTTCTGTGACCGGGACCAACGGTTTTACGTGCCTTCCGAAACACGGAAACGCTCGACTTGAAATACCACTAGGCGGTCACCCATCTTGGTACCGGCCACACCGGTAGTAGCTTATCTTTTGCCGATCGATTAAGCGAGCGTTTCAACCTTATGGTTACATCCATATATCCATCTCAGGGTTCGAAGCTACCCCTCTGACAAGTTTCATCAAAAACGATTTAGGCGTCAAAACTACACGAAACTCCATAACAAAGACAGTTAAAAATAAACCATAGTTAAACTTAACTCGTTACATAACACTTGATAGTAACCTTGACAATGACTGAGCGACTGTCACGGCTGTGCGCAGCCGAAAGTGAATTGATCCATAGATCATGGATCTATAGATCATTGGCGTAACACCCGCGCCAATTGCCATTGTCGATTGTCGGCTATAGTTTGTGATCATTTGATAGCAAAGTGACGTCGCGTAGGTGTAGGTTTGAATCCTACGACGAGCTTGAGCTTTCGGTGAACCGAGGAATCTAGATCGTAGTGGTAGGGTACTTTGTAGTACCCGTCTGGCTGGCTACCACCCTCAAGTTGAATATTTGTCGCCAAGCACCTATCGGTGTGTTCCGACAGCTGCACTTGAGAGCCGAATCCTACGACGAGCTTGAGCTTTTGCTGAACTGAGGAAACTAGATCGTAGTGGTAGGGTACTTTGTAGTACCCGCCTGGCTACCACCCTTAAGTTGAAAATCTGTCGCCAGGCACCTATCGGTGTGTTCCGACAGCTGCACTTGAGAGCCAGTTCTTCGGCCATATTCGAATAAGTATCTTACATTTTGGAAAATTGAATTTGCCGCAAGATGCACTAATTTAGAGTGAGGTCAAATGTAGGTACTATTTGCGAGATCGAGTATTTTTAACCGACTTCAAAAAAAGGAGGAGGTTCTCAATTCGAAAGTATTTTTAATTTTTTTAATGTTTGTTACCTCATAACTCCGTCTCCGATTTGGAAAATTCTTTTTTTATTTGAAAGGGTACGCTTCCCGTTTGGTCCCATTGTCATCAGATCAGGATTTGATTACTTCTTAGTGTATTTTGAAGTCGGTTTAAGGTTTTTGTAAAACAGTCCAATTATCACTAATGATAGCTGTTCCCCGCGGTTTTACCCGCGTTCCAGGGATAAAAAGTAGCCTATGTCCACTTACGTCCTTCTCCATACTATAGACTATCTGCATGGCAAAGAATCATGGCGAGCTCCATACATTGATTAGTACAAAAAAATAAAACATTTTAGAGGGTTTTGAATCACTTCTAATGTTGAGATTACATTACCAGCAACATGTTAATATACATGAAATATTTTATAAACCCCGCAAAACATAACAACATAACGGTTTTGGTCGTTAATAATCGCGATTCGCCGGCATGCCATAGAAATTCGCATTTTTATCCCGGGGTTCTAAAAATATTTTAAATGGCTCAAGTTGTTCCTTAGGCACCAAGGATCAAATATAACGTCATTCCAACGTCTCTAAAAATCTTTATTTTTTTGTACAAATCTCGCCATGATCCTTTAATCGTGATCTGTTGAGTCGTTAAGACGTTACTTTTTCAACGAAAGCAATAGGACCTCACTCGCTAGTGGTGCCAACTGGTGACCAAAAAACGATAGCCCTCATAGCTGACGTAATAACAAAAATTTCCATCTTGGTATTAGAGAGATTTACTTTCACTATAAGATTCCCATGTTATATCTAAAATCTTATTGTTAAAGTAATTATTATAAATTAACTTTGTCTTAACAATAAAGTAAAAAGATTATCATTTATTCATTTAAATATTTTTATTTTTTTGTTAATTGATAGGATTCTTTTCGTTACTTTAAATTTTTTAATGTCTATTGTTTAATTAGCGTTCCTACTCTTTTTAAATTAATATTATGATTTTGGATTATACAATGAGATTCGTTTTGGCTAATAAGCTGTGAATCTATGAAATAAATAAATAAATAAATTTAATTCTTTTTTTTGTGCTTGTTAAATAATACATTTAAGCCTGTTTCCGTAATTCGAAACTGGCCCTGATTCTGTTGTTCACAACTAAACTAATTTTAATCTCATTATGTCTCTTTCTAACAAAGAACATAAGAAAAGGATGTAAGAAATTTAGTCCTGTCAAATTAGTCCAATGCTTGTTTTTAATATAAATTTAGTCGCCATCTATCGCGGTAACGTCTAAATACCTGCAAATGAAGACGGCAAAGACTAAATTGACAGCTTTAAATATGTTCTATCCTTTTTCAATAATGTTTGTAGGAAAGAGATGTGATGTGACTAAAATTAGTTTAGTGCGATTTACAACAGAATCGGCACCAATGTAAGTTTACTTGTATCTCAGGTCAAAATAAATGCCAGGGAAGATTTCTTACATAAAAACAGACATCTATCTGTTTGTCTTATTTTATTTACCTATAAAACAGTACTGTGACTGACTAACAGAAAAGAGACCACTGTGAGTACCCTTTGAGTGCACTATCCATTCAAAAGGGGGTAAAATAAGGAATTGCGGATCTAATGTGGTTATAACTCGAGAACTACTGTACAGATTTTGATGCGGTTTTGGCACTTAACATCGGGAGTTTTATGAGGAAGATTTTTTGCTATATATCATTGAGCTGTGACTTAAGAGAGCGGAGCAGCGACTGTTTTAGTGAAACAAGTCAGAGATACAATCATCGACGCGTTCAAAAGATAGTGAGAAATAAATCTTGATATTAAAGGAAGATGGTATATTTTTCTTTGCTCTCTTCTGTCTACCGCAAGCAAGCAAAGCTATGGAAAATTATCAAATACTGTGTCATAGATAAAATATGTAATACAAGAATTAATGACAATAAAACCGACCAATAGGATTCCATCAATATTAATTTAAAACAATTGTGACCAATCACGACTCATTAAAGAACCTTTCGGCCATATTTGAAACGAAATTACGTAGCGTCCCACATAGTTCCATTTTTAAATTGACCCGCACGACGTCTCCTGTCTCTGTCTAGCGTGGTGGGTTGATAGGAGATGTAGGTATGCGGCGTTTTTTGTTCCATATTCGAATCATTTGGGACTAGGGTTGATACATTTTTGTTTTTGTTAGAAATTCGGAATTGTGGTCCGCGTAAAGTATACAAGCCATATAGAACATTCTAGTCCATGAAAATAAAAGGAGTTCGCAGTTTCAGAAAATGTACTCAGCTTTCAATGTATGCCGTGTTGTTTTCATACATTTCTCTAGCTTCTGCCCTGAAGTTCCTGACCCAAGGGATCAAAATTGATCAAATATTCTCCTCGGGTAATTTTTTTCTATATAAGTATTGTTCCGGACTACGTACCAATGAACCGAATTTCATCTAAATCCGTTCAGCTGTGTGAGGTATTAATAGGATAGTATGACTAGCTTTTAATCTAGCTTTTCAGTTAAAAAGTAGCTCGTGTCCATCACTATTCTGCAAAAAACAATTAAATCCGTTCAAAACAAGCAAACACATATCATTTCTATAAGCTTGATTCGAATCATATAAAAATGCCGTTTTGACAGCCCTGTCTGAGTTTAACCATAGAGTAATGTTACGGTATAAATAGGACCTCCCACTTCAAGTATTCTGTTCTAATACCAATACTTCTGTAATCTTATAGCTCCTTGGTTACTAGACTTTCAAATCTACATAAATAATTTAGTCATTTTCGATTCTGTCTTTGCTCTTTGAGTATCGTTTTCTCTAGATAAACGTAGGTTTGAAAATATTAATTAATTTAGATTCAGTAACTTTTTTGAAATTCAAAGCGACTGAAATTACCACCAGATAAATAAAAGATATTTATTTTGGTGGTAGTTTTTTTTTTTTTTTGTAACGAATAAATATTTATGTATTCATGTTAAATGTACATTCCTTTATTGGGTAAAATAATATTATATATTATATGATAATGTCTGTGTACTTATGTGAACATTTAAACGAAATTTTAATTATAATTCGCACGTCAAAAGTAAATAATTAAATCAATAAAAATATATCGAACGAAGTTTCGGCCAAACAACGCAGACACCTCGATGTTAATTTGGGATCCTGGCCACCTCCCTACCACTTTTTAATATCTTATAGCAAGGACCTTACAGAATACCGGGTTAGAAAGAGAAGCACTATGTTTCATTTCATTGCGGTTTCCCGTTGCGGCTTTGTAATTCACCGCCTCATCGTTTCAATTGTTTTTTTTTATTTATCCTTAATGACTTCTACCTAATACTTATATACCTTTTTTATTATAGCTACACAGATAATAAATGAATTTAGTTTCGTAAATAATCCGACCTCTTTGATATCTTCATGATCATTCTTTGCAGTCGAATTGAGTTTTGATTCGAGGAAAAAGACATGACGTAGCACGACACGTACATTTTTATGAACGACAGAAGATTTTCCTGATGATAAGTGGGTACAGTCGCGTATGGACATTGGCAATACTAAGATTGACAATATTTGAAGAAACCTCTTCACACCCTTCTTGAAGAACCCCATGCTGTACTCCATTGGGAAAACCACGGCGGGGAGCTCATTCCACAGTCCGAGCGTCCGCGGAAGAAAACTCCTTTGAGCCCGCACAGTTCGAAACAATTCTGGTTTCAATGTGTGAGGATGGACTCCCCGTCGATGGCGAGAGTTGCGATGGTGGAAGGTAGAACAATTCTTTGGAACACTCCCAGTGCTATGGATCTCACATTATTTTCCATCACAAAAAAAAAAACAATAAGTGCTAGACCTACTTCTATTTACTGCCTATTGCCAGGTACACATATTACGGAGCTTCCTGTCCTGTATATTAAAATTGACTTATTGTGTAAATACATGTGACTTGTGAATTGATGACAAAATTTTACTTTGAATTTATATATTTTTATTTCTTGGTTTTCGTATTTTGGACTTTTAATAATAGAGATGATTACTAGGTCAAAAAAAACTTAAGTCCGTCAGTTAGATTATCAAAAAATATTGGATACGTATTATTGCTTTACCAAATCGAGTCAAAGTTCGGGAGCGGGGCTCGTGACGTCACTTTAGAGTAAAAAGTGTACTCTTACGTCACGCGGAACTTCAACACACGACATCTTCGTTTTTTTTATTTAATTGACAAAAGAAAAAAATACGTGTCTAATATTTTTTTATAATGTAAAAGACGGCGTAAAATGGTTTTTTTTTGTCATCTAGCCTATTATAAGAATATGATGTATTTTGCTAGTGATAAAGAATAGGACTGTTTTACAAAAAACTTAAACCGACTTCAAAGTACACTAAGAAGTAATCAAATCCTGATCTGATGACAATGGGACCAAACGGGAAGTGTACCCTTTCAAATAAAAAAATAATTTTCCAAATCGGTTAATAAATGACGGAGTTATGAGGTAACAAACATAAAAATAAAAAACATTCGAATTGAGAACCTCCTCCTTTTTTTGAAGTCGGTTAATAAATAATGCCGTTCTTATTACAATAAATTGAAACTACCTACTTAGGTTTGGTTGGCGGTCAAAAGGTTACAAGTAAATACCTAAATTCATTCAAACGACTTATGTATCAATTTACTACCTGAGTTTATTGCAGAACCTTTTCATCTTTTGAGACCACATAATCAGAATCTATTATTATTACAACTCAATGTAAAAAGAGAATTCCTAATTCATATTATGTAGGTATATCATTAAATGAAAAAAAAAAAAGCGTAGGTATCTGTTTCGAACTAATGGTGGAGTAGTAATCGATGATAGGTCATTGGTAGAAACTTCGGAAACTGAGACAAGAGTCTTGAGTTTGTATCTCAAAAGCTTGACTTTCAAAGAAAACGAGTGGAAACCTTAACACGGCGGTAGGGTACTTTGTAGTACCTGCCTGATTAGCTACTACCGTCTATCTTTTTTATATAAAATGTTTGTAATTGATAATTTTACAGTTTATTCTAGGCTTCAAGTTGTAGGTCCCATTTTTTTGTACTTCTAATAAAAAAAAGATTGTAGTCTAAAGTTATAAAAAAGAAAATCCATGTGCAAATTTTCTTCAATATAAGTTGGTTTTTGAAACAAAAAAAACTAATAAATGATCATAATATAGGTTTATTTCTCGAATGAAAATTCTAAACTACCCTGAATTTCAAATAAGTCCCAATACGGCGCCCAAAAGTCTTTAAATTTCGAATACATTAAAAAAACACATTTCAAATTCCTCCCGCCTTCACATATTTTGAATACAGAATACGTGTCGTGTATTCAGTTTTTTTTTAAAGCAGGCACTGTACTTGAGACCGAGCCTTTTGAGTTTTCGAACGTTCGAGTGTGGGATGTTCTCATTTCGAATACCTTGTCGTAACTTTTTTAATTTTGTTTTCGACCCGCACCAAGGTAACAATGGCAAATGGGATTGACGTATCGATAGGATTCCTTTTTCTTCAATCATTTTGGGATTGGAGTGAAGAGTTATTACTAACATGTAACTAGAAGTATTTTATAAAAATGACGGGCCAGCTGGCGTGGTTGGTTCCACCTATCGCGCCGCAGGTCGTGGGTTCGATTCCCACACAGGACATGCATTTATGTGCATGAACATGTCTGTATGTCCTGAGTCTGGGTATGTATTTACAAACAAAAAGTAGTATATGTATTATATCAGTTAAGTATCTGGTTTGCTTTGCTCTGCTTAGTTTGGGATCAGATGACCGTGAAAAAGAAAATATTGTATGTTTTAAATTTCTTAATTAATACGTAATTAATAAGAGTTTAAAAATAAACTAATAAAGGTATCACAGTTGAAAATACAGTCCACCATTCCAACAGCCTATGAAAAAAAATTGCGAAATTGCCATGCGACTTATTGAGACGATTTTATAATTCTGTTATCCTTTATAGTATAAAGAATAGTATAAATTATATAACTTGTAACAGAATGGATATATCCATAAAGGTACACGGCTTCTTTGGTACTAGGCGCACAGATCGCGAAGGAGAACATTTTATAGTATTAGCAAGTGACGTGACGATATTGGCCCTGATTCTGTTGTTTACAACTTAACTAATTCTAGTCTCACTATGTCTCTTTCTAACAAAGAACATAAGAAAAGGATCTAAGAAATTTAGTCCTGTCAAATTAGTCCAATGCTTGTTTTCAATATAAAAGTCGCCATATATCGCGGTTACGTCTAGACGGTAAATACTAATTTGACAGCTTTAAATATGTTCTATCCTTTTCAATTATGTTCGCAAGAATGATATGTGATGTGACTAAAATTAGTTTAGTGCGATTTACAACAGAATCGGCACCATTGATCCGCATTGTACGGCGACAGGTTGGTTATGATTTTATTCAATAAACTTGGAAGCAAAAAATTGGTATGAATATTTGAGTAATTTATTTTGAGCTGAAACCTTTTATAGAGAATCTGTACTTGATGTAGTCTTCACTACTTCTCCGTGACACGTTGTATATAAAAATAATTCATATCTTAAATAAATCGCACCGTATTCTAAGAACACAATGACCACATATGACGAAAAAACATTCAATCTCTAGAGAAATGTCAATTGTATTCCATATCGCTCAGATCGATCAAATGTGACAGATTAAACGTCAAAATATTTTATATTTACAGTGAGTTTCTATATTTGTCCCTTGAGATTGCTAATCGTGATTTTGCGGTGAATATATACAGGGTTATTCAATGCTATATAATACTAGACGTCCCCCGCGGTTTCACCCGCATTCCCGGGATAAAAAGTAGCCTATAATAAAAGGGGATAATGTAGCTTCCTACTAGTGAAAGAATTTTTTGAATCCGACTGGTAGTTCCATAGATTAGCGCGTTTAAACAGACAATCAAACAAAAACTCTTCAGCTTTATTAGTATTACATTACATTACAATTATAGTATAGATGGATGGGATTATGTAGGTAATTTAATTTACTATACAGTATTTTCACATTAATGTGCAGATTCTCTGGTAGGTTTCTAAAAATAACGTCATAATTCGTTTTAAAATCATCTACAATTAATACAAAGTACACTTACCCCTTTACTCATAAAACGTTATTTAACTAATATACTGTTTAAAGGGTCACGTAAATAACGTCACTCTATTGGAATTGTCAAAGAATGTGACATTATTTACGTGACCATTTAAACAGTATATTAGTTAAATAGTGCTTTATGAGTAAGGGGGTAAATATGCATCTATACTATTAGTTTAGTTGTAGGCGGTAATCTCCAGAACTACTGATCTGATTTCAAAAATTATTATAGTATGTATAGCTACTTTTAATCCCGGGTGAAACCGCGATGTACAGCTAGTTTAAATCACATTCGACAAAGCAGTATGTAAAAAAACTAAAATTATCTGCACTAAGAATTTTCAACACACGATTACAAGTATTTAGGATTTGAATTAGAATGATCAGATCATACTACTGCATACATAGATATATACACAAATAAGTATAATCATCACCAAACCCATACATCACCAATGTATGACAAAAATCCCCATTTAAAACCACCGTCGGTAATCGTAGAGAAAGCTACAAGACGCCTACGAAGCGCGTTGAAGTCTTTTTCTACGCTGCATTCGGAGATTACGTTGCTATATTGATGCATATTTATTTACTTCTATACCGCTGTTATGTGATTTTATGTTACTCATATACGTATTTTGGTTATATACTCCGCTTTTTAGTAGGGTTAAAATGTATAAATAATGCTAAAAGAAGGATTTTTCTTCGTCACATTAGATTTTCGATTCGTCATTTGTTTTTTTTTTTGTATTTTCATTTGATTTGCACTTTTATAGCGCTTTTATTTGACATATATTAGTGACTAATTGAATAACCTAAAGCATCACTAATCTAATAAGCTATTTAATATTTAAATCAGTACTTAAGAGGAAAGGATCGCTGCATGAAATCTGAAATATAGGTATTTAACATATCTATTGCTGTCGCGCTGTTGCTGGGATATAAATGTATGATGGACGATAGAGACAACTGCAGCTTGGATCGATTATACCTATTTAAAATAGACGAAATCGCTATTTCGTAATCCCCAGTTTCCTCCTCCAATACCACATTCATCATGGATTTGGAGCATATTTTTGCACTTCTATACCACTCTTATTTGACTTAGAGTGAGATTAGAATGTAAATATTATGTAATAAATCTACGCTTGTTTTGAAAAGAGTAATTGCTGAGTTTATTGGCGGCTCTTCTCAGCAAATGCAACCTACCGAACCGGTATTCAACTAAATGGCTGCGAAGGTCTATTTCAATGTTGTTTTTTTATATTTGAAAGGTCTGAGGTTATTTAGCATTCTAATTTGATTAAAGTGAGCTGCGCAGTGAACGTTTTAGTGAGACAAAAATAGTTTCCACGCAAAAAATGCTAGATCCTACTCTCTACTTGTTAGTATGTTTGTTAACGCTTCAACGGCCCAACCAATCGTGATGGAATTAGGTACTCAGGTAGCTTATAGCATGGAGAGAAGAATAGTAAAATTATAAATTTTAATGTGTTTTTTTTATGTTTATGATTCAATCACACATGAACTGCTAGACCGTTTATGATTTGTGTGGAACGTGTCAGGGAGATAGATTTATATCTTGGAATAAAACAAAAGATAATAATATTAAAAAAACATAATATAAAAAAAACATAATATCCCACGGGAACGCGGGAAAAACCACAGCGCAGAATTTATACGGCTCCTAAATAACGTTAATATAACCTGTAGCTATAAAGAGGTAACTATACAGAATGGTGCGTATTCTGTTGTTTACAACTAAACTAATTTAGTCTCACTATGTCTCTTTCTAATAAAGAACATAAGAAAAGGATGTAAGAAATGTAGTCCTGTCAAATTAGTCCAATGCTTGTTTTCAATATAAATTTAGTCGCCATCTATCGCGGTTACGCCTAAATACCCGCAAATGAAGACTAAACTAACTAGCTTTAAATATGTTCTATCCTTTTTCAATAATGTCCGTAAGAAAGAGATGTGATGTGACTAAAATTAGTTTTTTTTTTATTTTTTATTTTTTTATACCACTAAGTTGGCAAACAAGCATACGGCCCGCCTGATGGTAAGCAGTTACCGTAGCCTATGAACGCTTGCAACACCAGGGGCATCACTCGCGCGTTGCCGACCCTGAAGAAATCTCTTCACACCCTTTTTGAAGAACCCCATGCTGTACTCCAATGGGAAAACCACGGCGGGGAGCTCATTCCACAATCTGAGCGTCCGCGGAAGAAAACTCCTTTGAGCCCGCACAGTTCGAAACAATTCTGGTTTCAATATGTGAGGATGGACTCCCCGTCGATGGCGAGAGTTGCGATGGTGGAAAGTAGCTGAGGGCATCAAGTCGAAAAATTCTTTAGAACACTCTCCGTTATACAAGCGGTAGAACACACATAAGGAGGCAAAGTCTCTCCTCAGACTAAGGGGCTCTAAACCACTTGTAAGCTTGGGATCGTCAACAATTCTGATGGCACGTCGCTGAACTGAGTCTAGAGGCCCGAGCTGGTATCCAGGTGCTCCCGCCCATAGATGACAACAGTACTCCATATGAGGCCGGACCTGCGACTTATAAAGTTGCAGCCTTTGCCCCGATGTGAAGTACTGCCTCGCTCTATTGAGCACTCCAAGCTTTTTGGATGCCAGCTTAACCTTGTCTTCCAAGTGACTTCGGAACAAAACGTCGCTAGAAATGTCGACGCCAAGGATCCCGATGCTTTGACTGATGTTCAAGGAGGTGTTCTGGAATTGTGGAGCCACAGACCATGGGGTTTTCTTAGCGGTGAACGCGCAGGCTTGAGTCTTGGTGGGGTTGAAATGGACTAGGTTTAGTCGACCCCAATCGGAGACACTAGTTAGTGTACTCTCGATTTCAGACATCAGCCGTTCGCGGCTTTCCTCCACCTCGGAACGAGGGATATTTGCACGGCCCGTGTAATAAGCGTCCCCTGTACTGTCGTCCGCATAGCAATGAATGCCGTCAATAGACAGCATATCATTGATATACAGTAGGAACAGTGTTGGGGACAACACAGAGCCTTGCGGGACGCCAGCATTTATGTCCATGCTATCGGAGCAGCGACGACGGCTCTTATGCATCTGCTGGACAGAAAGCTGGCGATCCACTTGCATAATCCCTCGGGAAGCCCGTATGCTGGTAACTTCGTGAGAAGACCCCTGTGCCAGACCCGATGGAACGCCTTCGCCACATCTAGGCTCACTGCCAAAGCCTCACCTTGACTCTCGATGGCGAGTGACCAACGGTGCGTGAGATACACAAGGAGGTCACCAGCTGAGCGACTGTGGCGGAAGCCATATTGTCGGTCGCTCAACAACTCGTGATCCTCCAGGTATCTCAAAAGCTGCGTGTTGATCACACGCTCCATGACTTTTGAGAGAAGGGAGGTGATGGCGATAGGCCTGTAATTCGTCGGGTCTGATCTGTCGCCTTTTTTGGGCACTGGGTGCACTTGGGCAGTCTTCCACGAAGACGGGACTTCCTTTTTGGTGTAGGAAAGTGCGAATTACAACAGAATCGGCACCATAATTGTATAAATATACTTGTAGCTTTAGGATGTTTTCGCTTCGCTGAGCAGACCTCCTACGCGTGGAAAAGAGATATGACAATCCTTATGAACACTTTGCGAGAGATGAAGAACCCATAGCGTCCGAGTACCTACTTTCAGGAGGTGTGGTTACACGTTTTAATTAAATTAATTACGATCGTGCAAATTAAACTAGAAAAATTTTGGTATGTTATCGACATTGTGACTTGTTCCTTGCGTATTGTCCGAACCGGTGGTAAATTCAACTGTATGTACAATGTAACGTTCATAAGTGCCTTACCAGGGCCTAAACTGAATATTTGACTTTTTGATTTTGATTTGATTGTGACGCGCATAGAAAGAAATAACTTACAAAATTATATGTATCACAGGTAAACATGTATTTTTTCATTGGAATGTTTTCAACCATATTGTATCGCAATATTATCATTAACCGGCTCCAAAATCAGTTTTTAAAGAATATTTATTTATCTATATCTAAAAATATATGTATGTAACACAGCACCACATTTTCCTAAAAACTAAATTCCCAACAATTAAAATTTTGTCGCGTTCTGATCCGTCTCTGTTTATCTTAACATACAAGATCTTGGCTT
This sequence comes from Polyploca ridens, assembly GCA_951394255.1. Lineage (NCBI taxonomy): Eukaryota > Metazoa > Arthropoda > Insecta > Lepidoptera > Drepanidae > Polyploca > Polyploca ridens. The sequence goes on from OX596272.1 coordinate 6,177,684, forward strand.
GAAGCGGTCAAATAAGACTTACATTCAAAAATGCAACCTTTTGATTAATTCAAGGTTTGTATGTGATCACAATTTCATCATCAGTGAAGCAAACATAGCTTGGAAACTAGCTCTCAAGTGCAATAGCCGAATATCTAGGTGCTTGCCCATCGTTCTCGAGTTTCAAACTAAATTCTCATTTCAATCGTAAATACCTACTGCCATTAGCAATATACAGCCATTTCACTTCATAAAAAAGTGTAGTCGTTTTGTAAAAAAAAACAAGGCTGAAAAACCAACGTACCAAACCAGCTTCTTAGTAAAAAAACACAGTTCTATATCGCACTCACTGAATTTAGTTCCGCAATCAAATGTTACCATTAAAAAAAAATCACACTGTCACTGTCAAGTGAAATTGTCTACTTTTTTTCCGATGACTGGCCGGTTAATTTTGCAGACGCGAGCGTGACCTAGCGTTTCGTCAATGCACTATGATTTTCACTTTTTTTTTTCTGAAATCGCGCAAGGATACGACTCCTTGCAGCCGCGGTGGAATAATGGAGCCTGGATAGAACCTTTTTGTCCCTTGCCTCGTACGTACTGGCTGCTTTTTTTTCACATTGTCTCGTCCAACCGGTTCGTCGGCCTACAATAAAACGCCTGTAGGCGGAGCGCATTCGAATTTCGAACCGTGTACGATGTTAAATATATCCGTCTTGCTTACGCTCGCGGGTTTCTCGTATGTTGGAAAGAGACGGATGTATATTTGGAGTGTGTGCCGAGAAAACCTGATTTTGCGTAATGTTTTTTTTCCGGATCAAAGGATTTTCTTTAGATGTATTTTTGTTGGTCAAAAGGTATATTGGATTTCTTTATATTAGAAGGGAGAATTGTAATCGAATGCATGTTGTATTTATGTGTATTCTAATAATAGAATCGTTGTTTGTATTATACATAGAACTAACATATAGAATCCATTGTCATTATACTTCGATTTTTAGAAACACTCAAAGGCTTATAATTTTTAAGAAAAAAAAATATTGTACTTAATTCGGAGCTCAATAAAAAAAGACATTTCATAAACATATTTTTTAACTGTTTTATACCTACTCGATACCTAGACAGACTGAAACAGAGAAATGATAATTCGATACATACTACTAAGTTAATTAATTTAAATAAATTAACTTTTTAACAAAAATATAAACCTTTATTATTCATTATTTTTGAATTTTTAGTTTCATTATATACTGAATACATCTGCGTAACGTTTTCGAGCGTACAGGCCTGATGTTTTGTTGTGTGATTGCGTAAACAATGCATATTTATGCGATAGCGGCAATCGCGGCTAATTTGCTGTAATTTTTTTAAGAGTTTCGTTGTCTATCTCTGAAACTCATCATCAGATTTATATGAAATTTATATGGGACCATTTCGGAATATACCCCTTTCGAACAAAAAAATAATTTTGCAAATCCGTCTATATATGACGGAGTTATGCCCGAACATACATAAAAAAAAAAAAAAAAAAAATATAAACATCCGAATTGAGAACCTCCTCCTTTTCTTGAAGTCGGCTAATAAAAGGCCCAAGGCACCAGAAACTATCGAAAAGCCTAATATTTCTACCATAATGCGTCTACACGACAATTCCTGGTTCTGCGTAATACAGAATGCAGTATTCGACATTTTGACGAATTTCTGTTTTTTAAAAATGGCAACTGAAAACTCACTCATCAAATTTTTCATGAAACTTTACTAATAGTTATTTAAGTATGAATGCAGTAATGGTTTTTTTTTTTTTAATTCCGGCATTGGGGTTAGTATGAGCGATCGGAGAACCTCGGGCTTCATATATTAAAATTGTGAGGAATTTGTGAAGAAACTAAACCAGCTGCTTTTAAAAAAAATATCAGTTCACTGAAAAACTACTAGACCGATCACGATGAAATCTGACATGCGGATAGCCCATGGTATGGAGAAGGACATAGGCTACTTAATGTCCCGGGGACGCGGGTGTAACGGCGTGGGACAGCTAGTAATATACAGGTCGTTGTTTTGGTCAGCGACGAGCGACTCAGGGTCGATAATACAAATGATACTGGTGCTAAAAAAAATATAAAAAAAATACTTTATTTTTTTTAAATAATAAAAATAAAAAAAATAAAATTTTGAAAATCATGTAATAAGCTAAAATGTAGACATAATTCTCAACGGGAGTACGAGGGAGTAAAGGGGTGGGGCGATGGCGGCTTGCGCCTAGCTCTAGAATGCACGTGCCTACTAACCATACTTTGCGGTAATTTTATTTCAAATTGAATAAGGTATGTCTCAACATATTTAGAGTATTTAATGGAATTAAGTCCATTTTTGGGGAATATATATTTTGTACTACCGCTCCTGGGTCGCTTGTCGCCGACCAAAACAACACCCTGTATAATGTATGTAATACACCCATAGTAATAAAGGGCTGTGTGCATCGGTTGGTCAATTTAAACGTTACAATTGATATTTCCGTATTAAATGGACAGGATCTGGGTCCTAACATCAAGTGCTATAAATTTATTTGATACTAGCATCCGCTCTGCGTTTTTCCCAATGCTATCTATCCCTTACTTTATGAGTTATTGCTATCGGTCAGAAATTTTTGGCGATTTTCGAAATAGAAATAATCGATCACGTCTCCAATAAGAATCAAAAGACTCTATGGTGCCAAGTTAGGTAAGGCTACTAGAAACGTCACAAATCGAAATAAACTTTTCTCATGCATTTAGGAAAATAAACGTTGGACTTTTTGGCGTGAACTTGCAGAGTGACGTTGCTTTTTCAATTTTATTTTCATAAATTCGTGCATGTATTTTCAGTTTGTATTTTATCCAGATCAATCCATGTGCACCAGTGAAGTGAAATGAAATGAATTATGTGTATCGTGACTTTTCAAGTTGTCTCAAAAAGTCCGTGAAGAGTGAGTGATTTATTGACTGGAAATTATAATATAACTCGACACTGGCAGATATAAGTCCTAATTTGGATTTGGTTGCCAAAATTAAAACTGGTAAAAAGAAATGAACGTGAAAAGTTTTTTTTTTCATATTCTATAATTGCCTATAGCATTGACTCAAAAAGTTTGGGATAGCCTCCTAAGACCATATTCGCGTGGATTCAACTCGTAAAAATGTTTGCCCTTACTGACCCAGTCTTAATTTCCACCAGTATGTACAAATATTTTCCACGCATCACCCGTCCGTCACACGTCATTCGCAAAAACCTCTTTTTTCTGGTATTTCCACCATTTTTTCTATAGTCGAATTAATATCCCCGCATCCGCGTCACCATAACTTTTTGTCGTCATGAATTAAACTTTTTTCTTTCTTTATAATTGAGCTTAATCAAAATCTGTTCAGCTGAGACGTAATTGGATTAAAGCTTCACACATACACACAATTTTTCATTTATAGCGCCCGCTAATTCTTTTGCAGCCCGCGGATTTGCCCGCGTTTCCTGGTTATAAAGTAGCATATGCTTTTATCTATGCCATATGCTAGCTGCGTGACAAATTTCATCGCAATTGATTGCGCAGTTAATGCGTCAAGAGGTAACATACACACTTTTACATTTAAATATTAGTTATAATTGGGATATTAGTAGGAAGTAGGTTGGACCAATGGTTTGTCCTCTAAATCATTAGCCGTACCTACAAGCCAGTACCTAATTAATATTCCACTAGCATCTAATATCCTGACCATAACGCGAGAGTATCTCGTGAGGTATCTAATCACAAAAAATTAATTACACTACATACTACAATCGTTATAAAAATTACTATATTTTTATTGTATTCTACAAGCGTGGGATATTCACTTTATGAGTTCATAATATACTAGCTATCCCCCGCGGTTTCACCCGCGTTCCTGGGATAAAAAGCATATGTTCTTCTCCATACCTTAGGCTATCTGCATGCCAAATTTCATGATAATCGGTTGAGTAGTTAAGGCGTGAAAGCGAGATAAGATCAGGATAAGATTAGGTCTAGTTTTTCGCCCCGCGTTCTAAGTCCCTATCCCCTACTTTATCTCCTTAGGGGATGTACTTCCTTATTAGATGTCTTGGATAGTCAAATAAAATATCTATAACCACTGATTTACGCTATGCGTTGTCAGTTAGTCAGTGTTAGTTTTAGTTTTATGTGTTTTTTTTATATGGCTTACTATGAAATGTAGAAGATACATTTCATAGCGCGGGAAACCGCTATTGGTCGGCAGCTACCGCCATGTTAGCGCGCGCCGTGCGGAGGGACCTCACGCGCGAGTGAGACCCAACTAACAGCTGCAGTGTATTATGAACTTTATAGTAGTGATCTAAGGTTGATTGTAAGTTTTAAGCATTCTTTCGTTAATCTTCGGGGCCATACTTTATTTTCTGTGCGAACGAAGATTCACGACGCGCCATATCAGTTGGGTAATACTGTACTAATAAGTTCGAAGGACCAGGCGAAAGTCCTTAGCGTAGTAGACCGTAGAAAGACCTCAAGTAGAGCGCACAGATGGTAAGCGATTACCGTAGGTATATGGACGTTTGCAACACACGAGGCATCACTCACGCGTTACCGACCCTTCCCTCCCCAATGAGCTCTGGCGACCTTACTCACGCGCAGGAACACAACATAAAGTTATTTGGCTGCGGTATTCTGTAAGGTGGAGGTACTTCCACAGTCGAGCTGCTCTTTGAGCGAATAAACGCTACGCTCTACCTCTCTTAGTTTCAAGGTAAAAGTCAAAAAAGTGACACGCCATTTTAAAAATAGCTGATACATTCTTATATATGTAAATAAACAAAAATATTGATGTAAACTTTCACAAAAATCATCCCGTTTAAAAACCGCTGATTGGCGATGACGTGGCTGCCGCGCCGTGACGTCATCATGACTAGCCTGCGCCCAAGGATGCTCTTGAAAAGATTAGCTTCAAATGTGTCGAAAAAGAGTATTGTAGTGTATTTTTGAACTTAGGTCCTTATTTTAGTCAACTCAAGTCAAGTTTTGAGTCAATACTGTACCTATTGAATTTGAAACCTACATTTATGACATAAGATTTATTTTCAATGAACACAATCTAGTCTTGAGACAAGACTCATGTTTTGATTCTCAGGCCTTAGTCTTGACTAGAATATAATCTCACTGTAATACGTTTCAGGCGATGATAGCTCAGTGGTAGTGACGTGAAGGTCGCAGGTTCGAATCCTACTATGAGCTTTCGGTGAAGGAAAACATCGTGAGGAAACCATAGCACGGTGGTAGGGTCCTCCCTGATGTTGAAAATCTGTCGCCAAGCACCTATCGGTGTGTTCCGACAGCTGCACTTGAGAGCCAGTTCCTTCTAGGCTTTGTGTGTGTTCCTTCGGCCACATCATCACTTACAATGGTGAGATTATTGTATTGATTAAGACGCAGGGCACAGAAAATGTCAATAAGTTTATTAATATAATCCAAAGATTAACACTTTCACTATTAAAAAAACAAGTACGCGTGCACCGGAAGCGCGGACATGTTCTAGTCATGGTGACGTCACAAGATGGCCGCCAGTCATCGCCGTTCAGCGGTTTTGTACAATGCAAGTCGGGTGTGGAGACTGTGGAGTGGTTGAACTTTACTGTTTAGTTTTGCGTTTATTAAAATGTGAATGTAATCTAGACGACATTATGGTATTTATTTAAGAAAAATATTATCTTAGGATATACTTCACACGTCATCTGATCCTAAACTAAGCAAAGCTTGTACTATTGAAAACAGATAACTGGTATACTTACTACATATTTACTTATACTATCTTAACTAATATTATAAATGCGAATGTGAATTTGTTTGTTACGCTTTCACGCCTAAACTGCTGAACCGATCGCGATGAAATTTGGCGTGCAGAATGCCTATGGTAAGAATAATAATAAATTTACTGTCAAACCCATTACACAATACAAAAACATCAAAAAACGTCTGACAAAAAGTAGTAAACTCAGCATAATGCTAGAGTGCACTGTAACACTTTTTATTGCGGCAACGCGAGTGAAACTGCAGGGGATAACTAGTACATAAATAGTTTGACGGGCCAGTTGGCGGGGTTGGTCCTATCCACTGCAGGTCGTGGGTTCGATTCCCACAGAGGACATGCATTTGTGTGCATAAACATGTCTGTATTCAAAAAAATTCAAAATTCAAAAAGCATTTATTCAATTTAGGCCCTGATAAGGCACTTATGAACGTTAACAAATGGCTCTACACCGGTTCCAAATACAACTTGAACTGAGAAGACTCCGGCAAGAAACTCAGGATATGGTATCAGTACTCAGGTATGTCCTGAGTCTGTGTGTAATTATGTATATTAAGTATGTATTTACAAACAAAAAGTATTATATCAGTTATCTGGTTTCCATAGTACAAGCTCTGCTTAGTTTGGGATCAGATGACCGTGTGTGAGGAATGTCCCGGGATAATTATTAGAACAGTAGTTTCTTAACCCGGTGGTAGGGTACTTTGCTTTAGGTACTCGCTTGGTGGCACCCACAGATTATTAACTAAGGGTTGGTATCGATACCCCTCTGAGCTCAGTATGTTCTAGCTGCTAATCTTGAGCCAGGACCCTTCCAGATATTCCACTAACCACCTTCGTTCTAATCATCACTCATCAACGGTTATCAAAAAAAAGAAATAATTGGACTGTTTTACAAAAACCTTAAACCGACTTCAAAGTACATTAAGAAGTAATCAAATCCTGATCTGATGACAATGGGACCAAACGGGAAGCGTACCCTTTCAAATAAAAAAAGAATTGTCCAAATCGGTTAATAAATGACGGAGTTATGAGGTAACAAACATAAAAAAAAAAACATTCGAATTGAGAACCTCCTCCTTTTTTGAAGTCGGTTAAAAAATAGTATGAATACGAGGACAATATCAAAAGTAGCGGGAACTCTATCGCCAAGTCCTATCGGTGTGTTTCGACAACTGCACTTGAGGGCCAGTTCCTTATTGCTTACCACCTTCGACCATATAATTGACAATGGTGAGATTTCGGTCAAAACAAGCGAGTTTTATCATTGTTTTTACACATACTGTTTGTATGGTGTACAGGTTTTAGTACAATATATAAGAAATTTTAATACACGTAAGGTATGTTGTTAACATTAATTTCTCAACTGTTCTCTCAACCCATTTCTATTAAACCAAAATTGACCGTCGAAAAAAAAAACCGTAAAATTACAAGTTATTAACACCCTTTTAGACTACCATTCGGTGGTTTTAGACAAAAGAAAATATTAAAAGGCTTTTTTTGTCTATACCTGAACTAGAAAGGAGCGCCAAAAAAAAACTTGTCTCTGGTAGGCTTTTAAGATAATGTCATTTGTCAAATGTGGTTTGGAAAAAAAAGGTTTGACGTTTTATTTCTTTACGCGCCACTTTTGTTACAGAATTAGCAAATATTTATTGATTTTTTTTTGCTTCATTAGTGCTATAAAGTAATTTATTTGAGGTTATACGTTGGTACTAAGGCGGGAAATTGGATTTTTTTCGGGTTTTTATTGTTTTTTTTTTACCTTCGTAGAAAAATATGGACAGATATTTCAGTGATTGGCGACCGTAGAAGGTTCATTTGGCACATTGAGTTATGAATGTTTTTTGTATAATTCTTCTTCTCTTCTTCTTCTCTGTCGTTTCGCTCTTGGCAGAGCGGTCGTGGTCACGTTGAGGCGTCCACATCGGTGATAGAGGCGGACACAGCTCTCCGCACGATCTCCCGCCATCTCTCTTTTTGTATAATATGAGCCATATTTAAACGTTTCTTTAAAAACCGTAAAACTGACTTCTGATTTTGATTTTGTGAAATGTACAAAAATTGTTAATATTAAACAAAAATTATCAATTCCACAATATTCCAAATGAACTCCTACGGTCGCTAATCGCTGAAATATTTACCCATATTGTTCTACGAAGGTAAAAACCAATAAAAGCTCGAAAAAAATTAAATTTCCCGCATCGATAATAACGTTAAAACTTAACGCCTTGTTTTTTTTTAAAGAACTGATCTCCGAATTTTTAATCTGGTAGGGGTGAACGAAAGGTAAAAAAATCTGGAGGCTTTATTAACAATTCACGAAAATCTAGATTAATTATTGATTAATTTATTATAAAGAGGTACTTAATGGTTGTATGTGTGGATTCAGGAGGTAATCTCCGTAACTACTGATACAATTCTGACAAATCTTTTACGAATAAGCTATACCTAAGAGTTAGATATTATTTTTTTCTCGAGAACGCGGGTGAAACCTCAGCTATAAGTAAATAAAATAAACAAAGAAAGAATTCAAATCTGTACTATAATAAAAGAGCAAAGGAATCTTTACCTACTGCGGTCGTTGGGAACGTTTAGTTTTAATCGAAAAACCTGTTTTCTGCTATCGAACTCATAAAGATCCTTATTTAAAATCAAATAAATAGACCTTATGCCTCAGTCTTTAATGTTTAGTTTACAACAACTTTAATATTGGAACGTCGGTGTCAAAATAACTCATTAATTCAGTCCACCAAACAAAAGCCAATCTAAAATTTCTTGCAACAGAGATGAAATTCCATCTAAGATTTAAATTACGAGCGATTTCCGAAAAATAATTCCCAGTTAAAATTAGAAAACTTGTACGAATTATACACTGCCAAGCGTTTGAACCTTAAATCATTGGGATAAGGTCGGATTTCGTATGAAGCATCTCTACCACAATGGAACAATTTCAAATTCTTTTGTTTTACACGAGGGTGAGGTCGGTTATTCGAACTTGATTCTTAGGACGATAGAGATAAAGTTGTCTTTTGAATGTTATGCAAAAGGTGCTTAGAACGTTTCGGTTTGCAAAGGGAATTTATTGATTAGTAAGCGAGCCGACCAATCGGAGGGCGCCCCATGACAAAATGGCCGCCCGAGGGTAGTCTCCCTTTCTGAAAATTTATATCCATCTAATTTATTAACGCATTGTGTTCGACCGACATTAATCTTTTTCTGCCTTTTATTAATGGTTGCGCGCCGTGCGGCTGTTTTATTTTAATGAAAACGATTTTCCCGCGTTTTCGGGACGCCATCTTGTGTTTTTGGGTGCGTTCTTTCTTTGGTTATTAATGTATGTTTACCTACTTACTGTTGATAGTATTATACAATTTTTTACCTACCTACCGTTCATTTATACCTTATTTTACTTACGGATTTGATCTACCTGGGGGAAGCTCGAGCAACGCTTATAAGCGAAGGAAAATTGAAAAATATAAGTACACAGAAATCATCAAGTTAGGAACATAAATAAATATCCTGGGACATTCCTCACACACGGTCATCTGATCCCAAACTAAGCAGAGCTTGTACTATGGAAACCGGATAACTGATATAATACATATACTACTTATTGTTTGTAAATACATACTTAATATACATAATTACACCCAGACTCAGGACATACAGACATGTTCATGCACACAAATGCATGTCCTATGCGGGGATCGAACCCACGACCTGCGGCGCAATAGGTGGAGTCTTAACCAAATGCGCCAACTGGCCCGTCGACATACGGACATAATTGGTTTATTTTTTTGTGTATGGCACATGTAATAATTCTTTTTTCTAATGTCACTTACATACAATAATAGGAAGAGTCTTGTCAATCGATTAACCAATACCTATGTAAATATATGTACAAAGTTGAATACAAGTTTGGTGTGCGTGTGTGAGGTTAGTGTAACTTCTCAGCCTTTTAGTCAAAATCAAAAAACACATTCAGTTAAGGCCCGGTTTCAATAATTTACGGACCGGTATCGGTTAAGATTTATTAAAATTAAGACTCTTATATCTTTACTAATAATGAAGCAAAGACCTCAGAGCTTTGCATAGCAATCCCTCCCATATGGAAGTAGGTATCACAGGTAAAATTTGCTTACGAAATTCAAATTCAAATTCAAAATCATTTATTCAAATAGACCTTCGCAGGCACTTATGAAAAGTCTGACTCTAATACTCTAATACCGGTTCGGAAGGTTGCATTGGCTGAGAAGAGCCGGCAATAAACTCAGAAATTACTCTTTTAAAAACAAGCTTAGATTCATTACATAATATTTACATTCTAATCGCACTGACAACAATTGCGTGCCCCGGCGCGGCGGCAAAACTACAAAGTAGACTGAATCTATATATATTAAGTAAATAAATAAATGGCAAACTTAAGCAGACCAACCTCACAAGCAGCACCTGTTCACAAGTATGACGCGTGTGACAGCCATTGCCCTATATATGCCCAGTTTGGCGATAAAAATACCTACCATTGGTAAGCAAAACGATTCGTTTTTGTTTATTGAAACCGGGCATAAGACACTTATGAACACAGCTTACCACAGATCACAATACATTTTAATTGAGAAGACTCCGGCAAGAAACTCGACAAGGCATTTTTTTACATTGCCACACTGTTTATGTCGCCCAAGGCGCCAAAAGCCTACAAGGCAATTTAAATTAAAAAAAAGATTGTCTATGACACCAAAGAGTTCAGTGTCCTCAAATAGGTAACATTGTTTTGATGACGGCTCATTTTTAACCGGCCGCGACTGCGGGCCTACCGCGAAATTGTAAACATCATCGTTGCCAGTCACTTTTATTTAATATTTACTACACCCCTTTGCTCACCTACTTGTTTATTACTATTTAAATATATTTAGCAATCCATACTAATACTATAAATGCGATAGTAACTCTGTCTGTCTGTTACTCTTTCACGTCTAAACCACTGAACTGATCACGATGAAATTTGTCACGAAGATAGCCTATAGTATGGAGAAGGACATAGGCTTTTATCCCGGGGAACGCGGAAGACAGCTAGTAATATTATAAATACGAAAGTAACTCTGTCGATTTGACTTTGCGATTTCACGAATTATCTGCTGAATGGATCGCGATGGAATTTGGCAGGCAGGTAGCTTATGGTAAGGAGATGGGCATAGGCTATCTTAGCGCGGATGAAACCTAGTATATTATATGTATTTTATTTGACTAGACTATATAATTGTTTCATCAATCGCCTACCGGACCGGCACCTGCATTTCCGCCACATCACTTGCAATGGTTTGATTATGTACTTACATAGGAATTTACACTCTGTATTTAACATCGAGCAAAAATCACTTAAGTTGTAATACGAAGCAATAAAATTCCGCAACTAGTCAGTGATTTTGCATTCAATCAGAGCCAATAGAGCGCATTGTCGGTGGTGGGGAATTGGCGGAATAGATTTCAAACAAAATGAACTTAAATTCGCTTCTTTCTTTTAATTGTTCGATGGTATGTATGTACCTACTTGCCTGGCTCGATAGTATTATCAAATTAAGTTGAAAATCTGTTGCGACAAAAACCTACCGAAGATTTCGCCTATTTTAGCTTAGGGGGCATCCATAAATTACGTGGGGCGTTTAGAGGGGGGGGGGGGGGTCAAGTCAAATCTCACTCAATACCACGTGGGGGAGAGGGGTGTCTCGGCAAATATCACGTTATTTTTCCCCCCAAGAAACAGCGTAAAATTCCGGGAAAACGAGTAAATTTTTTTAATTTTTGTAGCTCCCTTTTAAGTATTTTATTGTTCGACATTTTCACTGTACTACGTAGGTACGTACTAGGCTACGTTCTAAAAAAAAATAAGTATTGTTGCTTTTAAATAATTCCAACGCAAATAATGATTAACGTATTTACGCAAAAATACGCATAGGTATTGAAAAATTTCACGTGAGATTAGTGGGGAGGGGGAGTGGGTCGAAATATCGCCAAAATCGCCTCACGTATTTATGGACACCCCCTTACTTACAACTCAACCATTCAATTGTATTCGTATTACATACAATATTCAACATCTACCGGTGAAACGTGGCGCGGGAAAGCAAGTATATAACAGATGCATACATAAGTCACACACTAGTATTCTAAAATGAACGCAGCCATACAAATCCTTATACATTGTGTGTATGATTAATGTGACCTGCCTGACAAACTTAACGTCTCAATCCCCCCGGGTACTGCATCATTAATAATATTATTGTTGGATTAAAACCTTTCCGGGATGCCGAGTACTTGTATAGGCCTAGCATGCAGGAATTTATGATTGCTGCAAGTTTTTTTTTAATTAAGGCTGAATTGCAGGCACTGTATGCTTGCATTCTGCCTCCTGATAGTGAGTGAACATTAGCTATGCTTAGGGGACTGTATTTAAACTGTGTTATTTTTAAAACCATAAAAAAAAAGCTATGGTCTGTGTATCTAAAAAGATTTAATAATCGCGGACTTAAAATTTGCATGGCAGCCCAAAAAAATACCTGAAATAATATTATTATGTACGTACTAGCTGACCCCCGCGATCTCACCCGCGTAATATAAAAAATAAAAGTAGTCGTCAAAATCGGTCCAGGCATTTCGGTTTAGCCGGAACAAACACAGGCAGACAAAAAACATAAAAATTAGTATATTTTGGTAAATATTTTTTATAATTTCATATGCATTAGTAAAAAGCTGTTATTTTGACATTACGAACATACACTTAAATTTTTTTTGTTATTACATATTTTATTATTGTTTATTTTAGTTATTTAATTTCCCAGGTTATTTATTTATTTGCATAGATTAGAATTGTCATGTAAAAAACATCCAAAAAATTCGAGTCTCATTCGTAAACCAGACTCCAGCTATCAAGTACCTACTACAGGAACACACCACGTGTTTGACCATAGATATCCAACTTGAAGGCGGTAGAAAGTACCCAACCACCGTGCTATAGTTCCATGCTATGGATTGTCCAAAAATACTAATTCTGGATACTAATTGAATCAAACTACATGCATAGAAAACTAAATCATACTTTTATATACATATTTTTAAAAGGAATTGAGTTGTCACCAATAAAATGGCTTCAAAATTCGACAATAAAACTGAATTGCTATACAATAAGCCAGATGATATCTCACAGATCTATGTAAAACCATTATCAACACAAAGAGAATATCACCCGTCAATAGTTAAAAGTATTTCAAAAATACTCTCAATATTATCGATACTTAAAAAAAATACGGCGTTGCGATGAAAAAACACCCAAAGTATTAATCACAGAGAACACTGGCCGAAACGATGACTTGTGGAAAAGTCGAATTCGAAAAAAGAATGATTTCGAACGCGGCTGTCACTCCTCAACATCGACCAGCATATAAAGACCGCTCTTCACCGAACAAACATTGCATACTTGTTCCTATTTTTGAATTTCGAAGGGGTCGAGTTATGACGGCCATTTTTGAGCTCATTATTGAACAGACGCCGCTTCGTCCAAAAACGTGTCCTCCACGAAATTTTGAAGATAATCGACTTTTATTATACTTTTTTTTCGTCTCTTTGGATCCGAAGGTTTCCGATCATAACTCAAATTGTGTTTTAATGAATAAATTATGGGAAAATTATACTTTTTAACTTGAGAACTTCCATTGCGTGTAACTCCTAACTCACAAAACTTACATTTGTCCTATATTAATCGACAAGACAATTTAGTCATATAATATTGCAATATTTTCTAGTTAACGGAAAGAAATGTTAATTTGAAGCACCTAGACAAAAATGCCATGCCAAAGACAAAAAACTTTTTTTTATTTTATCATTTCTATACCAAACCTATCAAAATTACTTTTTCCTATATACCGTAACTTCGGCCTGTATTTTAGTATCCCCAGCGGATCTACGCACCCCCTCGCGCGTGATGGTAACCAATCATTAGTCATATGATTCAGCTATTTTTGAGTCCCACTGCGTGCGTAAAGCCGCCAGTCCATTCTCAAAGCAGCGTCGCAGCGCCCGCCGCGTTGACTTCAAACACGCATAAATTCATACTGACAAAATATAGTTTTATATCTCTTTCTAGCAGATAACATAAGAAAACTCCTGTGAATTATGTTAATTACTTGTTTTCGTGAATTTAGACGCCATCAAAATTAGAAACAACTATTTACCTATAACTGAAAATGGCATTAAACTTATTTAGACATGTTTGTAGGAAAAGATAGAGATTGGATATGATTAAAATTAGTTCATTGCGATTTGAAACAAAATCAGTTCCATTCCCTGCCAATACTTGCGTTTTACGATATTGATTAGCATTTAATATGACCGAAAAAAAAAACTATTATACCCTACTTTTTTTTTCAAGATATCCGCCATATTTTTCGACAAATACAAGAAAACTATAAAAAAGTGAGGAAAGCATAGCTTGGTGTTGGATATATTAGTGATATCGGATCACCGCAGAGGAATGGCGCCTTTATTTTTACTACACTCCAGTTCCGCATCGCGGTTTTTCTGACATCTCTTTATAGATTTTATATCTTCCGAAATCTTTAATTATAAGTTTTGATACTGTTACTGAAAATGGCGAAGCCTTAATCCGACTGAAATATCATAAGTCTAAATATGTTAAGTGTTATTCTTTTCCCCAGTCCAATTCCCCTCCCCTTGAAGCAATGGAAAAAGTAAATAGGGGTGCAAAGAACCCCTATGTATTAGTTACCGTGGGGTGTATCTGATAGGGTGCAATTTCGACATAGAGAAGGCTTTAAAAATATTTCTATAACTTTGTCCAAAAAGGTTTATTGAAAATTAACGAACTATTTTCAAATTCGGTACGCTGTTGAGTCGATAATGTCATCGCTATGAGGGCTACCGTTTCAGTTGCCACCAGCCGGCGCTACTACGAGTGGCGTCCTACCGCTGTTGTTGAAAAAGTATTTGTTAGCGCGGCAGGGCCATTTAACCAAATAAATAAAATTTTGATTATGCCTCAGCATTGCGCAGTCTGTTTTGTTACGAAAAAAAAAGAAGATATACGTTTCTGAAAGAATAAACTCGCCTAAACAGTGGTTGGTAGCGATTTGATCTTTACTGTTTTAGATCTTTACAACAATCATGATGAATAATTAGTGAAAATCCGCGATGAAGAGCTCGCAAACAGTACCCAAACGTTCAGTGACATTTGACATTTCATAGAGACCTCACTCTATTTTTTTCTACTAGTCCTAGTCACTAGTCCTAGTCTAGCGCTTTATAATATTAGTAAATTTAAAAAAAAGACAAAATCGTAATGGCGGACTAGTTTAGATATGGTTTAGATCTATATTCTAATCCGCTTGTATCTCAGCAATCGTTGCATATTTCAGCAATGTGATTGTATTGCGCTATGAGACAGTTGTTATTCAACATTGTGGAGATGATATTTTAATTAAAACATCAACATGTAAAAAAATGGCGGTGAGAAACAATTCTAATCCGCTTGTATATCAGCAAAAAAAAATTCAAGCAATGTAATTGTATCGCGCAATGACATAGTTGTTGTACAACATTGTGGAGTTGATATTTATAGGAATAGACTTACCTGATGATGGAAAGCAGCGCCCGAGGATAAAAGTTGTTAGAAACTGCTACGAGTAAATTTGGACACCTAAAGTGCTACGTCCCGGCTTTATTATAACTCCTTGTCTATAGTTTCGATGGTGAAACACAAGTTTATTTTGATTTTGAATATTTTATTGAGACTTTAATACATAGAACTTAGAAATTTACAACGTACTTCAATGTTTACCTTTAAAGGCCAAAATTATTATAAATAGAATCTATAAAAGCTTCTTGTTGCACCAAAAGTGACTCAAAATGTTTTGTATGAAAAAAATCTTTAATGTAATTACATATTATTTTCCATAGATTAAAATAAAAAAGTGGAGGCAAGGTACCCATGAAAAAAAAAAAATTAACTAAAATTACACCTAAGGTTACGTACTGTAACTAGTTCTAAGCAGGTGTTAAATCAAAAAGGAATTATTGGTTAACATTAATTATATTGAATGTAACTGTTAAACAGCAACATCGTATGAGCTCACGAGACGACAACACCTCTTCAAAGAGTCATAAAACATCAGCTGAAGACCGGGAGCCGTTTCTTCCGCCTTTTGTTTTAATCTAAGTTATTTTTACTTTACATCTTCGTGGTAGATAGATTCAAATAAACTTAGGGTTGCCAGAATCTAATAATATTTAGATGCGTTTACAAAATCAAAACGATGTTGCTAGAAATAAAAAAGTTATAAAATAGAAACTTACCTGTTTCAGTATCCACTGTATAGGAGAGGCCAGCCCAGGGGTCGTCCTAGGAAAAAAAAGGCATTAATTTAAAACTAGACAGGTTTAATTTCAACTACAATACAATTATTATAGGGCAGAAAATATAATGACCACCAAAAAGATTTTTGACTTCTATTACCTAAAATTGTAATATGAAACCAAATTTAGTAAATGATCACCAAAATTAGCAATTGATCACCAAATTTTAATGAGAGTATTGATGCGCTATTTCTCGACTCGGGGCACTCCAAATACTTCGGATGCCGCAGGTCCCAGATTCGTCCCGGAACTCTTCAATGAGCTTGAGCCTTCGGTGAAGGAAAACATCGTGAGGAAACCATAGAACGGTGGTAAGGTACTTTGTAGTACCCACCTGGCTGGCTTCCACCCTCAAGTTGAAATGTCCTTGAACCTGTCGCCAAGCACCTATCGGTGTGTCCGATAGATGCACTTGAGAGCCAGTTCCTTCTAGGCTTTGTGTGTGCACCAGCTTCGGCCGCATCATCACTTACCATGGTGAGATAACGGTCAAACACAGGCCAAAAAAAAAAATAAAAAAAAAATGAAAACTGCAAAAATCTATACTATCTTTATAATGTGGAATACGAACGTTTGTAGCTCAATTACGCCGAAATTAGTGAACGGATTTGGATGAAACTTGGCACATAGATAGATTATATCCAGGAATAACAACAGAATACAAATAAGTGAGTAAAACCGCTTGAAACCTATTCGTTGTCCAATTTAAATAAATTCTACTAAAAACCTGACATTGGCCCTGATTCTGTTGTTCACAACTAAACTAATATTAATGTCACTATGTCTCTTTCTAACAAAGAACATAAGAAAAGGATGTAAGAAATTTAGTCCTGTCAAATTAGTCCAATGCTTGTTTTCAATATAAATTTAGCCGCCATCTATCGCAGTTACCCCTAAATACATGCAAAATATGACGGCAAAGATTAATTTGACAACATAAAATATGTTCTATCCTTTTTCAATAATGTTCGTAAGAAAGAGATGAGATGTGACTAAAATTAGTTTAGTGCGATTTACAACAGAATCGGCACCATTGCAAAATTATAATCTTTTTAAGAAGAAATGCTGGTGGCGTTTGTTCCATACAAACGTAATCCTCAGTTTCGTCTCTGGATAATTACACCAGAGTAATGATTATTTTACCATGCAATCTGTAGGTACCACTGTATGTCCCTCAGTTGTGTTTTTCTCCTAATATTTTTTCTCATAAATTAATTATTATAAGAATTGGGTACTTTCCTGGGTAAAAAGTATATAATCCTATATAGTCCGTCAGTTAGATCATCAAAAAATATTGGACACGTATTTTTTCTGGTCAATCAAACAAAAAATTATGAAGATATAGCCCGTTAAAGATCTGCGTGACGTCACATTTCGCTAAAAATGAATTACCTCTTTAATCTCAGAGTCCAGCAATGAAGCCTTGACCTTCTCAATCTGCTCTGTCTCCTGCTTCTTCTTCTGTATCTTCTCCTCTGCAAGTTTCAGCTCTTTCTCTATCTCGTCGCCGAGGACCTTGGTGGCTTGAGGACCCTCCTTGTGGAAATTAGGACATTAGCAAAATATTTGCATGAATGCGATGCGAGAATAGATTGTCGATCCGTAAGTTACATATATCGGTAAGTTACATATAAGTATAGGTCATGTATAGGTAAGTTACAAATAGGTATAGATAAAGAAGCATCCATTACTTTGGTGAGATTTGGTGAGATTTAGTGAGATTCGGTGCTACTCTCTCTCCCCCTAACGAGAGATTTTATCCTCGAATTAAATATTCTTAATAGCCATGATAAAAAAAAAACAGATGACAAAATGGGACTATCAAAAATAGTTAAGGTTATTTTTATTATCAGTATAGAAATGTATATTCTTTCAAAGTTAACGTGGGTTTTTAAATTATCCCCCCCCCCCCCCCTCAGTTTAAATGAGATTTGATGAGATATTACTGGAACCATCCCCCCCCCTCATTTTGGTCACGTAATTAATCGATGCACCCTAAGTTACATATATCGGTAATTTTCACCTAGCGATTGTCATCGGTAAGTCTTTCCATAGAAATAATTCTTATTGATTTTATATGCATACAATACAGAATTTGTGTAATCAGTTAATAACTACTTGTAATGTATTTTAATATTAAAAATGCTTTCTCGAAGGCGCCAAACATTTATGAAAACGTACAGAATGATTTGGAACTCACCAGTTGCACAGGGTCCTCGAGCGAGAAGCCCATGTCGACATCCTGCTTCCACAACACCTCGATGAGGTCCATATCCTGGAGGAAGAAAGAGATAGATATATTAGGCATTTTCTAAAAAAGCTGTCTTTATAAATGTTTAGAGATTAGCACTTATAATTTATAACTAATGATTTGTATAAGTACCGTACAGAAATAAGATTTAAAGTATAGAAATAAATACCAGTTTCCATTTTGTCTATCAAATCCACCGCCATATTTAATTGGCTTAATACAAAATTAATAACTAATCTCTGGCAAGCCAACGTTAAGAAAAAAATAAACATCCAACATTTAAATATACACCTTAACTTAATGCCTTAGAAATGCAATTAATATGTGAGATGATATTAGTTACGTCGATTTAGATTCGAAGTTTAAATATTGGACCACTTCGTCCAGTATTACATTGCGAGGATTCGATTTCGACCTTATTACCGGAGGTAAAGGTTTATATTGATACGTAAGAAACAAATTAGTTTTCCCGCCAATCATCCGTGTCTCCACTAGAGGTCGCTTTGATCGCTCGGCTCACAGCGGGATAGCATAAATTAACTGAAGAAAAGCTGACATGGGCATAGAAGATTTTAATTGTGTTTCATATTATGGTCTCATACATATGTATACATAAAAACGTGATTATAAATCATAATCTTGTATGATATTATGTAGGTACCTACCTCCTTTAGGCATTCGACACATAATACATAGTTTTAACAAATTGTCGTCTCGTTATGTTATATCGGATAAGTACATTATTTGGGATTCATTTTCTGATAGTAATTTATCTATTGTCTATGTATTTTTAATAGGGACTCTATGAATCGACGAATCAAGAAGCTGTATAATGCTCTTTATCTCTCAAGTACGACCTACTTGAAGGTGCATGACAACCACGGCACTGAAATGGTGATTAGTTTTGCTTTTTTATCATCTAGTGTAGATACCGTTTACTACTATGGTAATCAGATCAGTCAGATGTATGTGGATTTGGTTGTTTTGCAGAGCTAACAAGCAAATCGCGATTACAGTGCCATCTTTGTTATTCTGAATAGAACGTTGTTGGCTAGCACCATCTCTTGGAAGGTTAACAACGCCACCTCGAGGGAAAACTAACAGCGCCATCTGTATCAAACATTAAAAACTAACATAACAAACCCCACTTCATGAAACGACCTGAAGTTTTGCTACTCATCAATAGATGGCGCGCTGCTACTTAACACAGTCTAATATTATTCCTAGTGACATTATACTATTTGTACGTAGTATTTATATACTCTGAGATACTATGTTATAATAAAACCATATAACATAAGCCATAACGGAATAATTTAATTATAGATTCGCCAGCATGTTTTCCTTTCACAAGCATAAATAAATAATTTAAGAACATGTATAGGTATTTACATCATAATTTATTATTGACTACCTAGGATGTACATAAAGCGAATGCATGTGTCGGCGTCAGAAGCATACAAAACAATATCTTAGTGCGAATTTGGTACATAACCCTCATGCCAAAAGAATATTTTCTTAGGAAAACATACAAAGTTTGTAATTTACTAGTCTCCGGAAAATATCAACAGATGACGCTAGTTGCACTAAAGTGTGTCGGAAAAAAATAACATTCTAGAACACTGAACATGTGTTTCAAGGAAACAAGTTTTTCGCACCCGAAACAAGGTTGATCGCGGTCAAGGCGAGGCAAGGTTAAGAACGTAAACTAAAATAAAACCTATGCCCACGCGCTAGCTACCAATTTCGAGCCGAATCCGTCATTATTCTTGAACTTGATCAATGATCAAGATCACTCCGTCAAAATATACGATTTGCCATTTCGCTCTCATTAATTGCATGCGTATTATGCATCTCTCTCTTGGCACTAGTGTTGCCAGGTCCCGTGTGTCAAATTTCGGAACGTAAGGATAAAATAATCGGGATTTTGGGTTTCAAATCGGGACAGCTGCAAATTTTTTTTTGCATAATCATTAATTTTTGTTTTTTTCATGAGTCTGATTTTGGTGAGAAAATGTTAAAACAAAAATATTTTTATGAAGTAACAGCTTAGTTATTTTCGTTTTTCCTGTCAAAATTATCAAATATAGTAAAGACTCATGAGGTTGGTGAAAAATCGGGACATTTGGCGTCCCGATCAAGGGTTAATCGGGACGTGTCACCAGACCCCTGAAAATCGGGACGTCCCGCGCAAATCGGGACACCTGGCAACACTACTTGGCACGTGCACAGGATTTATACCTGATAAAATTTGTCCTAATTTGAGGAAAATTGAACTTTATTTGGTTATAATTTGAGATATTTTGCAGTGATGTGCCTTCATAAGTAGGTATCGGAAATATCACGAAATTGTTATACAACAGAATATCTAGTACAATGGTCGTCTTTGTAAGTAGTCGTCACTTCTTTAAATAGTATACATACTCCGGATTTTATTTCATAGAGACTTACATAATGGGAACAAATGGTGACAAAATTACACTCTTTCTAGAGTACAACTAGGTACTTTATTTAAAAAAATAGGACCTACTCCAAAAATTACAAACAATAATGATTTACTAGTTGTAACTATTTTCTAATTTTAATTAAAATAAAATAAATTCTTGAAAATAAAAAATGCACGACGCAAGTTGTTTTTTTTATTTACTTTCACATTTTTTAACAATAAATGGTAATAAATATACGAAGCTACCTTCATTTGAAATTCAAATAAATTCAAATTGCGTAAATGGTAAGACACCTTATTTATCTGTTCTGTGGGTGAGACGAACTACCGTTACGTGAGAACTTTTTAGCAATTCCAATTAGGTACCCAAGTCGTCATAATGTTTTCAAACATTATTTGTATATAGAACGATTTCGTAAATTCTTTTTTTTAACAATGTCAAACATCCAATTTAATAAGGAAATACAGTTTTTAAAATAAGCTGTTCTGTTATTATATGTGGACTATTAAATATTAAACAAGGGTTTAATTCTCGAGAAAACCTAAAATCTTTCTTTGAAACACGAAAATATTGCATACATTTTGGTTATATCTGTCACCGTATTTTTGTGAAAACCGTTAGTTTATAATCTACCTAGCGAGATTGTAAACTCCCCGATAAATTGTGAACCGTACCATACTGCTTACAATATTACGTATTCATTTCCGATAGTTTATAATTTATCCATGTCAAACCGTCATATTGCAAAACGAACCTGCACTTGCCGACAGGGTTCACAATCTATACGATTTTATCAGTCGAAATATTGTGAACCGTCCCTGATTGGTCAGTTCGTTTTGTAGAATACTGGAATCAATATCCGACATTTTTAATTGGATATAGTTTCACAAATATAATCAAAACACTTGACTTACACGAGAAATTATATTAAAACATGAAAAGTATAACTCAGGTAATGTTCGGCTAGTCCTATCCTAGTTTATTTTCACAAATAATTGTAACTTCATGATAACTTTCACTTATTTTAAACACAAAATCTATTATAAACCCAAAAAATATGTTTACGTTCGTTGATAACAAATGACAGCTAGGTAAAGATGGCGGCGCGGGACACATGACGTTCAACCAATCAGCGCGCAAAGAGCATTCCGTCGGGTTGAAGTATAATGCCAGTTCACAATATAACGGTTTGTTGCGGATAGATTATAAACTATCGAAAATAAATACGTAAGATTGTGAGCAGTGTGGTACAGTTCACAATTTATCGGGGAGTTTACAATCTCGCTAGGTAGATTATAAACTAACGGTTTTCACAAAAATACGGTGACATATCCATCGAAATCGAACGTACATTTTCTGTATCGGGAAATTTCATGACCAGAATTAGCACATTCAAGAGATTCAATGCAAGGCTTTTATTTACTTTTATATTGCGTAGATTATGAATGATAAATAATGACAAAAAAAAAAACAATTTATGCCCCCTTATCTCCAAGGTCCGCAAAGCGTAAAATCAGAAATAATTACCGTCGAGACATAGTTAGATGTAAATATTACAGGAATAATAGAACGATG
Organism: Polyploca ridens; assembly: GCA_951394255.1. NCBI lineage: Eukaryota > Metazoa > Arthropoda > Insecta > Lepidoptera > Drepanidae > Polyploca > Polyploca ridens. The sequence goes on from OX596272.1 coordinate 6,200,183, forward strand.
TTTCTACCTAGTACCTAATATAGTTTTTTTAATAATCAAAATCCTTCACTGAAAAAACTTAAGTTATGCAGTCCGGTTTATCACAACAGTAATGGCACAAACCAAGAAATACGCCGAACAATGATTTTGGTGTCATTTTACAGATATTATAATCACACTTCCAAATACAATTTTTTTGTGATATATTAGAAAATCTACAAATGTTGGCTTTTGCAAAAAGATTCGCATTTGTGATTACTTTTAACATACATAAGTTAATAATATACTGAAAATTCTCTAATTTACTGATAGGTGATACCTGCCTTTCGAATAAACCCTTTTCAGTTTTTTTTTGTTTTTAAATGGACAAGAAGGTAAGAACCCATAATTTGGCCTTTTCGCGCCCTTACACGGAGAATTCTTTTCAGTATCTGTCCTTTATTTATTCTAACCCCCTTATTCATAATAAAGTTATCAAACGTTGATTAGCTAAAATTCCGAATTATTTATCTGACAGGTGACAGACATTTGGTGATCGAAAGAGTGAGACGGGGCAGACTATTACACTGATTTTGTAAAAAGCGATTATGAATAAGGGGGGTGTACGGCATTTAGAGGCAAACAATCGCATTTTTCTGCACATTTAAAATAAAATAAGAAAATTAAAATTGCGGCCATTCCTACAGATTATTTGAAGATGTTTATGTCGATCAACTCCACTGCTCCATTTCCAGCCGTGCGTACATGCCACAAGCACTATGTACGTCAAAGTAATTAATTATATTAATCACTAATGAGGATTGGCTACAAACATTGCCAAATTAACACACGTCGTGGAATCATCGTGTGTGGATGAAAGCGACAGTTGTTCTCGCACGTGTATTTGTTTACAATAATGTACATACATAGTTACTTGATATACAAAGTAACGTAAAGTTTTCTCTTTTTATGGGTGCAAGGTCCTATTTTTCGTTTCCTCCTTTGGGCGTTTTTAGTTTATCCACAAATGTAGTACAGAGGTAGTTAAGAATAGACCGCCTCGCGGTTTTTACATCCATACAAACTAATGCATCTGCACTCAATACTAAAAAAAACACGCATTAAAAAGCCCCGCACTAAAAAGTGTTAAATAATTAAATTGATATCGAACTAAGGCCAAAATGAAAAAAAAAAACTTACGCTCGAATAATATTAATTGAAATCAGAGGTACGATATCTCACTAGACATCCATGTTATTGATTTAGGATAAGGGCAGCTTCAGACGATTAGAACAACGACCCGGGCAAAGACATCTCTGAAAGGGTTTAGGGTAGGAATGACCTTTGACTTCCTATTCCCGTCTGGCCCAAGTCTATTGTTTGTGGTTTGATTGAATAAATAAGATTGAGTGGAATATATGTTTGGGTCCATTTTTAGGGAATAAAATAGATGTTTGAGTGGTTTTATACATAGAGAAAATTTGCCAAAAAATCTAAATTATTCGTATACCAATTCGAATTCATTTCATTAATCACTTTATAATTTAAGTAGGTATTTGATTGTATTTTTTTCACAAAATCGTTGTTCATTGTTATCAACGAGGAGTTATTTTAATGTTTCTCAATATAAAGTTTTTTTTGTAAAATTGAATTTCAAACGTTTATGACCGCAGTTTTTATCTATTGTTCACGAAAACTACAATTTTATTGTATGAAATGCCAAAATTCGTCACGTTTTTGAGGTTAAGCACCTGTAGAAAGTTCAACGCTCGGTTTACGGCCTAGGAAGGCTTGCTTTTCGCGTTTATTGTTCAGATTAGGGAAACAAAGTATAGATGGCAGCACAAAGTAGCGACACCATAGTTGAAAAATAATACTAACACTTACTCGACGACCTTTCACGTTATTTAATAAATTTATTGTAGTAAACTAACAAGTTATAACTAAGCCATTTATTTCGATGTTTACTAATTAAATACATTTAAATCCTTATCGTATGTCACCTCATTGCTGTCTTGTTTGTGTCGCAGACATTGTGCGAATGTTGTGTAATAATTCAATGGCGAATGTAGTAGATTCCGTAAACGTCATTTTTTTTTGCTTTATAGTGCAAACAAATCCATCGAAAACTTAACCCAAAGAAGCGCATTGGCGTTCATTTTGTTTGAAATGTATTCCGCCAATTTCCCACCACCGAAATATGGGCTCTGATTGGCTTATTCTAGGACACAAGCGCTCTGATTTGCTAAACACTAATCATTTAGATGCAGTGATTGGTCCTTACTGTTCAAAATCAGTGTAAAGCGCTGACTAGTTGCGGAATTGGATTGATCGGTATTACTACTCTAAAATGATTTTTCACGATGTACAGACCTAACCCTCTGATAATTTTAACCCGACTGTCCTGAATGGGTGTAATGTTTTAACATAATCGATTCTGTAGTTTATCCATGAAAACGTAACAAACATTACATACCTTTGATTGAATTTCAAATGGAAATGTTTATTTCGACACAAAGAAAACGTTTCAAGGAGTACGTTTTTGTGGCTTCCATATAAAAAACCTAGAAACAAATTGCTTTCAAACAGTTGAAATAATACATAACGAGTGACGCACTTACGTTTGAAAATAAAATATCGTTTGGCTTGAGTTGTCGTAACATTTGTTTTACAATGTATAAGCCTGAGTTTGACTACAATCTCACCATGTTAATTGATGATGTGGCCGAAGGTGGTAAACACACAAAGCCTAGAAGGAACTGGCGCTCAGATGCAGCTTTATGGTTTTCCTTTACCGAAAGCTCAAGCTCTATAGGATTCGAAAGCGCGACCTTCCGGCATTGGAAGTCACAACCACAGAGTCTTCATCGCCTTAAAACATTTTATTGAATACTAGTCGCAACATAAAAACCAGGGTTAAGTTAATATTTTCAAGCACTAATCGTACCATTTCAATAACGACCCTTTATCGCACAATACCAGCAACATGCAACAATATTGTGACCTACAAACGGGCGTGCATTGCGGGAAATGCAACCTTGCATCATCGCGTTGGATTGGATGAATCACCAATAACTTGTATTATGTGCCTGGTAAACTGGTAGCTGAAATTGCTACGATATGATTGGGGAACGTCAGGGGGTAAATTTTGGTCACGTTGCAGATGAAATGTAATATTAGACAATTTATAAAACGGAAAAAAGGTGACATATTTTTTAAAACTCGTTAAAATAATTTTAATTAATGGCAACATCTAATGTTATAGATAAAATGTAATGTTAGATATTATAAAACGGCAAAAAGTGTTTTTTTAAACTTCGTATTTTTTTATTATTAATGGCAACATTAAAAAGTACCGCTGGGGTCGCATTTGGGCATAGTTCAGTTTGTCATAAGCCAGGAAGCGAGTAGCTACCTTTTTGATAAATCTGTGCATAATGAATGAGACCGTTTGCCCAACATAATATCTAACAAAGCAGAACTATCATAATCATCTGTTTTCGAGTATTATCAAACTAAAATGACATATCAACATAATGTGACGTATTCAAAGTCGATGACCTGCCGTGTAGGTAAACGAATACTTTTAGATAAATTTGCATTACTTATCGCATTATTTTGTGACTTAAGATTATTAACTTATTTGATAATTTTCAATGACCTTTATTATTTTAATTTAAGAATTCACATGACATGGAATTGTTTAACAGATATATCTTTTTTTATGTCTATTTGTAACTTGTATCTATACCAAGACTTTGTTTTTGTTATGTCTTGACACTTGACGCCTCAATTGCACAAACGATTTTGATGAAATTTCGAGCCACTGTAACTATTTTTGAGCAGCTTGATAGTATTGTACCCACCAACTTTTCTGTTCTGGGGGCCTACCACAAGCTCTTAAAACAAGTTCAAAATAACCTTATTTGTCTTTTGTCCCGTTTTGACGCCGGATGTCAAAGAAAGACAAAAGTCAAATAAGGTTATAATAATATTGTTTTAAGAGCTTGTGGTTCGCCCTCAGGTGGTCAAAATTGGAACTAAAGCTCTCGTTTGAAAATTTCAGCCAAATAAACGTCAGAAATGTAGGCCATATTGTCGATGGTGGCGCCCCCCTAGACTGTACCTCTGCCATAGAGCCACGTGTATTAAATAGTAGAAAAAATTGTTACCCGTTTCCTATAATAAGGACTCATATTATATTATTTGATTGATATAAAATTAAAATAAAATAATAAAATGCTAATCACACCAAAGTAATTATATTATCATTTAACCTTACACCCAAAGTTGTGAATTACTTAATATCGGTTATTCAACCTTTTTTGCAAAAAGATAACAAATTACTCTTTGTTTTCCTTTATCTATTACAATTCAATGTCATGAAGATATCCGATTATATACTTTCTTGCCATTTCGACCGAAACAACCGAAGGATGTTTTTTTTCGTACAGACTATTCTACGGACAGAGTGGCGTAGCTAGCATGGGTGTGTGCCCTGTGCGGAAATCGTGGTGTCACACCAAAAATGAAAACAGTTTAAAATAACAATAAATGTATGAATGCAAACTATGATGTGATTTTTATTCTATTGATTCTTCTAAAATATGACTCCGTTTTCATCTTTAATATAAGACGAAGTGCCTCTATTTTTATGACTAACTAGCTTTATAGCCCGCGACTTCGTCCGCGTAGATTATTTATTTTTTCTAGATATGAATCATTGTAACAATATAGAGCTTTGTTCATGGCTATTGTCCGCCACTACGTGTGATATTGACAAAAGTTCACCTAGATTAGGAGCTCATATGCGAGGATGCTACATTAAACTGAAACAGTCCTGCCGCAAATCAACTCTAGCAAATTTCAGAGTTTTTCCCTGTGACTACAAACCTTAATTAGGAACTGTTATCTTTTAAATTCAAACGGAAGGTGATTTGAGATCAATGGTATACGCGGCAAGAAGACTGTTTCTCCTCTGGCAGAACCAGTAAATAATAGGTCTTTACCTATGAAATTGCCGTTCTGCAGTACTGGCCATTTCAAATCAAAATAATTTTTGTTTGGCTAAGAATTCTAATTTCAAATTAATTTTATTTTAAAAACATGGAATTCTTTTTCCAAAAGTAGTCATTTGTTTATTGATTAGTGTTACATTTTCATCGCAATTTCAATCTTTTTCGTCATCATCATGGATACGTTAAAAATTCTAGTAATTATGGAATATGAGTACCGTCGTGGCAGCAACGCGGCACAAGCGGCACGCAACATCAACGACGTTTACGGAGCTAACACTACAAACCAACGCACCACCTGTTATTGGTTTGCTCGCTTCCGTTCTGGGAATTTCGATCTGAAAAAGAAACCTCGCGGTCGTCCGAAGACTTTGGTCGACAATGACGAATTAAAGGCGATTCTGGAAGCTGATGATACACAATCGACGGCTGAATTAGCAGCAGCTTTCCACGTTAGCGTCAAAACAATATTGGTCCATTCGCGTCAAATTGGCAAGGTAAAAAAGCTTGACAAATGGGTGCCCCACGAACTCAATGATCGCCAGCGCGAAGTACGCGTCGAAACGTGCCTTGCACTGCTCAACAGACACACAAATGAAGGAATTTGAACCGCATTGTTACCTGCGATGAAAAATGGATTCTATTTGATAACCGCAAGCGCTCAGCAAGTCGGTTGGACCCTGGTTCAGCACCTAAAGAATGCCCTAAACGAAAACTTACCCCTAGAAAAGTAATGGTCACTGTTTGGTGGTCTAGCGCCGGTGTGATTCATCACAGCTTCTTACCAAACGGGGTGAGCATTACTGCAGATGTGTACTGTAAAGAACTGAACACAATGATGGAGAAGCTGGCACATCTCCAACCAGCATTGGTCAATCGCTCGTCTCCACTGCTCCTGCACGATAACGCGCGACCTCATACTGCACAGCAGACGGTCTCCAAGTTGCAAGAACTGGGGTTGGAAGTTCTCCGTCATCCGCCCTACTCACCAGACCTTGCGCCTACAGACTACTACTTTTTCCAGAATTTGGATAACTTCTTGGCGGGAAAAAAATTCAATACTCGAGAGGCAGTACAAAATGCCTTTGAAGAATGTGTTGCCTCCTGTCCAGCTGATTTGTTTAAGAAGGGCATCAATAAACTGCCACTGCGTTGGCAAAGATGCATTGATTGCATGGATGATTACTTCGAAAAAATACATGAAAAAAATTCGTTTAAATTTTTTCATACAAAACGGCAATTTCATAGATAAAGACCTAATATTTTGGCCTCAATAACTTTGCGGCGATCGACGATGAGTCTTTTACTTGATCGGACCATCTTGTTGGTGAACGACCACGTAGTCGTTTTCCTTCCGTGTTTCCAACTATGATCAGATTTCCAAACTTTCATCGCCTTTGCGCACCATGTGGCCGAAATACGAAAAAATACGTTGGTGGCAAAGATTTTCATACGGCATCGTGCCTCTACCCAGATGGATAGTCGGCCTTACTAAAGCATGACATTTAATATCACTCCGCTTGAGGGGCTCCTGAACAAATCGCTCTCAGTTCGTGCTGCGCACGGCTGTCATCGCGTCATACTCGCTGTACTGATTAAATAAAAAATGTCAACTTGCGTATTAAAATACTGTCACAACACTTATGAAAACCAAGGAAAAACTGAAAAAACTAACCTTCCATGTGTAAGTATTGCGATTTCGTCACTTTTAATTACCTAAACTTATTACTTTTAAATACTGTCAATTATGGCTTGTTTATTTCTTGTTCCCATAGAGGCGACTATCCTTCTGGACGTTTTAAATTCTTTGGTTGGTGGCATATGGTGGACAATTGTGTTTTAATTTGGAGCTGCGATAGGATTGATGCATTGTCTCCAGCACCACATCTCGAATGCATCAATCCTTTTTCTTTCTCGGGCCAGTATAGTCCACGCTTCCACTCCATACATGAAAATGAGGAATACCGATGCTCGTATTAACCGGATCTTTGTTTTAATACCGATTCCTCTCTTTTTCCTGATGTTGTTTAGGCGAGTCATTTCAATACGCCAATACCATAAGCCGAAATAATAAATTTTGAAATGTTCACTCAGAAAATAAAGAAATTCATATACTAAATTTAATCCCCCTTTTCACTCCTTAAGGGTTCAAATTCCAACAACACCGATATTCGTTGCGTTAGTTTATAACCATAAGCTTAAATAATAAATTTAGTGTACTTCCATACACAAATTCATCCCCCTTTTTACCCTTTCGGGATCGGAATTATCAAAAACGTTGAGGCACATATAAATTAATTTTAACTTTGAAACTGATGGACTGTCATATAAACTTGCATCCCCTATTTTATTCCCTTAAGGATGGAATATCCAAAAATTCTTAGTGGTTGCCTACACTGTGTAATAATATATTAAGTGACGTTTACTTTGAAACTGAATGACTTACATACATCCCATACCTTTTCACCCTGTCGGGGGTGGAATTGTCAAAAAAGCTGAGATAACTACACATTAATTTTCAATCGTCAGCCTAAACACAAAATTTGAAGATCCTAACTTTAAAACTGACGGACTTGCATACAAACTGTCATCTCCTATTTTACCCTCTTAGGGGTGGAATTTCCAAAAATCCTTCCTTAGTGGATGCCTCCACTGTATAAAATTAAATTTAGTGAACTTTACTTTGGAACTGAAGGACTTGCATACACAACTTCATCCCCCTTTTCCTCTCTTCGGTGGTGGAATAATCACAAACGCTGAGATAACTATACATTAATTTTCAATCGTCAGCCTAAACACAAAATTTGAAGATCCTAACTTCAAAACTGACGGACTTGCATACAAACTTTCATCCATTATTTTACCCTGTTAGGGGTGGAGTTTCCAAAAATCCTTCCTTAGTGGATGCCTACACCGTATAATAATACATTTAGTGAAGTTTACTTTGAAATTGAAGGACTTGCATGCACAACTTCATCCCCCTTTTCCTCCCTTCGGTGGTGGAATTATTACAAACGTTGAGATAACTATATATGAATTTTCAATCGTCAGCCTAAACACAAAATTTGAAGATCCTAACTTTAAAAACTGACAGACTTGCATACAAACTGTCATCCCCTATTTTACCCTCTTAGGGGTGGAATTTCCAAAAATCCTTCCTTAGTGGATGTCTACACCGTATAATAATACATTTAGTGAAGTTTACTTTGAAATTGAAGGACTTGCATACACAATTTCATCCCCCTTTTCCTCCCTTCGGTGGTGGGATTATTACAAACGCTGAGATAACTATATATTAATTTTCAATCGTCAGCCTAAACACAGAATTTGAAGATTCTAACTTCAAAACTGACGGACGTGCAAACAAACTTTCATCCCTTAGTTTACCTTGTTAGGGGTGGAATTTCCAAAAATCCTTCCTTAGTGGATACCTACACCGTATAATAGTACATTCAGTGAAGTTTACTTTGAAATTGAAGGACTTGTATACACAACTTCATCTCCCTTTTCCTCCCTTCGGTGGTGGGATTATTACAAACGCTGAGATAAATATACATTAATTTTTAATCGTCAGCCTAAATACAAAATTTGAAGATCCTAACTTAAAAACTGACAGACTTGCATACAAACTGTCATCCCCTATTTTACCCTCTTAGGGGTGGAATTTCCAAAAATCCTTCCTTAGTGGATGCCTCCATTATACAAAGTATCTTTGTGCCAAATTTCAAATCTCTAGATCCAGCGGTTTTGGCTGTGCGTTGATATATCAACAATCAGTTTATCATTTTATACATTAAGATTATTATTAAGATTACCCTCTTAGGGGTGGAATTACCAAAAATCCTTCCTTAGTGGATGCCTACACCGTATAATAATACATTTAGTGAAGTTTACTTTGAAATTGAAGGACTTGCATACACAACTTCATCCCCCTTTTCCTCCCTTCGATGGTGGAATTATCACAAACGCTGAGATAACTATACATTAATTTTCAATCGTCAGCCTAAACACAAAATTTGAAGATCCTAACTTCAAAACTGACGGACTTGCATACAAACTTTAATCCCTTATTTTACCCCCTTAGGGGTGGAATTTCCAAAAATCCTTCCTTAGTGGATGTCTACACCGTATAATAATACATTTAGTGAAGTTTACTTTGAAATTGAAGGACTTGCATACCCAACTTCATCCCCCTTTTCCTCCCTTCGGTGGTGGAATTATCACAAACGCTGAGATAACTATATATTAATTTTCAATCGTCAGCCTAAACACAAAATTTGAAGATCCTAACTTTAAAACTGACGGACTTGCATACAAACTGTCATCCCCTATTTTACCCTCTTAGGGGTGGAATTTCCAAAAATCCTTCCTTAGTGGATGCCTCCACTGTATAAGGTATCTTTGTGCAAAATTTCAAATCTCTAGGTCCAGCGGTTTGGGCTGTGGGCTGATATATCAACAATCAGTTTATCATTTTATATATTAAGATTACCAAAAATCCTTCCTTAGTGGATGCCTACACCGTATAATAATACATTTAGTGAAGTTTACTTTGAAATTGAAGGACTTGCATACACAACTTCATCCCCCTTTTCCTCCCTTCGATGGTGGAATTATCACAAACGCTGAGATAACTATACATTAATTTTCAATCGTCAGCCTAAACACAAAATTTGAAGATCCTAACTTCAAAACTGACGGACTTGCATACAAACTTTAATCCCTTATTTTACCCCCTTAGGGGTGGAATTTCCAAAAATCCTTCCTTAGTGGATGTCTACACCGTATAATTATACATTAAGTGAAATTTACTTTGAAATTGAAGGACTTGCAATACACAACTTCATCCCCCTTTTCCTCCTTTCGGTGGTGGAATTACCACAAACGCTGAGATAACTATATATTAATTTTCAATCGTCAGCCTAAACATAAAATTTGAAGATCCTAACTTCAAAACTGACGAACTTGCATACAAACTTTCATCCCTTATTTTACCCCCTTAGGGGTGGAATTTCCAAAAATCCTTCCTTAGTGGATGTCTACACCGTATAATAATACATTTAGTGAAGTTTACTTTGAAATTGAAGGAGTTGCATACCCAACTTCATCCCCCTTTTCCTCCCTTCGGTGGTGGAATTATCACAAACGCTGAGATAACTATATATTAATTTTCAATCGTCAGCCTAAACACAAAATTTGAAGATCCTAACTTTAAAACTGACGGACTTGCATACAAACTGTCATCCCCTATTTTACCCTCTTAGGGGTGGAATTTCCAAAAATCCTTCCTTAGTGGATGCCTCCACTGTATAAGGTATCTTTGTGCAAAATTTCAAATCTCTAGGTCCAGCGGTTTGGGCTGTGGGCTGATATATCAACAATCAGTTTATCATTTTATATATTAAGATTGATGGGAAAACGTTACCTTGCTGGGTTTTATGCCGGTTCTAAGTAAGGACGACTTACGAACCCGTGGTAACGTAAATAAATTTGACCTTCATAAGTGCTCTCCAAGGGCATAAATTGAATAATTGGCTTCAACTTATAAAACTGTTGCTAACAGCCGCCGTCTTCAATGATATATTTAAATCAAAGCTAACATAAACCGTAAACAAACAATTTAAAAAAATGTGACGAAATGTATCTTTAAAAAACATCGTAGCATACCGGATAAAAAGCCACAGTTTTTCCCACAAAATAAATTTTTCGTATTACGGGAAGCGGATAACATAAGAAAATTTAAGAACATGGTATGTACCACTTTTTTGCTAGTATCAATTCAAATTGCGGTTGACGGGTACATTTGTCGCCAATTTTGACAGCAGTTGTCAATTCGATGGCGCATGAAGCTAAATTTTATTTAACTTTGGCTTGGCATACAAATTACCAATGGCATGGAAGGGCAATATGACGTTTTATCCTACTAATACGCGAAAGTTTGTGAGTATGGATGTAATGGATGTTTGTTACTATTTAACGTAAAAACTACAGAACGGATTTGGATGAAATTTGGCACACAGATAGAATATGTTCTGAATTAACACATAGGGTAGATTTTTATCCCGGGAAAACAACAATACACTTGGGAACACGGGTGAATCCTCTAGTCATGGATAAATAAGTTAGTCTCTGGAACAACGTAGCAAAATCTTATCCTACAGAACCGACAGTTCTAATAGTTGATACATACGTGGAACATTTTATCGATATTGTAAAATATGTGCATTATTCATTGAAGCCGACACGAATCCAGCTCGTGGCAAATGTTAATATGAACTTAACAATTTTAATCGAAACGAACGATGACGCTTGTGTCAAAACAACTCTTTTTAAGTTTGGTAATACACTATTGTAAAATACTAAAATAAAAATGATTTTTACAAATTTGGGTTTCAAAGTTTCAACCCAACATCTTCAAACTATCATTGATATGAGCAGTCCAATTACCTCTTCAACTCCATAGCATTTTATTCAATAATGACCTGACTGACACCATCAGACTTCAACTATGCATTGGTGAATAAATACTTGCTTATTCTTCAACCTACTTCTGATCTTTACTAAGAATCATAACTACCTTTATTAACTAACACATGCAAGTAAAGCAAGTAAAAAGTTCAACATACCTCTTGAGTCAACTCATCGCCCGTATGATGACCCTCATCAGGCTCAGACTTGATATCTTGCATCTCTTTCACCGATACATCCATGTCACTGACACCACTCGAACTGGCCGAAGTGAAACTGGTGCTAGCTCGCTCCCTCTTCACATCTAGCACCAATTCTTCTTCAAACATTGGAGCCAATTCGTAAACTTCACTATCAAGCGGAGTATTCTCCATAAGGTATTGTTCCAGGTTCTCCTGCTGCTTCTTCACGTCCAAATACTCAAGATCACCCTTCAGTTCTTTGACTTCTTCGAATAGTTCCTCGTAATCTTCCAGATCAGCCATGTTTTGCTTATAAACAGAATTAGGCTCTCCTATTTCCATCTTCTCGGCTTTCGCCGTGAAAAATGGCACGAAGTCGTCGATAGCATTGTCGCTGTACAAATCATCGTTCTGTTCCTTCTTTATGTTAACTTCAAGGAAGCCTTCGTCTGGTTCCTTCTTGATTTGCATGTTGTTTGGTTCGATTAGGAATTCATTGACGTCAAACGATCTAGAAGCTATTTCAGTAAAGATATCACCTTCCGTATGATTGGATAAGAAATCCGCTGATAGAGTGACCACAACGTCCGGTTGATCAGTACGTACGTGTTCTTCATGATTCTCCTCTTCGGTTACTTTGATTTCCTGAGCGACATTATCGTCGGAGGACACGCCGTCTTCAGCGCTCTCATCGGCCACCGACGCGGTGTCGAGCGCCGGCGCGACTGTGTCAGTCGCTACATTATTAACTAAATATGTATGATGTATTGGACCATTCCATATCCGGTCATTATATTCCAAGTAGGAGCCGTATCGCCCCAGCGAATTTAACTCCTCGAATAATTGTCGCTCGTAATTAACGAGTATGTTATCCAGGGACTTCGGATGGACGAAGCGCGGACGGATTAACGTCCTCGCCTCCTGTTCTAATGACCAGTCAGACCCGTTTGAGATATGGAGCCCCGTGATTAGTTGCTGGGTCTCCCTTTCTAGGTAGTCGTTAGGATCTGCTTTCAGAAGGCTCAGCACCAAGGCGAGCCGTAGCAGTTCGTCTCCGTACAACTTCTTTAAAGCAATCATTGTTTTAAATTTCTTTAAAATTTCGATTGTAATAGTGAGAATGTCACTGTTATTTAAACTAATTCAGTCTCTTTATTCTTAAATATTATTGAGCACTAAAAATACTGTGAGATCAAAGCAAGCTTGTTAAAAAATAGGTTATAGTATAGTCCTCGATGGTATATAACTAAATGTAACTTCTTCTACCCTCCTTTTGCGTTTGTCGGGGGACATCTTGACAATTTGTCACTTTTGCCTCACAACTGGTTGTCGCACTGTAGCCGAGAGCATCTTGTTTTGATACATGGTCACTGAGTCACTAGACTGGGTAACACGTCACAGTTTTCCTTGGTCCTCTGCCAAATTGTTCACTCACTTTCATAAGAATTTATCTATACTGGGGAAAAATAAAAACATGATTCTAAATACTGCAACCGTCTCACGAAAGTGAAAAAAAGTTTGCTATGTTACTGCACGATCGCAACTGAATTGAATTCAACGCCTAAACTAGTAAAATAATAAGAGAACGCTTATAAATATACATCGCCTTACGATTCTTTTTGACCTTTTGGCTCTTATTAACTTTCAAACGTACGAACTAGGTAAATTAAACAAAAGAATTAGAATCCATTGTACGATTTAAAAGTATAATTGAGTTCGTTATGTAAAACAACATCACTATTATCAGCAAACTTGATTCGGAAAAGAATGCATTTAAGTAAATCCAAAATTAGAATGCACCCATATAGTAAGCAAAGCCATATTTTTTACATGAATATGAAATTATGATTACGCAAATTCCAAATTCAAAAATTCTAATCCACCGCAATAAGAATTTTTTTTTAATTATCAAAATGTTTACACGTTAATTTAAATCGGCATTCCAATTTTAATTTATTTTCTCCCATAGACTATATTTTTACAGCGCGTACACAATGTCCTTTGTTTACGTTCGGAAACGCCACGCGATCGGAGCGCAGCGGGCGCTCGTATGAGCGCCACACATGAAACTGCGCTGCGAAGTTTTCCCAGACACACGCCGCGTTAGAGACCAACTTAATAATACATATGATTTCTCACCTCACTCCTGCATTTTGTAAACAAACACATTATACTAAGGGGTCTTTACAAATTGGACGATAAACTTAGGTCATACTGGGTTATTCATACATCCAATGATTATCTTTGTTCACGTGATTATTTTCTTTTGCTATCTCGGTATTGTAATGTAGACTTTGTGGCATTGTTTTAAGGGTAATGTTGGGTGTAGATAATAATTATGTTATTATAATCAATCTATCCATCATTAACTTTTGAAAAAGCCACGTGCTTATCGAGAACGCATAACCTATTATTGTTTTTGTTGTTCAGATATATTATCTGATAGATTACAACGCTCAACCACCATTTAGTTCGATTTAGATGAGCTGATCTGAGCAAATAAACGAATGATATTATTACTGCAAATGATACTTGGTAACCTAGTTCCAAACAACACTCCTTTTGAAATATATACTACAGATTTTCTAAATTGTTTGTACGTATCTGCGTACATCCGAATTAGGTAAGACCGTGAGTCAACGTAAGCAAAAACGGTCCTTTACCATGTTAAGACCTACTACAATCCAAGAGACGATAAAATACCTAAATTCAATAAACACGTTTTCTTTGTTTTTATTCGAGGTATCACGTTTTCAAAAAAAGAAACGTCTAGCCAGCATTTTTGTTTCGTTTTGGATAACAATGGGGATCTGTTTCGCACTTTTTTTTTAATTTCCCAGTTTTTATTCATCGAGATTTTTAACGGTAACGTATGATTTTTTTTAAATCCCCTCACTAATGTTTAGACAATATTTGAATTCCGAATTGGCATCCCATAAATAATTTTACGACACAATTTAAAAATAGAAATCAAATACTAGCAAATTAAAAAGTAAAACCTTTCAGCCAAAAATAACATTTTAATAAACAATCTGCTCTCGCTTTTGTTTTTTAAATCGTCATTGAACTGACATAAAGGGCATTTCCCCTCCATGGCGGCCATCCAAATGCGGTTATGACCAAATTAAAATGATATTTATACCAATGGAAGTACAAAGAAATAGGGGCTTGGTGCAAATTGGCGGGGTTTTGAGCACTATTTGGTCTATGTGCATGTTTTTTAATGAAGGTAACATAAAGGTTACATTACATGTTTTTACTTATCGATAACATGTTTCCCACCCGTGACGAGTAATTAGGATGAGAGTCGGTGACATGACAGCTATATATTTATGGTTTATCCAAATTATTTTTCTTGAGAGATTCTTGGGCCAGTTATTTATTTCTTTAGCATTTTATTTCAACTAGCCACGTTCCTCTTCTTAGTTTTAAGTTTGGCAACCAAATCCAAATTGGGACTTATTTCTGCCAGTGTCGAGTTATAGTTTCCAGTCACAGTAAATCACTTTCACATTAGTCCTGAGACAGTCAAGGTCCATAAAAGTCATGTTTTACTACAATGGTGGTCATTGTAATTAGCCACGTCGTTTGTTCTTTTGTTATAGATTTTACAAACAATTAAAAAATGCCAACAAAATGCGCTTAAAACTACCAGTGCGCTAACAAAAACAGTTATAAAACTCAAATCAGTTTAAATATAGAAAACGTCCAAAAATGGCGTATTAAATCTGCGCGTGCTCGATCTACTTTCGCCCCTTGCAATGGTCTTTTAACCACAATAACGCTTTCACAATGAAATTTCGCGGACTTTCTATATTTTTCTAATCTTGCAAGGGAAATAAAAACTTTATCTTTTACATAAATCAACATAAATTCGAAAATAGAACACGAAGTACCTTCAAATTAAGAACGTTTTAGGCGGTTTAAATATAGCACTGACAGAACAGTGGTGGGAGACGGTAGGTATTCTAGTAAGATTCAAATAGCCTATATTACATAGGCTATTTATTTACTATTGATTAAGAGCGAATTTGCACAGGTGACGGTGATAGTAAATCGATATACTACCAGCCTATGAATGTCGTATAATACTATTTCTTAGAAAATATAGAAGGAATAATAGTATTTGGGAAGCAGCTGACGTATTTCTTATCTGCCACTTGTCATACCTTCATTTGTTAATGAAAATTGGCACGATCTTCAAACGAAAGTAATTGCGCTACAAGACACATACATGCATTATTTAAGAGGACTCAATTCGTCATACTTTTCATACAAAACCTCTGTACTTATTATGTCGTAGTTAAACATTTTTCGTTAGATGTTTTGAACAAATTAGTATCTTGTGCACTATATCTAGCCGTGTATCTAGGCGTAATTTAAAAAAAGTGTGAAACAAATTCAGCCAAAGCCTCCGAAAAACAGCGTTTTTGCCTGAACTTTGGCCATATCTAATGTACCTATAAATTGTAAACGTAAAGAAAACATTTAGATACCAGGCTTGCAAATGTATTGGAGATTCTAAATAACTAACTTTTTTTTCACAAACTTGTAAGATTTTTTCACAAGAAGTATACTCCTGGAACAAGTGATCAGCGGAATTTACCGACTGATAACCGACGGCTCTGATGCTGTCTCTCTTTTTTCGCAGTCAAACCTTACGTTGGATGAAACAACAAGCTTTTAGACTATGCTTGCGTTGAAGTTGCGCCGGCCACAGAGGGCCGCCTTAAAAAACTTATTGCATTGCAGGATTTTGAGGTCAACATTTTTATTTGCTTTTCAGTATGCTAGAATTTAGGTACTATTTAAATAAGATTATTTGGTAAACTATAATTTTGCGCCTACTGCGCGATGTTTTGTTCCTAATATTAACTGCTTCGTTACATAATATGACAGTAATTAGGAACTTAAATCAAACCTTTGTGTTTACATATTTACTGCACTATATGCTGATAGGTTTGGCTTGCATTAAATTGTGCAATCAAATCGCAATATATAAATTAACAAATATGCGTATTGCGTATAATCTTATTTTAAAAATAGAAAACATAGTACAAATAACTATTTATTAGTTTCCGAACGTTCTCTCACGAATGCTGGCCGATAACCTTGAACTCACGGCGGTCGTTCGCGAAAAAAACATCGCGATGACGTAAATTGTGGCGGGAAAACACTTATGCATGTACAATATCTAAGATGGCCGATTTAACAATAGGAATTGTAGGGTAATTTACATTGTATCTAATTGAATTTGAAAAGTATATTACTTGAAAATCACTATTTTTGTGGAAGTTTTATATAGCAGCGGTTGACAACAATAATAAATTTATAACAATAGTCCAAGATACACACACGTCATCTGTATAAGGTGTTTGAACCTTGTAATACTAACATCTATTGGATAAGGACGCCTGCCTCTCAGTCTGGTAGCAGCCCTTCTATGGTACGATACGACTGCGCGATCCCAGCTGTTATTGTTTGTGCTATATTTGGAGAAAATATTATAAAACTAGGGTGGAAAGGAGAGCGGGAACTTTTATTTTAATGTTTTATGGGTTTCTTTACGAGGACGGAACTCGTATTCACATTTTCACCATTCACCAAACTCCTAACAAATGTAAAATTGATGAAGTATGAAAGGCTGCTCTTTTAAGTAGCGTTAGGAGTTTGCCTTAACTAATTGGTGAAAATGGCCAATAAACTATGATTTCATTATTAATACGTGATGATCATAGACTTGAAAAAAATTAAGGCGGAGTATCGCCTAATAAACGAGTGAAGCACCAAAAGGAAGCCGGCGTTCTTGTAAATACATGCCGTCACGCACACATACACCATAGGAAGCCGATCGGTTTTCATTCCGTATTGAGACGTTGACAGTGACAATAAGACTCAGTATCACTTGTGCCTGCTTGGGCCAATACTGATTTTACTCACGTATACGTAGGATTTTTTCGGCTTCACGCTCTGATGGCGCTCTGATTGGCTAAGTCCTAAGGTAAGGGCACACTAAACATTTAAATCCAGTTGCGGAATTGCTCGGCATTTCTACTAAAGGATTGCTCCTCAATGATTAGACATGTTAAGAACTTATCATCAGCATTAATTCCAAATTGAAATGAGAAATATACCTAATGTAAATCAAATCATAAATCTTGGTAAATCTCAGAAATGATTACAATTTTGAGTGTATCTTCACATTCAGACTGCCGGCCAGATGTGCGGAAGCGTTTTGATTCTGTTACAAACTATTTGTAGTTTCATATTCCTTGTTTTGGCGTAGAATCAAAATGAGGTATAAGCTTTGCTATGGGTTATTTGGAAAATAAAATAGCTCGTGGTAATTAAATATTTCAGGGGGGCTACCACAAGCTCTTAAAACAAGGTTAAAATAACCTTATTTGTCTTTTGTCCCGTTTTGACGCCGGATGTCAAAGAAAGACAAAAGTTAAATAAGGTTATAATAATATTGTTTTAAGAGCTTGTGGTTCGCCCTCAAAAGTCGGATCCATTTGTAACACGATGATAAAATAAATATAGCATTTGTTCAAGCTATGACGGTATACAAAATCCGAAATTTAAGAAATATAAATTCCACACCAGTAAGGAGAAGATTTGATATAAGAATAATAAGATCTGCAATGGGGTCGATACTGAGGGCCTACTACGAAAAAAGATATACGATAGGCCGATCATCGTTGTCAAATATTAACCAATAGAATTGCAGCAAAACTGACGAGACGTAAATTTTGACCAATTATATTGGCTAATTGATTGACAACGATGATCAGACTATCGTGCATCGTTTTTCGTAGTAGGCCCTCTGGTCACGCATCAATCCTCAACAAACAATCCAAACAACGTATACCCATTGGAAGAACTCAAATGTTTCCGGAAAATTCTGGGCCTAGTACTTTTTGGCTATGTGCCTAAATATTAAATAGGTAGTAATTAATCTAAACAACTTTCTGTGTCCACAAATATGGCACACAGAAATACGACACAAATGCAATTGAAACTCTTCCTGCAATTATTTCTAGGGAATATAATTCAGTTGGTCTTTTACTACCGTAGCCTGAAAGTTTTCATCACATGAGAGTATAATAACAATAATTTTCTTGGCATCGCTTAGCGGGAATATACAAACTACCAGATTGGACCAATTTAAGGTCATATAAATCCAAAAATTTGATGGCAGGAGGTTACGCCTCTTCAAAAATTATTTCAGGGGTTTCGTGACGTAAATTGTCAAAAATATTTTTTTTTTATACATTCATGGGTCTAAATTATATTTTGTTACTTGTAGGTCTATGGATCACTTCACACTGTTTGTTTGCAGGTAATTTTTGTTGATGTATTTTCCACGTTAGTAACGTATAAGCATTTATATTGATAGTGATTCATATCTTGGTGGATCGACACTGCCTGTCGAAAGCATTATCTAGATTCTAGAATATAGAGATACTTATTAAATAATTATGTTAAAGTTGAAAGAAGGACAGATTCCCAAGTTCTAAGGAATGCTAAGAAAAATGCCCTGCAAAACCGCGAGCAATTAATCCTTTTTAAATATTTCCCACTATTCTTCAACAGCAGACATAATTGTTAATGGTAAGGTCATTGGGGCACATGCCAAAAGACCTGTTATCCAAACACCGGCGATTAAAAACAAAGAGCATTGGGTTGATTAATTTAAGAGACTCTAGAGGGAAAATGGAACGACTCTCAAAAGACCTTGTTCCAAATAAGAAAGGACAAATGTAATTTACCGTGAAATCTGTGAAATTTCTTATGAGTAAATATCTAAATAAAATCTGGATGCACTTATAACATAATAGCTGCACTGGTCTGATCCATTTTATGTTTAAAAATAAGATATGGTACTCAACGAGGAAATCTGAAGGACTATCAACCGATATAGCTCAAAGGATAAACAAACTCGAGTGGCATTGAACTCATGCTTATTTTGGCTTAAAAGCAGGAGCGAAAGGAATCTCGAGATCAAATGACAAAAGCTACCTTTTAGCCCCTTATAATCAGGGATACAATCTTGATGCTCAAAAGATTGATACAGATGCCATGCAAACATTCTATTCTCTGAAATTAGGTCACATGGTGATCTCTGAATTCGGTCACAGTCTGAGCGCAGATATTTGCATTTGCTTTAGAAATACATGAAGGCTGTGTAGCAAAATCTTTCCTATTCTTATGTTTTGGCCCAACTACAATTTCACGTGATTGTACCTGATGATATATTAGGCTGTATGTGGTAAGTACACATAGTTTAGTCGGGCTTTTGAGTGTTGAACCAGGTTTTACAATTGAAGAGTTAATGTCTGACCCCTGGGCACCCCTGGGTATGGCTAGAAAGAAAGTACTTTTATAGATCCGTTGTCTGCTTTCATTGGATCTGCTTAGTTTGTGATATGACCGTTTATGTCCTCAGTAAGACAAAGAAGGAAAGAAAAAAGTATTGCAAACAGAAAAAAAGTGGAAAAAAAAGAATTTATATTGTTAAGAATACCTTAACACTGTATCTAGCATATTTGCAATTATTTAAAGGTGGGTTGTAAACTACTAGAGTTAAAGGTCAAGCGGAGATTTATGCTAAGAATGAATGACATTGGGCCAGACAGGGTTAGCTCGGGGCCATCGCTGCATTGTTTCTATGCAGTTTTTCAATCTGCAGCGTTCGTGTAGTGTCTGAGTAAATAGGCTAGTAAATGAGTTTTAAATTAAATAATACTAGAATACAGAGGGTATTACTTCACTTTTTTTTTATTAAATGGGCTTGCGTTTGGCCACTGACCCGCCCATAAGAGACGTAGATGAAGCCTAGGATGGAACACGCTTACCCAGAAGGAACCTATTCACTCTGGCCTTGAAAGTTCCTACATTGTATGAGTCAGGAAACACAGACGCCGGAAGCAAGTTCTACTCCCTTGCTGTCCGCGTCATAAATGAGGATACAAAACCTCACCTGGCGAATAAACTCGTAACTATGTCTAGAAAGTTCGTCGGATAGTGTAAGGTTCTAGGGTTGATTTTTGGATGTGAAAGTTTGGATGTTTGTAGCTCAATCACGCATCATAGGCTTTACGGAATTAGATGAAGCTTACCACATAGATAGATTATACCCTGGATAACATACCTAGTATACTTTTTATCCCGGTAAAACATAATATCCCACAGAAACAAGTAGGTAAACCTGTTCATGGAGCAGTGAACACGACACGTGGTTCGGACTGCGACTGGATCGTGCAATTGTGAGTTTCTTTGTTATGACAACGTGATTTGGTTTCGGCGCATTAAATAAAACTGCCAATAGTGCCGATTCTGTTGTAAATCCTTATAATATTATATGTCTGTGTGTAAATCGCACTAAACTAATTTTAGTCACATCACATCTCTTTCTTACGAACATTATTGAAAAAGGATAGACCATATTTAAAGCTGTCAAATTAGTCTTTGCCGTCAGGCATTTAGACGTAACCGCGATAGATGGCGTCTAAATTTATATTGAAAACAAGCATTGGATTAATTTGACAGGACTACATTTCTTACATCCTTTTCTTATGTTCTTTATTAAAAAGAGACATAGTGAGACTAAATTAGTTTATTTGTAAACAACAGAATCAGCACCAATAACAACAATTGAAGCTTTATAGTACCTTCGATCAGCATTTGAGCACAGACAACATTTTTATATTTTTTATTAAAAAGTATGTGTGCTAATTTTGGTCAGTTGTCTGTGATTCATAAATCTTACGTCTTTCTATTTCCCTACAATATTTAAGGTTTATTACGTAGTTACTGTTAACAATATTGAGAAGACTAAGTCTTATGAGTAATTTCAGCTTGGAACACGTTTAGCAAAATGAAAACAATAAATTTTACTAATTGGCGCGAAAAACATAATAACATAATAAACGTCATAAACCCTTTGAGCGTTGAAACATTGTCTTTTAAGTTCACACTGAACAAAGGAGAATCACTCAATATTCTTTTAAAAATCGTTGAGGCTCAGCGTGTACTACACCTACGCTAAGCAAATCATTATTTTGCGAGGTTGTTGGCATTAGCTTTATTAATTTGACGACGTCGTTATGTTAATAAAGGCGGTCAAGTGCGAGTCGTGATTTGAAAATAATTCACGCATTTTTGTTTCATTTGTGTTCCATTTTTAAATTGAATTCAATTTTTTGTGGTTTTATTCTCGTTGTCCATGAGTAGAGATTTCCATTGTTTTAAAGATAAAAAAAATTACGATACATCCAAACTCTTCATCATTTTATCTTTAATCCATAATATTTTTACAATAGCTAGGCAAATTTTTAATACTTATACTTCAAAGAACTAAAGAAATAAGCGTAATTCAGGTAGCAAAGCAAGTAAAATGGATTTTAATTTCAGTAAAGAACGCTAAAACTATTCATAAATCAAGGTCAAAGATACAAGTTCAATATACGTTTTTGGTTAGTGTAGCTCGATACTTATGTAATATTGATGTATCGAAAACATCGATGAAATATCTCTCAGCTTTTCCAAATTACAATCAATGGCTCATGATAGAAATGGATTGCGTCTCATTATTTTAATTTCCAATATTTTTACTAATAACTGATACAATAATGTTTTTATTCGACACGTCGTTGTTGATATACCGAAAGTACGGATACAAGAGTTCTGCATCCTCATTTATAATGCGGACAGCAAGGGAGTGGAACTTGCTTCTAGTCCAGGGCGTCTGTGTTTCCGGATTCTTATAATCTAGGGGCTTTCAAGGCCATATGAATAAGTTTCTTCCGGGTAAGTTTGCTCTATCTTAGGCTTCGTCATCGTCCCTTATGGACTGGTCAGTGTCCAAACGCAAGCCCATTTATAATAATTAAAAAAAACATCGATGTATTTTTTGCATTAGCAACCCTATTAGGTTAGTTCGAGCAACCAAACAAAACAGGCGTTCACCTCTGGCATGGCGTGTATAAGCCTTTTGGCCGCAAAGTGATTGTCCAGTTAATGGAGGAGCTAGATGAGAATAATAAATACGAATAAATAACTACATATGTAGGTATTTACGCAGAAATATTATTCACAATAAAATCGGTACCAAAACTAGGTGTTCCTACCAATTTTTATTTTATTTTTTATTTATCAATTTACATAAAAGTAAAAAAAAATTTTTTTTTAATTTTTAAAAAAATACCTGAGGGCCTATTCTAAAAAACGATTTACGATAGTCGGATCATCGTTACCAATTGAATTGCTGCAAAACTGACGAGGCGTACATTTCATGCAATTCTCTCGTTTTACGGAGTAAGCCCTCTGTTACGTACTTCATAAAGTTAATACTTGTATATTCTCAGCAAAGAGTATAGAAACAATCATAACAAAGAGTCCAAGCTTTACACAAAACGGTACTAGATTTTATTTTTATTTATAGCATTATTCCATATAGGTATGTCGCCATCGAGTTATTTACCTAAAGGAAAACAATATAAGAGCTAATTTAAAATAACAATAAAGCAAGGATTCTCACAGTTGTTTTATTTATTACTCCCGGAAGCTTGCACTTCTCGTTATTATCATGTAAATATATAACATCAGCATGTGCGGCCCTGAGGTGAGGGCCCTCAGCCCACGCTTCTTCATATCAATTCGCTAGGCACGCAGGGGGACCTTTACATCCGGCTCGAAGGACCATTCATAGTAAAACTTGTAATTGCTAAATATCCTATATGTTTTAATTTCATAGTCATATTTACTGATGGTAGAGTCAATCGTTAACATAAGTGAGTGCCTTATCAGGACCAAACATTTTTTTGTTTTATTTTTAATAGGACTAGTGTAGGAACTATTATTACTATCTAGTATTTTATCCTAAATAATAATAATTATAAAAGAGACACAAGCCTAGAGAGAGTAAGTTAGCCTACTTATTTATCCATTATTTTGCAATTTATAACAAAACAAATACGTTACCTTTCATTCGAATAATGGCGTCGTGATTCATCGCAGCGAATACTGCGACAGCGATGATCGGTCGTTGATCTTTGTCAAGATCAACAAATTAGTCACTAATGGGTTAAGTCATTGTTAAATTTAAATAATCTTTGAACTGTTAACCAAAGTCTCGATAGTTACCTATCCAAAGAAAAGATCCGTAAAAATATAGTAGGGAATCATAGACAAAGTCTATTGCGTTTTTTACACGACCGCGCTTTTATTTTTAGGTGTTACATCAAACTGCCAATAAATGTCTGGGAACATCGACCTCCTATGACCGTTCGCCTTGACAAGGACGTTCTATTTTCAAAAACATTCGCCTGAAAATTAAATTTATCTTCGCGTTTGGCGTGACCTGTTTACGTTGCAGCGGTTAACTTTCATGTTTGGTAGATATGTATTTCAGTATTTTTACTAGAAAATATAAAAAAAAATGTTTTCATACGAATTAAGTATTCTGTGCCTTAAAGCCATAAGATAGTAAGATTATGTATTCTGTGCCTATGTTGATCATATATATAAGGTCCTAATAAATTCCTTATCTTATAAAGACCTTATATATAAAATCATTATCCAGGTGTATTTTTCCTGGTCAGTAGGTCTAGCAGCCATAGAGAAAAAAATTAACAGAGAGATTCAATTTAAAATAGGTATAATAATAGGTATAAAAGAATACCTAA
This sequence comes from Polyploca ridens, assembly GCA_951394255.1. Lineage (NCBI taxonomy): Eukaryota > Metazoa > Arthropoda > Insecta > Lepidoptera > Drepanidae > Polyploca > Polyploca ridens. Next base: position 6,224,495 of record OX596272.1, read on the forward strand.
TTGACCTCCCTCGGTTTCAGCTTGAGCAAAAATGCGTAATAGGTATGTCTGTGCCGATGTTAGAGGTGTGTAACTCATCAAAAATACTCGAGCTGCATAATAGCTCACGGCTCAACTGTGTGAGCCGGTTCAATGAATCAGCTCGCAGATCAGCTCAATTTGTACCTACCTCTAGTTCACGATATGCGTGCGCGGTCAATGCGAGCCGCACGCAGCGTTGCCAGATTTATTTTCGGGCAAAGCGGGATTTTGTAACATCTTGAGTAAAAAAAGCGGGAATCTATCGCCGAAAGCGGGACATTCTAAAAAACGGCAAAGTGCGAGTCGGACCGAGGGTTCCGTAGAAACTTGTAGTTATGTAAATAGTTCATTCATCACGGGAATGGATTCTCGAAGATTATTCCCCTTTTTTTCAATAGGTATGCTGTAATATACCTAATGGCAAAAACCATTTATTTTTTGTGTTATGACAACATAACGCTTTACGGATTTCTTCCTTTACTTGTGCTACATGGAATTTCTTCTTGCAAATTGTATGATTCTAGGTCAACGGGAAGTACCCTATAGGTTTTGATTCCCTTGTAAAATATGCGGCATATACGGCCGTATCTTTTGATTGTATTCACTTAGAAGTTTGATTTTTGTATGTTAGTGATATTTAGCGCACTATGGTGCGCTCTCCTTAAACACCACTGAGGTGGTGTTTAAGACGCGTCACAGGAAAGCTGGTGCCATTTCTGTGTAGTGGTGTCTTTATAATTTCCCACTTCTACGTCCAACAATGATTTCACTGTCGAGTATTCCTCGAAAAGCGGGACTGAGCCTGTCCCGCGCGGGACATTTAATTTTGGGCTAAAAATCGGGACGTCCCGCCAAAATCGGGACGTCTGGCAACGCTGGCCGCACGTCAAATTGAGCCGACTGAGCTGCCGCGACTCTTTTCATACTTGGAATCATTTAAGTAATTGTATATTATCTATTTATGTTAAATATTTTATATTTATTCATTGAATTCGATTAATACATTATTATTTAAATGTTTTAGAAGAAACAATAATTCGTAAATCAGAATCACAAGACTAATCTGTAGAGGGAGTCACAGATACAATATGACACCGAATGAGCCGTGAGCTAGTCATTTTGTTGTTGAGCTTTAGCTCAACGGCTCAAACCCAATTTGAGCTGATTCAGAGCTGAGTTACACACCTCAAGCCGATGTTCTCTTCTTCAGATCGCAGTTCTCAACCGATTCTCGTGAAATTTTTGAATCGACAAAAAGTAACATATGTGTAATTATCGAGACTCGCGCGCGTGGTCTACAGCTCAGAGCCACTAGTTTATTTGTTTGCTAACAAAAATAATGTTTGACAATCTCTTTCTACAGGCCCGACTATTCATTTGTTTTATAAGACACAGATATATAAAACACCCAGTTGGTTTTTGAAAAGATTTTATTTACAAATTATCTCTACCGAGGGGGCGCCACTATCAAGTTTCTGCTTACGTAGGGTAGAGGCACCAATCGTTTTGAACCATCTTTAAATAGCTATAGCTCAGTCCTTTCATGATATAGGCGCTTGTTGTTTTTTTTTTAATAATACCTTAAATCCTTATTAATTGAAGAATTAAAGTAATTATATCCTAAATATTCATATATTTTTAAAAAAAATTGTTAATGTAAGAAAGTTTAGGTTTTACCCCTATAGTTGAACACTGAGCCCTAATTATGAACGTTTTGTACCCAAAAGTTGAACTAACATTTGAATAAGAGTAGGTTCCATAGTAGTTCGTTCATTTAATGGATTTATGAACCATAAAATGAACGAATAATATTCTAAGTGAATATTATTCGTGCAGCTTGAGGCAAATATACCCAAAGGTTGAACGAATAAAATGTGAACCATTCAAATTTCGACCACCGATCTTAATGGTGATTCTATAGGAAAGTTAGGTTTAAAATAATCAAAAACTCTAAAATAATTTGTAACTAAGTTAATAAATGTACCCATACAAAGGTCGATCGTTTAGTAACGATTGTCGATAACTATCTTGTCTAGGGGGGCTGGGCTGTCTTTCTAACAAAAAACACATCTTGGTCCTGTCAAATAGTACAATTTCTTGCTTGTTGTTTGTAAAGGGTAAAGAGAGGTAGAACATTACATTTATTTGCTCCAAAGAAGGAATTGGCACAGCGCCTCTAGCGGAATACTCATGGTACTAATTTCTCCCATACTAATTTATAGTTAACTCAAATGTGTAAACGCATACTCTCGAGTATGCGTTTACATATTATTGTTAATTCTTTACACTCGGGGTACAGAGCTCATTGGGGAGGGAAAAAAGGGCGGTAACGCGTGAGTGATGCCCCGCGAGTGGCAAGCGTCCATATGGTAACGGTACGGTAACCAAGCGCTTACCATCAGGAAATTGAACCTAATTGTAATGTAAAACTTTTTGACGACATTCTTAAATATCGTCTGGGTTATTCTATTTGGAATAGGGTTTAGTTGAAGATTATAAGAAAAAAAAGACCACATGCTAGTTTTTACTTCCAAGTTTTTGGTCACCAATAAAATGGGCACACTATTTTGTCGTAAATGACAGTGGCAAAGAATAGTTTTCCATGTGTCGCCAGGTTCCATATGGCTACTGTAACCGTTTACCATCAGGGGACCATACCCTAGTTTTTACTTCATAATATTAAAAAAAAATTGGTCACCGTTAACATGTGCACTACCTATTTTGTGGCAATTTTCAAATGACAGTGGCTAAGAATAATTTGACTATTTTTGCTTTATTATTTATAAAAATTTTACCTACTTATGTGAGCTGTTTTAGTGTGATATGCGACAGAATCAACACTAATATCACATGATATTTTGCATTAGAGGGTAAGTCGGTAAGTTAAACAAAATAAAAAAACAGTAAGAGTTCCTACTTGTTACATTCTATGTCTATTATTCAGCAGTCTTACCACAAGAATCACATCCCCTTCAGTTTAAAATAAATAGTTTTAAAGTCATATAAGAAACTAGGTGAAAAATGATTATTCCATTCTTTGAAACAACAGAGCCTAAATTTTGAAAAAAAAAATAAAAAAAATGGTAAATACCTAGTTATTTACAGGAATACAGGAAAACCTATAAGAAGTCTATGGTCTTAAAATAGTCAATATTTACTATACAAACATACATTTACAGTCAGTGTATGAGGGAAATGTCCATGCGAGCTTAACTTGTGCTATTTGTCAGACATGAGTTTCCAAATTATATTATTCATCAGCTGTCACCCGTGGTTACACTCATATTCCAGTAATAAAAAGTAACCTATAATGCTCGGGAATAATGTAGCTTCCTATTAGTGACAGAATTTTTCGACTGTTAGTTCCAGAGATTAGCCCATTTAAACAAACAAACAAAAACTCTTCTGCTTTATTAGTATAGATAAAAAAAAAATTTAAATATCAAAAATAATATTTAAATCATATATTTTCTTATAATCATCAACTAAACCCAATTCCAATTAGAAATTTTTTAAATTCATATGATTGTACATTACAATAATATTCAATTACTATGCACTATACAGTTTCTAAATCAATTTTATTATTATTTGATTATACCATATACAGATGAATTTGATTTATGAGGAATAGAATCATTATAAAATCCTACAATAGAAAATGCAAACACAGCTATTTCTGAAAATAGCTGTTTTTTTTTTCTAAAATAAACATTGTGCTCTTTTTTTTTTTTTTTTTTTTTAATTTGTTGGCGTCACACGGCTTGTGTATTTTGCCATTTTCCAGTATATTATAAGTTCTAGTCACAATAAATCACTTTCACATAGTCCTCAGTCAGTCACTAGTCATTAGAGTCATGTTTTAGTACAATGGTGGTTGTACTAAAACTTTACACGGACTTCTTGAGACAACTTGTAAAGTCACGATACACATGATTCATTTCATTTCACTTCACTGGTGCACATGGATTGATCTTTATTGGATAAAATACCACCGATAATATGCAATAAAACTCAAAATACACGAATTTATGAAAATAAAAATGAAAACGCTATGTCACTCTGCAAGTTCCCGCCAAAAAGTCCATTGTGCTCTTGATTGTGATTCAGAGGCATTGTGCTTCCATCTTTTGTAAAAACTGTGTAAGGTCAATTAATTATGATTATGAAGAAAAAGTAAGGCTATGGATTTCAGGATTCAGCCTATTCAAACAATATTTTTTATTTGTATTGAAGGATTTTATAAAGCTTATTAGAAAACTGTTTCTTGATCTTCATTTATACAAATGAAATGCCTAAAATAAAATAATACAGCGTGTGTCTATGTTTATCGACACAAAAAAATAAAAAAATATATTTATGATAACTGTGTACCTACTGTGGTACCTACTAAGAATCCAATGATATACATATTCTCAAAATAAGGTTTTATAAGGTGCTTGCTTGAAGTGACTCAGTAAGTAGTACTAGAATCTGATAAGCATTGATATCCCATGCTTTGTTTGAATAGGTTATCGTATCGTAAATTGAACGCACATGAAAATAACCTTTTTCTAGTTTTTTTTTTTGAAGGGCTCAATACAATTCAGGGCATGGTAACATAATTAAACATCCTTTTAAAGCAAGGTCGAAATAAGTCAATGAATTACTTAGGTTATTTTGTATTTCAAAATGTTTTAATTAGACGGTTGCAGTAAATAGTCACTTGTTACGCTCCGTTACCTTCAATACCGGAATATATATACGAAAAGAGGCGAATACACTGAGAAAACAGCAAATTAAATACTGTTTGATATGTTCCACACTTTTCACAATGGTTTAACACGGGTCGTACACTGTAATCCAGGTATTATTCGTAATCAAAACACGGAAATGTTATTTAACTGCACTTTCAATCCGAATCAGATATATTTTGCTATTATTTCAATGTAATATTCATCAAATACAGAGAACATACAACACCGTATACGTTTCGTGACTGACTTCCGATCGAAGAACAGCAGGCACGTCATACTGACAAGAAGACAAAGACGGCAATATACGATAAACAGAGTCATATATACCTAAAACTTGTTATCATGTAATATCAAACGAGTCTGATGATATTAGTCATTATGTCTTATTTCCATATTTTTACATAAATATAAGCTACTTATTTTTTTTTAAATATAATTTCGCTATAATTACTGCAATACAAATTGGAAACTAATAAGAAAAATAAAGAACATATTTTAACGCCATCTATCGTTGAGTAGAAGAGGTAATTTTAAAAATTGAGATGATTGAACGTTGATCACTAGAGGGTGTTGTAAAACTTTTGATTTCCGGAATATTTTTTTTCCAAATTCCACGGTGGTATTCTTTTTGTAGAAATAAAATTAAATATATTTCAAGAATTTATGGCTTTCACTTCTCTGCTCTCAATCCTTCCAACCATTATCTAAAATATACTACACAATAATAATGTTTATGGCGTAATCGCTATCATTTCAAAATGTTTTCATGAAGCGATTTACTTAGTACTATATATTATTATGCTATATATATGCTTACGTCCTGTAAATAGGCTCAGGTTTTTTTTGTGAATAACAAACATTTCATTCAATTTTGCTTTTATTTTACTATGTAGTACCTGTCAACGGTAGATGGCGCTGTATTGAGATATAGATATAATCTTTTTATTATATTTTGTTACATTCTGCTTAAAAGTTTAGCAGTTTATTTAATAACGTTTACTTCGTTTATTAATTTTAATGAATGGCGGGAATTATGACCATCATTCTAACATCCATTATATACCTACCTAGCGTTCTTCTGTAAACGGATATAGCAAAGTTAGTACAGTATTACCCAACTAATATGGCGCGTCGTGAATCTTCGTTTGCACAGAAAAGAAAGTATGGCCCCGAAGATTAACGAAAGAATGCTTAAATCTTACAATCAACCTTAGATCACTACTATAAGGTTCGTAATACACTGCGGCTGTTAGTTCCGTCTCACTCGCAAGTCACGCCCCTCCACACGGCGCGCGCTAACATGGCGGCAGCTGTCGACCAATAGCGTTTCCCGCGCTTTGAAAATGTATCTTCTGCGCAGGTACATCGGTAAGCCATATTAACTGGGTACTACTGTAATGCATTGTATGACTTTGAATGAACCTAAGGTTTATTTTTGATTAACAATCTATTTATTCTTGAGACTTCGTTCCATAGACATTTTCCATCATAAATATTCTTCCATGTACTAAAAAGAGACAAACATAGCGGGACAAAACGAGAAACCCTCTTGTCAACTGCCTTTAGAACGAGGATTTGAAAATAAGCGGAAATCTTACTTGTATATTATTGTACTTCTTCCCAATGACCACCATGTCGTCAGGTTCAGGACTCAGGCTCCTCATCATCGGTAACACGTCGTCTAACATCTCGTAGTTTCCACCACCTCTTTACTTTTGAAGATACACCTTTTTAAAGTACCTGAAAGAGAGGGCAATAGAGTTATCAGCAGCTTTATTACCTGAGCCAAAAAGAGACACGCATAGGGAGACAAAGAGAGATACTCTCATGTCAAAACCAAAGAAATTGGATGTGCGGTCAAAACAGCTAACAAAGTATAGTCAGGCCTTTAAGCACTTTTTGACGGAAACTTGCAATGACCACCATTATTACTAAAACATGACTTTTATGGACGGTAACTGACATGCGGACGAAAGTAGTTTATTTTGGGCTTGTGACTAGAACTTGTACGTAGTATATTATTTTAGTCTGGGTTAGAACTTATAATATAACTCGCAAAAATAAGACCTAATAAAAAGCATATGGTTGCCAAACTTAAAATTAAGAAGAAGACGATTAAGAGGGGTTCCTAGCTGCGAGGAATTTGAAAAATAGGTATTTGAAGAAACTATTGCCATCGCCCTATCCCGCTATGCTATGCGCTATGTGCGATAGGGACATCTGCAGCTCAGACCGATTTATTCCCAAAAAATATGACGAAATCGACGTTGCGTTTTCCCCATTTTCCTCCTCGAAAACTGAGCTGATTCAATTATTTTTTACATTAAAATTTTAAGTAAGGGGTTATCTAGGTCCCTATTACTTTCTTTTATGTTAAAATTTTTCGAATTTGTCTGGTAATCACGGCGGAAAAATAGGGCATTTATTGTAATTTTTGGAGGGCCATAATTTCTTTAATAATTAGTTGCCGAAAAAATGGAAGTAACAGGGACGTGTCCAAAGCAGAACTTGATTATATGAAAAATGATGACTCTAGAGGCATTATTCAGGAAGAAAACAGGAGAATACATTTGTATGGAATACAAACTAGTTATGTAAGTTGACGTTTTGTTGTCGGGAAACTAACTTTAGTTGTCGGGAAACTAACTTTAGTTACATTTAATCAAAAAATATTGTAACAAACAAAAACTAGTTTTGTTACTGGTAAGTTTAGTTCGCAAGTCACTCTGTGTAGGATAATGGTCGTCAAATTTTGTGTTACTGTTAAATACAATTTTGTAGTCACTTGTAGTTTATTTTTTTCAGTGTAATCGCAGCCCAACTCCCGTCTTAAGCCGTCTTATCTCATGGTGAAAATAGTTGCGTAACTTGCCCTAGAAGGGCGTTGTATCAAAATTTGTTAGGGGGCCCTCTACCTGACTGCGGCGAAGACCAAATGGAGGATAACGACTTTTACAAATTTTTGCTTATACACGTTCGGGGCCCCTTGAGCACGGGGGCCCCGTTGATATTTCGAACCAATTTGAACCGGAAGTGCACGATTTGACAGGTATTTTGATCATAGAGGTATACAGGGTGTATTTCGCATGGTAACGCAAACTTCGCGAAAAGGCTACACCTAATGCCACAAATCAAATTGTGAAAGTCATTCACCTCGCTAATGATCGGTTATAGAAATTGTCATTTTCGAGCGCGCAATGTATTGTGAACACCGCGATTTAAACGCGCGATAACGTTGTGCCTACGTAATATGTCGCTGACTGCAGGCGAATATCGCCAACAACAATAATACCTACACCGTTTCTAGTTTTATTTACATTGCTACTTTTAGTGAAAGTAATGAATTAATAACTTATTTATTTTAAATCTCTTTGGGTTAGGTAAGAATAACGATTATGAACAGTCTAAAGTAAAAAAAACTAAAAAAAAAAATTAAAAAATTTGGGAAAAACCGACGAAAAATTCCAACATGGGGGGTCCAGAATCATGTCCTGGACCCATGGTATCCGTTTGTGCGGCGATGTCCCTTACACCCTGTATGATTTAAGAAAACTCCTCATTCTTGAAATAAAATTCTTCGTTTTTTTTTTACTATCTCGTGTTGCTCGGTTTCCCCCTCATTTTCAGGAAAAAAGGAGGCTACCTATATGGATAAAATCACGGTTTTTTTTAATGTTAATTTTATGTTGTTTGACCTTCGACTGACCCCATGACGAGTTATGACGAGGCCGAGGATGTAGCACGCTTACCCAGAAAAAGCCTATTCACTCTGGCCTTGAATACATCTAGATTATAGGTGTCGGGAAACACAGACCCCGGAAGAGAGTTCCACTCCTTTGCTGTATAAGAATCGATGAAGCGAAGCGTTGTGTCAGGGTACGCGGGATGTCGACAACGTATGGGTGGAAATTCTCCCGGCGTCTTGTGTTTCGATGGAGAAATGGGGATGGAGGAATTAGATTGAACAATACTGTAGCACACTCTCCAAAATATATCCTATAGAAGACCGACAAACACGAAACCTTACGCCGATGTTCTAGGCTCGTTAAGAATGATAAAATCAACAAACATAGGTAAGTACATTCGCATTTTATTATGTAGTCAAATAAGCAAGCACTTGATTGGCTCTAATACCGGTTCGGAAGGTTGATTTTACCGGCAAAAACTCAGCAATAACAATTTTTAAATTAAAAAAACTTAGATTGACCAATTTATTCAAACTAGTCTCGCGGACGATATTAGTGGGCTATGACGATTATAATAATTAGTTAAAAAATAATGATGAGTCACTAAGTAACGTAGCACGGTGGTATGGTTACTTTGTAGTACCCGCCTGCCTGGCTACCACCCTCAAGTTGAAAATCTGTCGCCCAGCACTATCGGTGTGTTCCGACAGCTGCACTTGAGAGCCAGTTCCTTCGAGGCTTTGTGTGTGCACCACCTTCGGACACATCATCACTTCCCATGGTGAGATTGCGGTCAAACACAGGCCTATACACAGTAAAAAAATTTGACTATCCCCGTTATTCATAATCGTTTTATAATCTGTATTATAATCCTCCGTCCCACTCTTTCGATTACCATACATCACGTGTCAGATAAAGACTTCGGAATTTTAGTATTCAACGTTATAACTATATTATGAATATAGGGGTATTAAGTTGATAAAAAAAACATTTGGGGCTTTAATTTTATTAGGGATAGGGTATCACTATGGGGACATGCCGCCCCTACTGAAATTTAGACTCAGACCATAGGCTCTACCGCGTATCTTTGGTGGTAATCGTAACGTACACCAATAATGATTTCATCCATTGACGCGGTGCGACGATATGCCATTCGTGGGCCTTGATTGGTTGAAATTAATTACGATTACCACCAAAGATACGCGGTAGAGCCCCTGGCCTCTTCACCAGTAAACCACCCCGGATCAAATAGAGGTGTAGTTGATAAAATAAAACGAGCATTTGCTAAAATATATAATTAGTTTTATTATATTATTCGAATGAAAAATTTCAATTTTACACGTCAACGACTAGCGAGCAAGAGAGTAGAGGACATAGAGCTAACCTACTTGAAGTTACATAGAGTAAGCGGAATTTAAATATTTTTATAAGTAGTTCTATTCTGCTGCCTAATACCCGGAGTTGAAAATCTGTCGCTAAGCACCTTACGTCGTTGTCTGAGAGCTGCACTTAAGGTGGCCCTCTGTGGCCGGCGCAACTTCAACGCAAGCATAGTCTAAAAGCTTGTTGTTTCATCCAACGTAATGTTTGACTGCGAAAAAAGAGAGACAGCATCAGAGCCGTCGGTTATCAGTCGGTAAATTCCGCTGATCACTCGCGGCCGCTTCGCTAGGTCGTCATTCATGATTTCGCATTCATGAAACTTGTTCCAGGAGTATACTTCTTATGAAAAAATCTTACAAGTTTGTGAAAAAAAGTTAGTTATTTAGAATCTCCAATACATTTGCAAGCCTGGTATCTAAATGTTTTCTTTACTTTTACAATTTATAGGTACATTAGATATGGCCAAAGTTCAGGCAAAAACGCTGTTTTTCGGAGGCTTTGACTGAATTTGTTTCACTTTTTTTTTTAATTACGCCTAGATACACGGCTAGATATAGTGCACAAAATACTAATTTGTTCAAAACATCTAACGAAAAATGTTTAACAACGCTATAAAAGGTACAGAGGTTTTGTATGAAAAGTATGACGAATTAAGTGCTCTTAAAATTTATTTGAGACCAAGTAACTACCCTTCTATGCTTTGTGTGCTTACCACCTTCGGTCACATAATTACTGACCTTGGAATGTGAGCAAACAAGCTTTTTCTTTTAAATGTATTGGCGGGAGTCACCGGTAATCTGCACAGCCAGGGTAATCTCAGTATGTATTTTCCTGTAGTCTGTAGTTAATATTACACCACTCATTATGAAACTGTAAAAACCTTTGAGTCAAATAGTGCTAACCGAGGTCGTAAGGTACTTTACACCAAACGACACGACATAGAGCAACACCCAATTTGTGAACTTGAACGCACTAATCTCGGGAACCCCAAACAGAATTGAAAAATATTTTCCCGTTCGATAGCCCGTTTATTGAGCAAGGTTATTACTCAAAATTGTGTATGCGTCTCTTTCTCTCTTTATAAGTTTAACTAACTAATCTTTTATTTACTCGACTGCATTTATTGTTCTATATAATGTACATACGTAAAAACAAAGAAATGTATAAAACAAAAATGGAGACTCATAATATCAATACAAGACAAAAAGAGAAATTAGTTGTTCCGTATTTTAGACTAGCTAAAGTTCGTAAGTCATTTCTTGGCAATAGTGTGCGCTGTTATAACAAAATACCACTTGCGGTGACCAAGATGACTGATTTTAAATTTAAATCACATATAAAAAAGTTCTGAAAGAAAGAGCTTATTATAATGTAGCCGATTATATTGAAGATAAAGATGTCTGGAAGTAGGTAGCTGCACTCTGCACAAGTGCACCTTGCTCATACTTATACAAAAGCCAGTAGGTCAATAATTGTGTGTTTTGTATTTTTAAGGTTATTATTTTTTATTTATTTTCTTGTTCTTTTTTCGTCTGTATCTATGCTTAGGTATATCTTTTCTATTTTTAATTATTTGGAAAAAAAAGCCAAACATAGTCAGATTGTCCAAAAAATATATAAAAAATGTAACCTTGCTGAGTTTCTTGCCGGATTCTTCTCAGTTGAAGGCCGAGTTCCGAACCGGTGGTAACTTCAGTAAATTTGACCTTCATAAGTGCCCTTCTGGAGCCTAAATTGAATAAATGGCCTTGACTTTGACTTTGAATTTATAAGATTTGTCCTAGATGAAATTGATATAAGTAATTAAATAAAATAAGTTTATTGACTCCAAATATATATTTTCACGTTAACACAGTTAATATAGCACATACAGATAATTTAATAGGCAACGCGACAGGGCAGTGGAAGCGACTGACGAGACTCTAGCTATATTCGTTACGCGATACTCAATTTGCTTACTTGCATTTTGAGCTCGCCATGACGCCACAATAAGGATTGTGATATTTCTTTTTCACAAACATTACAGTATACAGGGCGAGTTTTTATTTCTAGCCAGTGTGGGCAACTTCTGAACTACAGGTCTTAGAGAAAAACGCTGAAAGGAACCCCGAGCTGAATTTTGAAGAAAATTAAAATGCGATTAAAATTTATTTAAAAAAAATAGTATTTTCGAAGATATTGAATTTATTCAAAAAATTTTTTTTTTCGAAATTCTGCTTTTTCGTCACAATATGAACAAAATTATGTAAGGCAATCTTGCTCTCAAGTTGCTAGAAGTTATCCAAAATATTATTTTATATTTTCCTTGACCATGGTTTTATGCTGCGTAAAGTTTGACGAGGTGGAGTAGATCTCGCAGGGACCTCACTATGTTTAGCCATAAAGAATTGGCTCTTAGCATTCTGACAAAAAATTTGAGGTCAATTTTGATTACTTCTAGCAACTTCAGACCAACATTGTCAAACATAATTTTGTTCGTATTGTGAAGTAGAAGCAGAAAAAGAAAAATACATTTTTGAAAAAAATTAAAAACACATTTTTTTTTTCTTTTTTTTTAATGGCATTTTTATTTTCTTCAAAATTTAGCTCGGGGTTCCCTTCTGCGTTTTTCTCTAAGACCTGTAGTTCAGAAGTTGCCCTCACCTGTATACATATTTATAGCCTTATAACAAACAATCATGCACTCTGTTGTCTTCCCGCGTCGGTCCCGTCCCATCACATCTAATTTACACTATTACGAACATAGGACCTAAAATAACAAAAATGTCTGCACACATATTCATCAAATATCAAATAATTACATAATTGTGACCTTACCTCGCTGTGATTCTGACTTAATTGAGTTTTAGCACTAAGCCGGAAGATAAATTATGGGTTACGATAAGGTATCTGCCACATCATACGTTATTTAATTTTAGAATATCCTGGTTAATGCTTGGCGAGTTATCGACGGATTTTCAACCTGAACGTGCTTGTCAAGTGATTAATTGAACCAAACCCAAGAATTTCGTCACGCACAACATTAGGCTGAGCCAACATCGCTAAAGACTGGTTTTGCAGGCTACAACATGGGGTTCTACAATATAGGTGTGAACAGTTTTTTGCAGGCTCGGTAACGCGTGAGTGTCGGTCATACTTGTGAACAAGTGTTGCTTGTGGGGGCTGGTCTATTTAAGTTTGCTATCTTTGTAGTTTTTGCCGCCGGGCTTCGCAATTGTTGTCAGTGCAATTAGAATGTAAATGTTATGTAATGTATCAAACTTGTTTTGAAATGAGTAATTGTTGAGTTTATCGCCGGCTCTTCTCTGCAAAAGCAACCTTCCGAACCGGTATTAGAGGCAGACTATTCATAAGTGCCTGCGAAAGTCTATTGAATAAATAATTTTGAATTTTGATATTGGTGTTGCAAGTTGCAAATGGTTACGGTAATGAGGAGTCTTCTTATGATACCTCTATGGTCAAAATACCTGTCAAATCGTGTACTTAAGGTTCCAATTGGTTCGAATTATCAACAGTTTGATGGGTATTTTTAGCATAGAGGTATCATAAGAAATCTCCTCATTGCTTACCACCAGGCTGCCCGTATGCTTAATACTAATAAGACAGCATCTTAATGAACTAATAGTTCCTACCGATCATCGTGGCGACCGAGTAGGTTCAAATAAAGAGAATAAGCACTTGCTTGTACTTATATACCTGTTTTCGTTCTAGAGTTCCAAAGAAAGCAAACAATCGACACAAGGTTTATTAAGTATACAAAATCAAAAATACAATTTGCACACAATACAGGATAATGGCAGCAGAATCCAATAACAGACTGGTTGACTAATCAAATACGTATTATTCATTAAAATAAGGAAAATACTGCAATAATTTATAGGTAATATTATATGTTCTGATTGACAGAATGAATCATCTTTGCCGAGCCGTATCAGAATGCTGGTTTTATGACGCAGTCTACCATAGAATGGATTTTGTGAAATTAAATTCTTACGCGAGTGTTACAGCAAGGCGAAAGCTTTGTAGCTTATATTATGTAGTTAATTCTTCAATTCCCGGCCTCTTTGTGTTATTTTAATAATGAAATTAAAGATACTGAATAACTTTTTTGGAGTCGTTTTTGATAAAGCATTTTTTTAATACTATTGGCTAAATGAAAAAAAAATATTTATTACAATTATTATAATTATAATTATTGGTAAAAAGCATAAGTCCCGCTGATGGTGTCACATTACCAGGGGTTCCACCATATTCGCACATTGCCAGACGTGATGTTATTTTGATATAATTGCATCGATATATAGACAACAAATCTGTTAACAACTTAATTAAGTATAGGTATTAAAATAATAATAAAAACTACTCTAAACTAAACCTAATCTTTAAAAATAAATTATTCTAATATGTCTGTCTAATTGTTATATTTTCTATATAAATGATATTTAGTATAAACTTGTCAATTCACAGTGATAACAAATTGTGTGTTTAGTACTTTTCCCTTTGTTTAAATTTTAATTTCTAAGGTTACATTCCGAAATGGATAATATCGATCACAGCGATCACAGCAATAATTTGCGTACCGAATTAGATATCACGCTTAAGACAGCTGAGAACTATCAACAATTCGGAACGCCCGTTATCGCGCTCACAGTATTCAAAACAGAACATTTGAGAATTTAATTTAAATCTGAATTATCAATGCGCTAGGACTCCTTATATCTTTCATATGTTGCCTCGTAAAAAGGAATATCTGCTTTTTTATTATTTCTCTCTCATAAAATCATAAAAAGTACCTTTGCCATATAAAAAACCAAGAATCTTATTAGATTTTTGCCGTCACTTTTGACAGCGCTCACGGTGATATCAGTTTAGGGCATGGTCGGTGTGAGCGCAAGATGGCGCATGTCATGACGTCATCTATGACGTTTCACGGGCCATCGTTAACTGTCATTATTCAATTCGGTACGGGTTTAAGCACGCTCAAATCGATTACAGCGATTACAGCGATAATTCGGAATGCAGCCTAAGTAAGTCATCTTTGCTTGTGGCAGCGTCGTGTCACGGGTCGCTCACTTCCTTCCAATATGGTGAGTAGGGCGATGGCTGCCACACGCGTCATACTTGTGAACAGGTGCTGCTTGTGGGGGCTGGTCTGCGCCGAGTTTGCAATTTATTTACTTATTATATCGATTCAGTCTACTTTGTAGTTTTGCCGCCGCGCCGGGGCATGCATTTGTTGTCAGTGCGATTAGAATGTAAATATTATGTAATGAATCTAAGCTTGTTTTGAAAAGAGTAATTACTGAGTTTATTGCCGGCTCTTCTCAGCAAATGCAACCTGCCGATCCGCTATTAGAGTATTAGAGTCAGACTTTTCATATGTGCCTGCGAAGGTATATTTGAATAAATGATTTAGAATTTTGAAAAAAAATTGAAAGACTTGATGAATGAATATGACTTATGTTTATCACGAAATGCGTGATATATGGACGATCCCTCACAGATTTGGCCAATATAAAGCCATTCATTAGGTCGACTGTCTGTCAGTCTCAAGGTCGTTTCAAGTTATATGATAATTAATAAATCGGTATTACTAATGAAATGAAATGAAAAATTAATTTATTTCCACCAGAACGCACAGAATAATAATATATAGGTACACACAAAATAATAACAATAATAAAGAAAAATAAAACAGTAGCAACAATAATAATAATAGAAATCTGTGCGTCGCGGTGTAAAAAAGGCCCCGACTCAGTATAAAGTTGTGGGAGCTACCCACAACACTGGTATTCTGTCGGCACCTTGTTATGCGTAAGTCACGAACATCGGCGAGTAGGTACAAGAAATATAATAAAATGCAAAAATCAAAGCAAGAAACCAGAATATAAAAAGAAGGTAAAAATTGCGAAAATCTTGGAACAAATAATTTAAATGACATGCAGTGAAAGATTTAAGTGCTGTTAAAATGAAAACGAATAACTTCTATATCAACCACGAGAGCCCCGGTAAAACGACCAATCAAAACATGCTACCGCACCATCCGAAAATAATAAGTGAGTGAGTACATACATCCATAATACAATAAAATAGTATATATAATTAAAAATAAATATATATCATTTTTACATAAATTACATGTTATAATTCTAAAAAGATTTGTTTTCTTTTTGTTGAGACAGTAGGTATCCTTTATATGATAGTTTAAACGTATGTTTTGTTTTCAGGTCCCGAAGAGGTGGAGGAAGATTGTTCCAACATTTCGTTGCATTATATCTGAAACTGCCGCGGAAGGCTGCAGTTCTATGTTTTGGCATAGAGATCCGGTACAAAGAGGCTCGACTTTGGTATGCATTTTGGTCACGTAACCAAGTAATTTTCTTGTATAAGTACTCGGGGGAGCCTGTTTTGATTACATCAAACAACATGACAGTAAAATATAAACGCTGTCTGGCCGCCATTTTAAGCATATTTGCTTTATTTAAGAAGGGGGTAACATGTGCACGAGCAGGTACTCGAAAGCAAAATCTAGCACAAGCATTCTGTACGCGTTGAATTAGACGGTGAGATCTCATCAGCAGACACGGACCGTACACAGAAATGCAGTAGTTCAATTTGGATAAAACTAAACTCTCACAAAGTGCCACACGAAGATCCGTACTTAGCATATTTCTTATTTTATACAGAACCTTAAGCCTGTAAAAACAGCCACGAGCTAAATCAGAGACATGACTCTCAAACTGGAGTTTATTATCCATAGCAAGACCTAAGTTACGTGCTATGGGGACCAATTCTATACCTTTGCCTTGTATATTGACATTTAGTGCCGAGGATGTTATATTTTTGATTTGGTTTTTGGATCCTAAAACCAAGTATTTAGATTTAGAGGGATTGAGCACCAGTGAATTAAGTTTCGACCATTCCGATATGCGATCCAAATCATCATTGAGTTTATTCACCGCTGTCACTGCATCTTTTGGGTGGAAAGAAATGTATAATTGAAGATCATCAGCATATTGATGGTATTTACAATATTGTATGCCACCAACAACATCCGAACAATAAAGGATGAACAAAAGAGGCCCAAGAATAGATCCTTGCGGTACACCTCTTTGTACAGAGCAGAGGTTAGATGACAAAATGGAACCGTCAGATTTAATTATTTCGACCTTTTGAGAGCGATTTGATAAATAGCTATTAAACCACCTTATAGCTGGATTCTCAAGACCATAGTAAGCTAGTTTTGATAGAAGTAATGGAATACTAATGGAATCGAATGCCCTGGAATAGTCTAAAAGTGTTAGAATAGTACCCTTTCCAACATCCTGTGCAGCGAGAATATTATCAACCACGTCCAAAAGCGCAGTATGAGTACCACGACCCTTTCTAAAACCGGATTGAAAGGGGGATAGCATAGAATTGACTTCCAGGTATTTATAAAGCTGACCGTATATAACTTTCTCAAGTATCTTGGATAGGTACGGTAAAAGACTAATAGGGCGAAGATCTTTAATGTCAGATGGGTTATTGCTTTTAGGTATAGGTCTCACTAGAGCAGTTTTCCAGAGTTGGGGAAAAGTGGAGGTTATAATTGATTTATTTATTATAGCGGTGATAATACTTAAAGTTGTTGGTAAAGTTAGTATTATCATATCCATACTAATACGATCAATTCCCTGAGCATTAGTCTTAATAGCTAGTATAATTTTGGCAATTTGCTGATCATCAATAGGCGTGAAAGCAAGTGATGAGGGTCCAACCCTATTAAATTCATATTTGGTTAAAATAGATATGTCTACAAGATTACTGCCCGGTACGTCAAGAAAGAAATTATTAATTTGATTAGTATCGGTAAAATGTTCCGGGAGCTCGCATGAGCTTTTAAAATCAGGAAGCACATCTTTCTTTAAGTTCTTCCAGAGTGCTTTAGAACTATCCAGATTCTTGTTTATATTCTGCTCAAAGTATGCTTTCTTTTCTAAAAAGGTACTAGAGCTTACCAACTGTTTCAACACTTTATATTCATTCTTGTGACTGGGTATCCCGGAAAATCGTTGTTTTTTGTAGGCTTCGTCACGGAGTCTCATCATGTAACGAACGTTTGAGGTCAGCCAAGGTAAAGACTGCCTCTTAATAAGGGTTTTTTTGATAGGGGCATGTAGATCAAATAATCCTATTATAAATTTACTAAAAAGATCCACCATAGTGTCAACAGAATCAGAGAAGAGTATAGCATCCCAATTCAAATTCTGAAGATCGTAGTTAAATGTTTGCATATCTATATTTTTTAAAGGTCTGTATATGATCCACCTAGGTTTTAGTTTCTTTTTTTTTAATTTAAACTCTGCGTACACCATAGCATGACCCCCCAGTTCAGGTATGTGATCGACGATTACACTAGTGACATTGAAATCGGAACATATTATGTCAATAATTGTTTCGCTATGAGAAGTGAAGTGAGTAGACTCAGTAACATAGTTTTTTAAGTTATAACAATTTAAGAACTGGCGAAGTTTTTTAGCAGACCCGTCATTATCATTAGACATATCAATATTGAAATCACCCACTAACACTACATGATCATGTTTTGAAAAAGAAGTTACAGATTCAGAGAGTGTGTCAAGAAATAAATCCACATCCAGCCATGGCGGACGATACGCGGTTCCAATAGCAATTCGTACGTTGTTCATTGATAAAGTTAGCCACATCTGCTCGACCATAGTATTGGAGCTAGGGTGTTTTGTGGTTCTAACATTAACGTTTCGTTTGACGTAGAAACCTACCCCACCTCCCCGGGCCCGTACCTCACGCGGCCGCGGGATGTGACGCAGTTTGTACCCAGGAACGACGGGTGCGCAGCCTTCCTCACCAGGTCTAAGCCAAGTTTCATTAATGGCAACAATGTCCGCATCGTGTCGTTCGATAGCTACTAGAAATTCCTCGTGGTTAGTGTTGAGCGATCCAGCGTTAAATAAACCTATTTTAAGGTTCCTATTATTCTTAACCATTTTTAAGCAGAGTAATTATAATACACGAGGGTATAAAATGTATATAGTGATAGAAAATAATTGTATATAATAGAATAATATGTAATTTATAAGTTAAATTTGATAAACTATAAGAATTTTTAAGCAGTAATGATATGTGGTATAAAAAACATATGTATAAGTAAATAGATGTATAGATATAATGTTGATAAATATATAACATATAATTATGTGTTTTATGAATTGGGGTCGTTACACCTGAGAGCAATCGAATCATAGTACTAGGTTGTATTCCACTATGCGAATATTTATTTTTGAATAAATAATAAACCGCGACACACAGTTTAATAAAATCTATAGGTAGTAAAGTTAAACAGTGAAAATTAAAAGTAATTGTTAATATTAAAATGATCATATTATACAGCGACAGAAAGACACAAAAATTTACATTTAAATATACTGCAACATCAGTAAAATCTTGTAAAATATCGTAAAAGAAAAATACAAAAGAAAAATTAAAAGTTATAAAATAAAAAACAAGCAATATGAAGCTAATAAAAAATAATTTAGGCGAGATAAAAGATACAATTTTATTTGCTAGGACTACCGGATGCCGACTCACCAAAAACCCGGTCTAAATCAGCTTCAGTTCTTAAAATATATACTGAAGAGGTCGGATCTCGCCTAGCATGTGTTTTGCCATCTTTTGTCCACACAAATCTCCAATTTTTTGCTTTTCCACGTTCGCGTGCCATGCCATACATGCTTCGATTAAATTTAGTTAGACGTTCGTTGACGTAAAAAGGGCGAGGTGTGTGGGACGGCAGCCCCAGCTCGGCGGTGGTCGCACCGCGCCGTACTCGTGCGCTCTTGTGTAGTTGATCGCGGAGCGTGCGCCGCGCAAGTCGCACAACAATGGGACGCGGCCTTAATGGTTTACTTGAATCACCACTCAAACGCCGAGGACCGGCTCGCTGAGCGTTAACGATATCACTCTCCTCCAAAGACATCCCCAGTTTACGTGCAACTACGGTGACTAAGTGACAGACCGATTCTCCCTCAAATTCAGGAATACCAGCGATTTCCACATCATTCTGCAGTGATACTTGATCGCGGTCGTTAAGCTCAGATTGCAGACGAGTTACGATCTGTTGGAGTTTATCAATTTCAGCGGAGGGCTCCTGAGCTGATTGTATTTCAAGTTTTTCCACTCTAGAGTCCAGACTATCGATCCTCTTATGACAATCTGAAATTGACTCTCTCATGGAAGTTATCTCTGCAAGAAGGTCCCGCATTTCAACTCTCATACCCTGCATTTCTTCCCGGAAAAGTTTTATCTCCTGAGCAAGTCCAAGCGATGAGTCATCACTAGGCGAGGCAATCCCTAATTGCGTATTAGCGGGTGTTGTATTTTGAAGGACATTGTTGTCTGCCACACCCGTTATAGGAAATTTAGGATCTTTTATACGCGGTGAAGACGCCTTACATTGACAACATACCCAGTCAGAACTGACCACAGCGCCATCTGGTATCTTCATGCAAACTTTATGGTACATATTAGAACAAAGCTTACAAGTCACCTTATCTGTGCGCGACAGATATTTAGTGCACGTTCCACACTTCATGGTAGTTAGGTGCGCAACAGTCAGATGTCGCTAGAGGTGCTCAACGTATATCGGTTTATCCCCAACACGAAAATAAGATGGCACTGTATGTTCAATAAATCTAACGATCGTAGAGGGTACCACAAATTTATGTAGTTTTAACTTTAGTTAATTAATGATATTAACTTGTAAATAAGCACTTTGTATGATTGTGTATATGCTGTCAAAACACTGTATCAACTTCGTCACTATGTACACTATAATTTTAATCAAAAATATATATCAACTTTTCGGTATAACCACTGAATCTTGATTTTTATATATAACCAAGAGCTACAAGTAACTATTCTCACTGACGTTCGTGACGTCACTTCACTTACTAACAATATTACATGTAGGGTAAGACTGAATTTGTTTCACACTTTTTTTAAATTACGCCTAGATACACGGCTAGATATAGTGATACTAATTTGTTTAAAACATCTAACGAAAAATGTTTAACAACGCCATAATAAGTACAGAGGTTTTGTATGAAAAGTATGACGAATTGAGTCCTCTTAAAGTGGCCAAAACCGTCGTCCTGGGCCAGTAGACAAGATGGTTATCGACAATCGTCATCGTTAGTAAACGATCAACATTTGAATGGGATTGACATTTCAAATCGAAATATCACGTGATTTTTAACAATCTCTTATGTCAGTCCCATACAAAGGTTGATCGTTTACTAACGATGACGTGACGATTGTCGACAGCCATCTTATCTAGGGGGGCAGTGCTCGAAATGAAGGCTGGTTTGATTTTGATTTTTGGCTTACACGCTTGAATTATCCGCGAGAGGCGCTAGTGTGGCGTGGGTCTCTAGAAATGTTAGTTACTGAACGTAACTATACTGTTTAGACACCAATTGCTACCAACCACTGTTTTAGGCGAGTTTTGTCTTTCGGAAATTATTTCCTCCCGCCCGTGGAGTGCGCGTCGACACGATTTTGTTTCAAACACAACTCACCGATTGCTATGGGGGAACCGATTTGATTGGCAGGCGCAAAGGAGACTGGTGGTCATTTATAATTTGTTTGAGTTTTGTAATCGGTTTTGATTATTATTTGTATTAGAAATAACAGCAAACGTAAAAGAGGACTGGTCTGCGATGCTGAGATTATGGGTTCAATTTTGAAAAAGAAAGAGGTAATATGATTTTAAAAGCTAATTTTGTAAATATTTACTGGATTTTGAAATGAATAAATATTTGAGTACGTTTCTCCTATATTCTTTTTTGGAATTTCATTGTTTTTTGTAATAAATCTCCGTCTGTTATCAATAGAATTAACGAAAATTAACATACGCGTTAGAAATCATATGTTTGGCGAGTGCGGTATCTCCGCACGCGCTCTCTACGGGCTTTATACTTCTTGTTTCCTCCTTTTTTCGGAACAAAACGGGACTGCGACTGCGTAGCACTTTTCAATTGTATTGGCCCTACCGCGCTAAGAATACTGATACCACCGACAATGATAGGACCTTACCCGCTAGTGGCGCCATCTGGTACCCACAGAAACGGTAGACCCCATTCGAAAGAAATTTAAAAATAATCTTTGAAACAAACACATTTGGTTTCTGCACGTTTCTGGACTATCTAATGATAAATGCCTATAATCTTGCCGTCACATTTTTTACCTAGCGACTGATTGAGATGGTAACAATAATAATAATTAAAAAATGGCCAAGTGTGATACACGGCACACACGTAGGGTTCCGTACAATATTAACAAACTAAATTTTGCTAAGAAAAAAAACTTTTAATTTTTATTATTTGTTGTTATAGCGGCAATAGAAATACATGTTCTGTGAAAATTTCAGCTTTCATCAATTTCAGCGGTTCATGAGATACAGACCACTGACAGACAGACGGACGGACGGACATCGGAGGCTTAGTAATAGAATCCCGTTGGGCACCTTTCGGGTACGGACGGCACCCTAAAAAGATACCCACCTGGGGCTCTACCGCATATCTTTGGTGGTAATCGTAACGAACATTTATGAATTTCATCCAATCAAGGCCCACGAATGGTCATCGTCGTGCCACGTCATTGGAAGAAATCAATAAATGGTGTTCGTTACAATTACCACCAAAGATACGCAATAGGCCGGCTGGCTGGCATCTCAAGTTGAATAACTGTCGCCAAGCAGGTACCGATGTGTTCCGACAGCTGCACTTGAGAGCCAGTTCTCTTCTAACCTTCACCCTCGGCCACATCATCTTATCTTGATGAAATTATGGCGAAGCTTATCCATTATAAACAAAAACCTGGGTGGGGATCAAAACGGCGCGGGCGGCGTAAACCGTCGTATTGTCGTGTGTAAATTCATCAAATCAGACATCCACAAATTATGTATGGCATTCACCTCACACCTTCCTACCTACCTAGCA
The DNA here is from genome assembly GCA_951394255.1 of Polyploca ridens. Taxonomy (NCBI): domain Eukaryota; kingdom Metazoa; phylum Arthropoda; class Insecta; order Lepidoptera; family Drepanidae; genus Polyploca; species Polyploca ridens. Next base: position 6,247,340 of record OX596272.1, read on the forward strand.
ACATGCTAAACTTCTGATAAAAGCATAACCTGTTTGAGATATTTATTTAGTAAATAGCTAAGGGGGCGTCCATAAATTACGCGATTTTGGCGCTTTTTTGACACCCATAAAATACTTAAAACGAACTACAAAAAATCGAAAATGTTACCTTGTATTCTCGCAATTTTCTGTATCTGTTACCGCCCAAACCCGATTTTAAGCTAAACTAGTTTGGCCGAGGCCAAACTAGTTTTTCCGATACACGATAGGATGAACCGGTATAGACTAGGCCGAACTGGTACATCCTAAGCCCGGTAAGAGAATCTAGTTTAGCCCAGGCTGAACTAGTTTATCCTACCACACTTCAGGATAAATTGGTATTACCTATTCTATACGTGTAGGGAAAATAGATTCCTAAAGAAAACTTGTAACTGGAATAATTATTTCTAGTATTAAAAGAAAAGAATAATCATGATTCATTTAATTGAAATTTAAGTATGTGGGTAAGAGAATACCTGCAATATAATTTCTGTTTGGTGCCAACTTTGTAAAAGCCGTCATTATTTATCTGAAGAATAACTCCGATTATGTTTCTGAGATTACCTCTTCCTTTGTCTACTTCTGGAATCGGTATTCTCGCTCAATCATTGTCGACTACGAGTTCAGACTAGGCCATACCAATTTATCCTGAAGTGTGGTTTGGGATGTATCAGTTTGGCCTAGTCTATACCGGTTTATCCTATCGCGTATAGGCAGAACTAGTTTGGCCTAGGCCAAACTAGTGTAGCCTAAAATCGGGTTTCGCCGGTAACATATCTAATTAATTGTAACCTCCCCCGTATGCGCACTCACTAAAGTCACTAAGAGCTAAAGTTTAATCGCGAACGCATTCGATACGCACAGACAAACATTGATTATATTTACATAGATATATCTAGATAGGAAGGAACCGTATGTGCAAGGTCAATGATAATAATTATATTTTTATCACTAGACGGACGGTAAGTGTGTTCTATCTAGTGTGTGTATTTATGAGTGAATAATAATAATAATAATAACACGCAGCCACAGTGTTAGCAGACACTAAACTAACACCTTTGAACCTCAAAGACCATATTACACAAAATAAAATAACCTCAGTTACAGAAAAATTGAACTCCTGGCTCCAAAAATCCCTTCATGGAAGACATCGCCGAGACTTAGTTGACCCCAACGTCGACAAAAATGCGTCGAACGAATGGCTGAGACGCGGTGAACTGTTCCCAGAAACAGAGGGATTTATGTTAGCCATACAAGACCAGATAATTGATACACGTAACTATAGAAAACATATAATTAAAGACCGCACACTCCAAACAGATTTATGTCGACATTGCCACAGTAACTCTGAAACTATTCAACACATAACAAGTGCATGCAAATCCATAACCCAAACTGACTACAAACATAGACACGATCAAGTAGCAGCTATCATCCACCAATATCTTGCTTTCAAATACTCCCTCATTAACCAAAAAACAGCCTACTATAAATATAAACCCCAAACAGTCTTAGATACACCTGAATATAAAATATACTGGGACCGAACGATCCTAACCGATAAAACGATACACTGCAACAGACCGGATATCACTCTCCACGATAAGAAAAACAAAATAGTTTATTTAATAGATATTGCAATCCCCAACACTCACAACCTTAGATCTACTCACACTGAAAAAATATCCAAATATACAGACCTATCAATAGAGTTGAAAACACAATGGAAAGTGAACACAGTTACAACCGTTCCCATAGTATTATGTAAAACTGTGGTATTATCATCCACTGGTATTGTACCTCATACACTTCACACCAGCCTAAAAATACTTGGAATCCATAAAATGACATACATCCAACTACAAAAAGCCGTTATTTTGAACACCTGTAGAATAGTCCGCAAATTTTTAACAATAGACCAATAATCTCACACAACAAACAAACACACACCACTCATGAACACTTGTTACATTACATACATACATCTCCCACACAAACACGCTCACACCTCACATACCTTACCCATTTTTTCGTTTGGCCAAAAGCCCGCGATAAAATGTAAATACCCTACCAGTAAGTAGGAGAAATTTAAAAGAAAATAAATAATAATAATAATAATAATAAGCCCCCTAAACATCCACACGTCCTGATTGACCATCTTATCACGTGGGGGGCGGAAACACGATTCTGAAATTACTGGCGTGGCTAACGTGGCTCTGGAAACCCATTAAACATGGAGACTCGTTCTAAAAGAAAACGTATAGGACCGCTGCCCGGGGGCGATCGCCGGGGCACACCTGGAGCTGACGCTGGGTGTCTCAGCATGCGAACCGTCAGCGGTGAGGAGTTGAACAGGCGGGCTCCCACCGACAAAGATGTTACAGCCGAAATCCTTGACGATGGTGACAGACTGACAGACAGAACAAACACCCCTATAGAACCATATAGCCCAAGCACAATTTCATACACACCTTCAGGACCTTCAACACCACCATCGTCACCACATAGTAATGGTTTTAATACAGTTCCACCCTCTCCGACCTTGAATGTTGCGCGGGAGGTAAGTACCTTCTTACCCGCGTCCACCAAGGCTGGGAAAGCAAGAGTTCGCATGAAATGGAGCAAGGATGTAAACATTTTTATCATGCGGACCTACTTATACATCACTAAATTAGAGACTGACATGACCACTTACAGACAACAACTACATGAACGTTTCAAACAAAAATACCCAGAGGTTAATGTAACAGAACAAAGAATTTCAGATCAAAGGAGAACCATAGTAAGAAATAAATACTTGTCTCAAGATATAATAGATAAATTAAAAGAAGAAGTACGTACACAACTACAAGTAGAATCAGAAAATAATGCAGGTACTCACAATATCACACTAACTCAAAATACCCACGATCCGACCCAGCAACCACAATCGTACTCTCAATCACAATCTGATACTCAATCTCAGCCATACAATCAATCGCAAGCATACACGCAAACATCACACACATCTACGCAAACCGAATCTATAACCTTAATGCTTGAAAATGATATTGACACCTTAGTCATTGTGGACCAAAACCCGATAACAGAAAGGCATATTAAAGAAATAGGTGACAAATTCAGAACTACACTAACACAATACTCTGGGATGGATCCAGCAGCTCGACCAAAACTACCTAAACTTAGATATAGCCCAAACCTGTTTCGTTTAATTAATTTATTTAATGAACATATACTACAACAATTTATAACCGATGATACACAGTTGATAGACATACACACACTCATATATTGCACAGCAGTAGTTATATCAGAAGAACTCAATTTTAAAATCACAGAACACACAGGAAACACAAGGCCCAGAGATAATATCAAACCACCATGGCAACAAAGGCTTGAAAAAGACATAGAAAAATTAAGGGCAGATTGCGGTAGACTCACACAATACATCAACAATAACAGATCAAATAAAGTAGTTAAGAGAGTTGAAGCAATATTCAAAAGCAGTTTTACTCACACCAGACACGAAAATAGTAACAGAAAGCCTGAAGAGTTCTTGGACACGCTTAAACAAAAACTAGCACTTAAAGTTCATAGGCTTAGGAGATATAAAAAGGCACAGCAACGCAAAAATGACAACGCCATATTCTCAACGAATGAAAAAATGTTTTATAGGAATATTCAGAAACCACACACCGACACTAATACAATAGTAGAGAATAACACAGACACACCAACAAAAGAACACCTAGAAACATTTTGGTCCAGCATATGGGAAGAGCAAGTACAGCATAACGATAAAGCAACATGGATAACTGAGGAAGAATCAAGATGGAGAGCAATAGATGAAATGGAATTTGTAGAGATTACAGAGACCGATATCGCACATATAACAGGTAGATTACATAATTGGAAGGCACCGGGAATAGATAAAATACACAATTTTTGGTACAAAAAGTTAACTTCAATACACAAAAGTTTAGCAAAAAATTTCACAGATATCGTATTAGGACAACAACATATACCCGAATTTATTTCAACAGGAATAACTTACATGCTACCTAAAACAAAATACACATCACAGCCTTCTCAATACAGACCAATCACATGCTTACCCACTATCTACAAAATACTAACATCAGCAATCACAGCTAAAATCAACTCACACATTGAACAACACAATATAATAGCAGAGGAACAGAAGGGATGCAGGCGTGGCCACATGGGATGCAAAGAACAATTAATTATAGACTCTACTATTCATAAACATGCTGCTACAAAAAATAGAAACCTACACTGCACCTACATAGATTACCAAAAAGCTTTTGATAGCATTCCACATTCTTGGTTAATACAAATCTTAGAAATATATAAAATAAATTCAAAAATAATAGACTTTTTACGCATTATAATGACAAGATGGAAAACTACATTACAACTAAATAAACATCACAGCACTCTTATAACTCGACAGATACACATTAGGAAGGGTATCTATCAGGGTGATTCCCTGAGCCCTCTCTGGTTCTGTCTCGCCCTGAACCCCTTGTCACACTTATTACGCCGCTGTTGTGCCGGGTATAACCTTAAACACAATACCGAAGAAACAGTTATCTCACATCTCATATATATGGATGACATTAAATTATATGCAAAAACCAAAAAAGAAATGGAAACGCTTATAGAAGTCACGACAAAATTCAGTCAAGATATAAATATGCAATTTGGATTAGATAAATGTAGGACATTACATATTATAAAAGGCAAAATAAAACCCGGAAACTATGCAGTAAACGACACTGATACAATAACAGCCATGGAACCAACAGATTTATACAAATATTTAGGATACAAGCAACTTAAAGGCCTTGACTACACAGCAATTAAACAGACACTAATTACAGAATACCGGAGGAGAATTAACGCAGTATGCAACACACAACTATTTGGAAAAAATCTTATAAAAGCCTTGAATACTTATGCCATACCAATATTAACCTACTCATTCGGAGTCATAAAATGGTCTAAAACTGACATCGAACAATTAGAAAGAACCATACGCACAACACTTACACAACACAACAAACATCATCCAAAATCTGCAACCGAAAGACTCACCCTCAAACGACAGAATGGAGGGAGAGGCCTCATTGACATCCATCAACTTTGGCTGAAACAAATCACTACGCTAAAAACATTCTTTCAAACGAAATCCCGCACTAGTGATATACACAGAGCTATAACTAATATTGATCATAACTACACACCGCTTAATTTAAACGAACATATAGATACACAAAACACAAACAACACTGATCCACAGAAACAAAAACTAGATAACTGGAAAAAGAAAGTACTCCACGGCAGGCATCCTCACGATCTAGAACAATCCCATATAAATACAGTAGCATCAAATAAGTGGCTTAAAATAGGAAACTTGTTCCCAGAAACAGAGGGATTCATAATGGCTATACAAGACCAAATAATCAACACAAAAAATTACAGGAAATATATCATCAAAGACCCTACCATCATTAACGATAAATGCCGAAGGTGCCACACTCAATCAGAAACCATCCAACACATAACTGGAGCATGCACAACACTCACACAGACAGACTACACTCATAGACATAACCAAGTAGCAAACATAATTCATCAAAAACTAGCACTCAAACATAAACTCATACAGGACACAAACACTCCTTATTACAAATACACACCACAAACTATCCTAGAAAATGACACACATAAACTCTATTACGACCGCGCCATACTTACAGATAGGACCATCCACTATAATAGACCAGACATAACCCTACAGGATAAAATAAATAAGATCACTTACCTTATAGACATTGCTGTTCCTAACACCCATAACGTACAAAAAACAATAACTGAAAAAATAAGCAAATACGCTGAACTTAAAGAAGAAATAACAAGAATCTGGAGACAAGAAAAAGTTTATGTTATACCTATAGTACTCTCCACGACAGGCATAATCCCCAACCATCTCCTTCGTAGCCTAAAGTTAATAGACCTACCAGATTCTGTTTATATTAGCCTCCAGAAAGCTGCAATCCTTAACACATGCAGAATAGTCAGAAAGTTCATGCAGATAGAGGAGGAAAACACACTGTCATAAATATCCACCACACGCTACATTTACTTGGCTTCAGCCCGTAAATGTAGTTAGAAAACCAGCCAAAGAGCTGAGAAAAAAAAAAAAAAAGAAATAATAATAATAATTTATTCAAGTAGAAAACATACACATTACACACATTATTTAAGACACATAAGATATTTTACTTAACATTAACATAATAAAGTTTAAGTTAAACATTACGGCATATAGATAGTTTTTTTTTTTTTTTTTTATATATAATGTGTAGCAACTGGCAGCTAAGCTAGGCATGAACCTGTGTTATAGCTACCAGTACCCCACCCTCTTTTTAAGCATACAGTTCTCTTAAGAGGACTCAATTCGTCATACTTTTCATACAAAACCCCTGTACTTATTATGGCGTTGTTAAACATTTTTCGTTAGATATTTTGAACAAATTAGTATCTTGTGTACTATATCTAGCCTTGTATCTTGGCGTAATTTAAAAAAAGTGTGAAACAAATTCAGTCAAAGCCTCCGAAAAACAGCGTTTTTGCCTGAACTTTGGCCATATCTAATGTACCTATAAATTGCAAAAGTAAAGAAAACATTAAAATACCAGGCTTGCAAATGTATTGGAGATTCTAAATAACTAACTTTTTTTTCCCAAACTTGTAAGATTTTTTCTCAAGAAGTATACTCCTGGAACAAGTTTTATGAATGCGAAATCATGAATGACGACCTAGCGAAGCGGCCGCGAGTGATCAGCGGAATTTACTGACTGATAACCGACGGCTCTGATGCTATCTCTCTTTATTCGCAGTCAAACATTACGTTGGATGAAATAACAAGCTTTTAGACTATGCTCGCATTGAAGTTGCGCCGGCCACAGAGGGCCGCCTTAATGCTAATTGGGAAGAACCGACATGTACATTTAAATTTAAATATATAGGGGAATAGAGGTACTCAACTGATATGGCGCGTCATGAATCTTCGTTCGCCTGTCGTTCGCACAGAAAAGAAAGTATGGCCCCGAAGATTAACGAAAGAATGTTTAAAACTTACAAATAGTACCCAATTAATATGGCTTACCGATGTACCTGCGCAGAAGATACTTTTTGTACAATTTCAAAGCGCGGGAAATCGCTATTGGTCGGCAGCTGCCGCCATGTTAGTGCGCGCCGTGCGTAGGGGCGTGACTTGCGAGTGAGACGGAACTAACAGCTGCAGTGTATTATGAACCTTATAGTAGTGATTTAAGGTTGATTAACATTCTTCCGTTAGTCTTTGGGGCCATACTTTCTTTTCTGTGCGAACGAAGATTCACGACGCGCCTTATCAGTTGGGTAATACCATACTAGCTGTCCCCTGCGGTTTCACCTGCATTTCGAGGATAAAAAGTTGCATATAGCACTCCAGCCTACTGTGGCTTCCTATCAGTAAGAATATATAGAATCGGATCCATAGATCCTTCGATTGCTCTTCACATACACACAAAAATCGCACTCTCTCTTTATAATATTAGTATAATATACATATCAAACAATCGCCTTATCTGTGGCCAGAATGTATCAACATTTAATAGTGATAAGATAATTTTTAGGCAGATAGGCATAGACTTATAATTATAAGCTGTCTGACTTAACCAGTTGGGAAAAATTGCTTTTAGCTTTGTTAAGAAAAACCAGCAATAAACTCGGCAATTACGTATGATATGCAGGGTTTTTTGGCACATCTACGTTAGTAGTAAATAAGACCAGCCCCCGCAAGCAACACCTTCACAAGTATGAGTCGTGTGGCAGCCACAACACTCTTCCTTATATTGGAGGGAAGTGAACGTTGTACCACACGAATTGCTTTGAACTAGTTGGCTCCCTCCATGTCAGGGCTAGGCTAACTGCTTGCACGGTTACATTTACATATTTACGATGAATATGTACAAAATACAATTGTACCTTTATATTATTAGTAGAGATACGTGACCATAGTCCACGTGGCATAAGAAAGTGACAGAATTCAAAATTGATGATCGAATTTATCGTCACACATATTTTTATAACATATCCGAGTGACATATATAAATATTTTTCTTTCTCGTAGCCATCCAAGTGATAACTTCAAGGTTCGATTACCTTATAAGATAAGATAATACGTTTTACCGAAAGCTTTGATTTAATTACAAACCTTAAGACAGTAAACAAAATCGATTGATGGATCAGTAACTCTTTCTTTAGTTTGGCAACGCAAATTGGTTCAATGGAAATGGAGTTCAATCGAAACATGATCGTGTCAGAATGTAATTTTTAAATTAAAACATCAAAATCAAGGCATTTATTCAGTTTAGGCCCTGATAAGGCACTTATGAACGTTAATTTGTTACATACAATTTACCACCGGTTCAAAATACACTTAAACTGAGAAGACTCCGGCAAGAAATTCAGTAAGGCTTTTTTTGGTTTGTTTGTGGAAAATCTTTTAAAATTACAGCTTTTGTCCCAAATACTTATACAATATACATTAATTATGCTTATTCATACAATTATCACTTGCCAGGAGGATGCAAGTGCGGAGAGAAGCTACTACAACCATACATTATTGTCTTCTACGTACTAAGGGGGCGAGCATAAATTACGTAAGCGTTTAGGAGGGGGTCCCTCCGAATCTTACCCAATCTCATGTGGGGGAGAGGGGGGTCTCGGCAAATATCACGTAATTTTTTCCACAAGAAACAATGTAAATTGCGAGAACACTGGGTAAAACTTTTGTAGACTGTCCGACATTTTCACTGTGATTTTAGACTACGTTCTAAAAAATTAAAATCTCACGGTATTGAAAAAATCTCACGTGAAATTAGGGGGAGGGGGTCGAGCCAAATCTCACGATATCTCACCAAAGGGGGAGTGGGGTTCAAAAAATCGCCAAAAGCGCCTCACGTAATTTATGGACGTCCCCCTAACCATCAGGTGGATCTGTCAGCCATCTGACATACTAAATCATTATCCACCTGCCCTGTTCCCAATCACTTGTGGTCGGTGCAATATGTACGCTTCTTCCATTCGTCTCTTCTATCCGTCACACCAGCATCCAGGCCTTTCTTACACATATCATCTTTCACACAATCCATCCATCTCTTTTTCGGTCTTCCTATTCCCGTATATCCACTTTCATATTCATAACTTTTTTAGTGACGTAGCTTTCATTCCTCCTCATAACATGTCCACGCTAAACGGTTCCCTCTCAACCTTTCAGTCCCTGGCGCTACTTTCAAGCTTCACCTTATATACTCATTCCTTATCTTATCCATTCTTGTCACTGCACACATTCATCTCAAAATCCTCATCTCCGCTGCATGCAATCGTCTTTCATACTTACGACTTCTTTACTGCCCAACATTCTGAACCATACATTAAGTAAGACAGGTCTGATCACAGACTTATAAGAATTTCCCCTTTAGCTTTAGGCGATTATCACACTGCCCCGCGCCTACGCGCGTAGGTAGGTGCGTGAAACGCAGAGTATTCTATACAAACGGAGATACTTACAAGCAAAGCAACGTTAAGAGACGCATTGACGCGCTACGCTGCGTGGTGCGTGGCAGTGTGATAACTGCCTTAGAGGCATCCGTGGATAACATATTGCTTCTGTGCCCTATCGCCATTTCATCCAACCTGAGCTGATTCTCCGAATTATATCACGATCAATATTACCATCGCTCTAAAGTCTGAGCAGACTGGCACTGTACTGACACAAAAATAAGTGTATAATGCAGCAGGGATAGTAAAACTTACCTAATGTTATGTCGTCGTGCAATCGCCGATGACGTAAGAGATACGCAAAAAACTGTTTACTCATAGTTTCGTTTCGTGTGTATAATCTTTTATCATTTATCACAAGAAGTTTCACCTAATGGTAAATTATAATCTGATAAAGTAATTTAAAGATATTCTGCAGGTTAATAGAATAAATACCGAGTTACGAAGCGTCGTGTGGCACACCCACTGGTGCTAATCAGTAATATTTTGTTGAGATTGAACAGTTGATAATGAATACAATATAGTCAGAATGTAACCTTGCTGAGTTTCTTGCCTGTTCTTCTCAGTAAGGCCGACTTCCGAACTGGTAACTTCAGTAGCTTTGACCGTCAAAAGTACCCTACTAAAGCCTAAACAGAATTGTTTTTAGGGTTCCGTACCTAAAAAAGAAGGAGGATCACTCGTTTGTCTGTCTTTCCGTCTGTCACAGTCACAGCCGATTTGCTTCGAATCTACTGGACCAATTAAGAGTGCGTATAAAGCAAAATAACAATCTTAGAATTGAAATTTACCCAAGTAAATAGTATTTAAATGAAAAAATATTTTTATATGGGTATGTTAATTTTATATACGCGAGGGTTCTATCTGAGAAAAAAACATAATGGAATGAAATTTCCTCGATAGAAAAAAATCACAAAGTTACCTCTAATAATAATGAATTTTCGGTTTTATTTCTTCATGGTGAATCTAATTAAGACAAAAATTCGATAAATAATATCACTAACATATGACCTAGGGCTGCTACTAACGATTTTTTAAAATATTTACGATACGAGTTATTTAGGTAAAAAGCACTTAGTTCATTTTTGTTCCGCGAAACACGCTATCTCCATCTCATCTCCACGCGAAGATTAGACATAAGTTTGTTTCATCTGACATTGCCATATTTTTCTGGCTTAGTACGCACTCTTAAGTTGAAATTTGGTGCACATATTTCTGTGACCCAAAAACGGGCGTGTATCGTAAATAAATGATGTTTCAATATGGGGGTCACTTTTGGGGAGACAAATTAGAAAAAAAATCTTTTCGGAAACTGTAGGTGCCGTGACCTTGGGCTTGTTGTAAGGGTCTCTTAATTTTTTATATAATATTAAATTAAATATTGCATGTTATTTAAGAAACTAGATGACCATTCCCGAAAGTACGCAAGTAAAAAGCCTACATTTTTTAAAATAGAGAATGTATTTATTTTTTTATACAGAAAAAACTCTTATAAGTTTCAAGTACCTACAATTAGTTAAGTTTACGGAAGCCTCTAGCTCCACACGAGTTCAATTCGCACTTGTCTGGTTTTTTCTAATGTGACTTTTTCCATACATTCTGAATTTCTGACATCTTTTATCACGAAAACGAATCAGTTCAGTCGGAGTTGAATCTTTATAAGAGTTGATGGTAAGGGATATAGGGGGTCTTCAGGTATTTTTTTCAGAGGAATAAAATTTACGTTTGACAAATTTTGTATCGAAAACTTAAAATTTTTCAAAGGGTTGATTTTTTGGGCCCTAAAAAACAATCATGAACAGAGCAATAGACGATTGTGTAAATATTTGCTACCTGTGTCTGTTGTCTTTTTTGAGAATATTTTTTCTTCACCGAAATGCCATAATTATTTTAATATTGGTACTTCCGTAAGCGTGTGACAACGACCAACGCTTAACCATCAATCAATATTTGCATTTGACCCTGACTGACCACTATTAATAATGTAGGAACGAAAGGTAGTTAAAGGTAGTTGACGTGAAGAGAAAACTTTGTACCTTTGTAAGTGCCAAACGGGGGCCCCTTTTATTACTAGGGTCCCGAACATGGTTCCTGGCTACGGCCCTGTGCAGAAGATGTAGGAACTACCTACTTTATAAACACGTAACCCGGATAATATCGAGAGGAACAACGGGACGGCCAATTATAACACGGGTGAAACAGCGATGGACATTTAATAAGCTAGTAATGTCCCATTTCACTCATGAGGTAATGCTATAATCCTGACAACATGTCTTATTAAACAACTGACGTCATAACAACTTTGTGTGTTCCGAGTGTGGCGTGTGCCATCATGCGATCGACAATTACGTGGAACTGATGGCGAGTAGTACAGGAGACCGCGACTTTGTAGGATAACTTATTCAACTCCTACAAGTATTTCTATATAAACGTTTGTTTCAATTTAATGGTGCGTCCATACTACGCGAAACGTGGAGCACGGATTCACGTATTGTGGACGGACTTGCGAGCCTCGAACGAGCGTTCAGCTCGCGCTCATACGAATGACAGTTTTTTGATGAACACGGGGATTCGCATCACGCTCGTGTTGTAGGCTCGTTGTACGTCGACATTAGATGACACTGGTAGAACATTGATAGCCAAATCATCCAGGAATAGCAAAAAATTTTCAAAGGAGTCTCGAGACCGATTTGATAAATACTCAAACTGTACTTGGATTTTCAAAAAATAATGATTCTCGATGTATGGGATTTAGTTTAAACTTAATAAATGTATGACAAAAAAAACAGTATTTTCCTAAAATTTAAGACATTTCCTATAGTTTTTCATCTAACTATCTAGAATGCGATCCATATAAGTGACAATGGGATGGTGCAATAATATTTTCAAATTTTTTTTTTTTCCAAAATCATCGCTTTCCAATCCAATTATTAAGATCCAAGGCTTTAATTTTATCAAAATTGGCCTCGTGACTTCTTCGAGCATTTTTCGCTGGTGCCTCTACTTCAGCTAAAAAAAATCAGCCTGTATACCTACAGGATATTTTTTATCCCGGAAAAACATAAGATTCTCGGGAACGCGGGTAAAACCACGCAGCGAAACACAAAAGTAGAAGTGAAAAACAGTATAAATTATCATTAATAGTTATTTACCACTTTCCTGTCACTGTCTAACTATGTGACATTATATACGTGAACATTTCTGATATTTTTATAGTTAGTATCACTAACGATTTTCCACTATTATTGTTACATCACGTTTTTAACCTCAAGAAAAAAAAATATAAATCTTTTTGTTGTACTTGCTCACAATGTCACCATGGTGTGGGATTATGTGACTGAAGGTGGTAAGCATACAAGATAAATGTTTCTCAAGCTGCAGCTGTCGGAATACGGGTCGGTGCTTGGCGACAGATTTTCAACTTGAGGGTGGGTAGCCATCCAAACGGGTAGGCGAAAGCTTAATCTCATTATCTCATCGGATTGGAACGCATGACCTTCAGTTTACCGTGCTAAAGGCGCGGGCATCTATACTTTGTCTACCAACCAGACATTAGAGCAATTAAGTGTTCCTATATTATCGGGAAAATATAAAAACGACAAATATTCGTGTAAAATAAATCACTTTATTGAGTTTAACAGCAAAATAAATAGGTAGTATTTGGCTAAATAAATTAAAGTCGCCAAGTAACTAAGTATTGTGTGTATTCATCAGTTTGACAGTGATAAAAATTGTCACTCAAATCGTTCCCTGGAATTAAATGACGGTCGGGCCAGTTGGCATGGTTTTGGTAAGATTCCAGTTCCACCTATCGCGCATATTTACGTCCTGAGTCTGGTTGAAAATATGTATATTAAGTATGTATTTACAATAAAAAAAATGAGTATATGTATTATATCAGTTATCTGGTTTCCATAGTACAAGCTCTGCTTAGTATAGGATCAGATAACCGTGTGTGAGGAATTTCCCAGGATATTTATTAGTAGCCGCGTTTCCGTAACTAAAGATCAAACCCCTAAGAGAATTGATCAATAGATGTCAGGGTCATTTCTTCAAAGAAATCAAGTGCGTTTTTGGCAATCCGTGCAGCCATAACGGAACTGTGTAGTAATAAAAATGCACACACGCAAACAATCGCAATTATATTTAAATATAAATAATATTATAATAGACCAATTAAATAATTTTGATTTGATAAATACAATGTCATTCTGAATTCATTACGTAATTACTTAATTGTAAAAATATTGTATTATGTCATATATTGATTCCAATATTAGTATTATTCTAGAATCTATGACAAAGATAAAGTGAGATACTAGTATTACAGGTCCTTGACTATAAGTACATGAACTTGGCCGCTGGGTCTATTTATGTTATAATAAAGATATGTTTGTATGTAGGTATATGATAGCACATGCGCAACAAATAACACGTGCGATATGTCCTGAGTCTAGGTGTAATTATGCAAATTAAGTATGTATTTACAAACAAAAAGTAGTATATGTATTATATCAGTTATCTGGTCTCCATAGTACAAGATCTGCTTAGTTTGGGATCAGATGACCGTGTGTGAGGAATGTCCCAGGATATTTATTTATTTATTATTATTATTTATTTATTTAATAAAAAAAAAAAAACTCCAGCCATTGAATTATTACACATAGAAACAAAGTACACGCGCGAAACATAATCCATTCAATTGGAGCCATAATGGCTCCAAATGACCGCCGCGCTGTCAGTGTACTGACTGGCGTTTTAGTGAGTGGAGCTCTCAGAAAAATAATAAATATGACGGTTTGTGCAGTAAAATTGTGTCATAATTCATCAGGGAAGAAAGATTAGAATTCTGTTGTAATATTCCACAGATAAGCCACTAATTTTATTGCGTAATTCATCTAAAATAACAAAATTCAAAAATAAAAATACTTCACTCCGATTTCGAGCAAAGTGTTGCCAGCTGTTTGTGTGCGAAATTTGTGTTGTTTTACTTAACTGATACCGATTTTGTTAGAGTAGGAAGTAGAGTAAGTAATTGAGTCCGATAAGTTGTTTCTTTTACTTATAGCTATTATAACTGACTAGCTGTCGCCCGCGGTTTCACCCGCGTTCTTGGGATAAGTAGCCTATAATACTCGGGATAATGTAGCTTCATATTAGTGAAATAATTTCGAATCAGACTGGTAGTTTTACACAGTAGTAGTTTTACAGGTAGTTTTTTTTTACAGATATTGACCCGTTTAAACAAATAAATAAATAACTCTTCCGGTTTATTGTATTAGTATAGATTCAGTTAGATATTATAAGAATGTATAGCTACTCGTCTTTTATACGATAATGATAATTAAATACTTACATACTTCTTAATCTTCTTTTTCTATACAACCTATCATTACCAATAATACCTACTACAAATTGTACGATCGTTCATAGCTTTGCACATTGTCTTGGTTTACTATGTTAAAATACCCGACATAAGTACTATGAAACATAACCATTAAACTAGTAATAAATAAATAACAGACCTGTCTATGATAAATTATCTAAGACGCAGAACATTTTAAACTATTTAATTAATTTTATGAATACTTACTTCCAATTTCATTCACTAGTATCGGAAGGTTAATTTTACCGAAAAAATTCGTTTAGCTTGCAACATTACTCGTGCGCTTGTGTGCGTGTCAGCGAGTGTAATTATATGGTACTCACGCACACATTGGTTGTCAAGTGGCCTACGAGTCGCGAGGATTTTTGTTCGATACTTCGCTTCTAAGCGTAATAATTCAATGACTCCAGCATTTCAGATACATTATCACAGAGATCCATTATTTTGCTTAAAATTTTATGTTACGGTTCACAGCCATATAAATAAACAAATTAATAAACTTAATGAATTTACACAAAATAGACATGATTACACCATCAAGAACATAATACACAATTATTGATAATCTTACCGAGTTTCTTACCGGATCTTTTCAGTTAGGCTGACTTCCGAACCGTTTGTAGTTTCAATAGCTTTGACACAACAAGCATACTGCAAACAAGCATACGGCCCGCCTGATGGTAAGTGGTTAGCGTAGCCTATAGACACTTGCAACACCAGGGGTATAACTCACGCGTTGCCAACCTTGCAGAAATCTCTTCAAACTTATGGCCCAAACCAAGAAATATATACATCCAAGGAAGGTCAGAACTGTCCTTGCCCGAGTCAGACTCAAACTCGCACTTGGCTGGTTTTATTTAAGTGGGTAGGTGCAAGTACTTACCCACTTAAATAAGACAGGCGGCGGTCGTGAACGATATGGTTGAAATATTAATGCAAATATAGGAAGTATTTTTGTACGTATTTACCACATAGGTAACATGTGGCAAAAATATTTGAAAAAACTCTTAGCTGAATTAAATACCTACTAGTTAATAACTCACTTTAGAAACTCTTATGTACCTATTGTACCCACTGTAAAACAGTTAATGAATATTGACACTTGAAGTTATTGACTTTTCCAGTGTTGTTGTTTTTAATGTGATGTGTAAAATACATACCTACATATTATATTCATTATGTTTATTCATAGTAGGTATTTAGGCGATGATAGCTCAGTGGTTCGAATAATACAATGAGGAAAGTGAATTTTATGGCGAGCCAGACATGCAAGGTCTCATTGAAAATGAGTTCATTCCAGAATTTTTTTTGTAAAAAGCATCCTGAGTATTCCTGAGTCGAGAATGCGTTTCTGACACCTGTTAATATTGGCCAAATCACGAAATAGGCTTATATGATTATGATGGGACTAGAAATACTGTACCTTACTGTGAAAGTCTTATCGCAACAGCACGAGCCGTTTCCGAGAATGACACCTGCACTCGGCGGCCGCACTGTAGTGATAAACTAACGGCACACTATGATGGCCGTTAGTATATTTTATATATTTTTTTGATAATCTTAACCATTACCTACACGAAATTAAATAAACGAAATGAAAAAGTCGTTGTCGTACGCTGTAGCCTCTAGCGGTAGATTCAACTGTACCTATCGTTAAAAATGCCTTACCAGAGCCTAAAATGAATAAATTAAATTTTGTTTTAGTTATGTAGGTGTGATATAAATAAATAAATAATAATAAATATCCTGGGACACACCTCACACACGGTCATCTGATCCCAAACTAAACAGAGCTTGTACTGTGGGTACCTGACATGTTACATATACTACTTTTTGTTTAATTACACCCAGACTCTGGACATACAGACAGTTACAGAGAATGCATGTCCTGTGTGATATGATGTGTAATTTCAGCTCCTACGTCGGTATTATCTTTCCAGTTATTTATCTAATTACAGTTAGCGTGGCACGCACCTCCCTTATAGTCTGGTTATTTTAATTATAAAGAATTCATTTACAATCATAGCGCGATAGAACATAGTCAAAACCGTGCGAAAGAAACTGAAAACGATTTTACTGATAGACAGGTACAGAAAGTTAGGTAAAGTTTATTCAGTTTAGGCCCTAGTAGGACACTTATAAAGGTCAAAGCTACTGAAGTTACCACCGGTACGGAAGTCAGCCTTACTGAGAAGAACTGGCAAGAAACTCGGCAAGATTATTAATAATTGTGAATTATTGACTTTATTAATTTTATTACTTCCTTGGACGTATATTTCTTGGTTTGGGCCATATACTGTTTTTATAAAACCTGACCGCATAAATAAGCAAACTAATTTTGATTATTTCGAAAAAACTGCTAGTTAGAACCTTCATTCTATTTTTCCTGTAATATCATCAATGCTTATCATATATTTCAGATTTTTCGCATTGCAAACTTCGTTGTGGGGTGGAGGTGGGGAATGGTATTGTTTGTAATTTTTCATCTTAATTCAAAAACTACGCAACATAAAAGAAAATAAAATCCTGTTTTGTAATGTTCAAGTTTAGCTCTTTCATATGACTTTCCTTCCATTTTAACTTGTAGCTCTACTTTGAAAGAATCATGGCGAGCTCCATACATTGATTTTTACAAAAAAATAAAACATTTTAGAGGGTTTTGAATCACTTCCAATGTTGAGATTACATTACCAGCAACATGATTTTATAAACCCCGCAAAACATAACAACAACATAACGGTTTTGGTCGCGAATAGTCGCCATTCGGCGGCATGCCATAGAAATTCGCATTTTTATCCCGGGGTTCTAAAAATATTTTAAATGGCTCAAGTTGTTCCTTAGGCTCCAAGGATCAAATATAACGTCATTCCAACGTCTCTAAAAATCTTTATTTTTTTGTACAAATCTCGCCATGATTCTTTCAGACCCCATTCCGGCCATTTTTGCAAAGAAAATAAAAACATTTGTTTAAATTTTGTTTCAATACTGAACTGAACTCTATACTGAACTCAATACTGAACTCAATACTGAACTCAATACTGAACTCAGAATATTCTATATTCGGCGTCAAAATAATCGCTCAGCGATTGCTCACAAATCATTAATTAATAAATTTGGGCATTAATCAATTAATTTTACAATCACCTCGTTAATTGACTAAAAAAGTAATTGCGATTAAATTAATTGCAATTAAACGTTTAATTGCATGTTGCAATAAAATTATTTAGATTAATGTATGTTAATTGTAACACGCAATTAAAAAAATTGCAATTAACTTTTTTAATTTTAATTAATTTAACAATTAAAAATAACAATTAATTTACTAACCTTTATCAAAATCAATGGATAGCATTACAAGATTTCGAAAATTTGACTTACAAGTAACGAAGCGGGAAAGACAATGGGCAAAAATGTATGGAGTTTGGTCTAGGTCGCGGCCACTTATGAAATGTGATTTTTTGTATCCCTCATAAACCCACAAACAAACCCTATTATGAACAGGAATTCGTAAAGTATTTGAATAAAAAGTTATAAGACTTTAAAAACAATTATATTCCATAATTTCTCAATACAAAATAAGGGTTGTTTTTACCAGATTGCTTTGATTTCCATCAAGCAATAGCGATCCACTTCACAACCGCGTAGCTGTTTACCTGCGCCCATACTCAATCGCAGCCCCCCCCCCCCAAGATTATTTAAACTATTCTTCGCTAGTTGACTGTCGAATTACTTCGCATCAACTTAATTTTGTGCTCTCGCTGTTTGGATCTTCTTCTCTACTCAGTGACGACTCGGCCTGCTAAGCAGACTTTGAATAGTGTTTTGTGAGTCGGACGGTGAATTGATTTGGATTAACGAATTGGCGCGCTTAACGGACTTTGTTAAAGGATTGTGATTGCGAAAGTTATGGATCCTTTTAAAACGTGCCACGTTTTGACTCGAAACAGGAGGCGTTTAGACATCCCTTTTCTGATGGGCAATATGCCGTTGAAATACTGGTCGAAATTCATCTTGAGGCGATGATAGCTCAGTGGTAGTGACGTCGGATACCGAGACGAAGGTCCCGGGATTGAATCCTACAATGAGCTTGAGTTTTCGGTGAAGGAAAACATCGTGAGGAAATCATAGCACGGTGGTACTTTGTAGTACGCACCTCGCTGGCTACCGTTTGACCGCTTAGTTATGGAAAATAATATGAATAGACACCGAGAAAGCTCTATATCAATTACTGCAGATAATCTATCTCTCATTGACTTTTCTACTCCACTATGGAAAGTGGGAAGAAAATCATTTAGTTATTTCAGGGGCACAGCATCAAAGAGCTTTTCAATTACTTGCACCATTTTTGGATGAGGTAATTGTTAACAAGAGGTCAATCGATGAATCCAACTCGGCTGGGCAGCGTTCGGGATGCTACGGCATACCTTCACGTCTAAAATACCTCAGAGTCTGAAGACAAAGGTCTTCAATCGGTGCGTGTTACCAGTGATGACATACGGGACAGAGACGTGGTCTTTCACTGCTGGCCGCATAAATAAGCTCAGAGTCACTCAGCGACCTATGGAACGAGCTATGCTCGGAATTTCTCTACGTGAAAGGGTCCGAAATGAAGAATTCGTAGAAGAACGAAAACGACGGATATAGCTCGTAGAGTTAGTAAGCTGAAGTGGTAATGGGCAGGCCACATAGCTCGAAGAGCCGATAACCGATGGAGAAGATAGGTTTTCGAGTGGCGACCACGTACTGAAAAGCGCCGAGCGGGACCACCAGGTGGACCGACGAACAGGTCAGAGTCGCTGGGCACCGCTGGATGCAAGCGGCTCAGAACCGTTCGAAGTGGAAATCAATAGGGGAGGCCTATGTTCGAGCAGTGGACATCCATGGGCAGATATGATGATGAATTGTTAACGAATTGAATGTTTTTTTTTAAGTAAACCCATGCCATATAATCATTTTCTATTAAAATTCAAAATCATTTATTCAAATAGACCTTCGTAGGCACTTATGAAAAGTCTAACTCTAATACCGGTTCGGAAGGTTGCATTTGCTGAGAAGAGCCGGCAATAAACTCAGCAATTACTCTATTCCAAACAAGCTTATATTCATTAGGTATATAATAATTACATTCTAATCGCACTGACAACAACCAGTATATAAATAGCAAACTTATGCAAACCAGCCCCCACAAGCACCTGTTCACATTTATGACGCGTATGGCAGCTACCGCTTTGATTAGGGGTATCAACCTCTGTTAAGCACTCTGAAGTTAGAAATACAGGTATTTCAAAGGCAGAAACATTACTCTACAGGTATCTATCTATACAAATAGTAATAATAAAGCAGACGAGTTATTTTGTTTGTATAAACGAGTTAATCTCTGGAACTACCAGTCGGATTCGAAAAAATCTTTCACTAATGGGGAACTACATTATCCAAGAGTATTATAGGGTAATTTTTATCGCAGAAACGCGGGAGAAACCGCGGGAGATAGCTAGTAATTAATAACACTATTATCATTATATACCGTTAAAACAGTAATTAAAAGTTTAACTAGCTCTTAAACTAAATGAGTTACAGGTTTGGTACTTAAATATGTTTTGTTCGTTATAATAAAACCTATCGATTGACAATGGTTTCGGCAGTGGCCGCACCCTAGACCAAATCGCCCATTCTCCTTTGAATTTTTTCGAGTTTTTATTTTTTTTACCTTCGTAGAACAATATGGATAGATATTTCAGTGATTCGCGACCATAGTAGTTCATTTAGCAAATTGTAGAATTCATACGATTAACTATTTTTGTACATTTCCCAAAATAGTAAGTTTTACGGTTTTTATAGAAACCGTGAGAAACGTTCAAATATGGCGGACGGATGTGTTTTGTTATCCCAAGGTCTCTCAAATATCAATTTTGACCAGTTAAACTTCAAAATGGCAACAATAAAAAAACCGGCCAAGTGCGATTCGGACTCACACACGGAGGGTTCCGTACAATATTAACTAAATCAACTTTTCTAAGAAAAACAACGCCAAAAAAAAACGTTGCTTGTATGGGTGCCCCCTTTAATTTCTAATTTTATTTAAATTTTATTATTTGTTTTTGTAACGGCAATAGAAATTACACATTATCTGTAAATTTCAGCTTTCTACCTGTTACGGTTCATGAGATACAGCCCAATGACAGACAGATGGACGAACGGACTGACAGCGGAGTCTTAAGAGGAAAGGATGGCTGCAAGAAATTTGAAAAATAGGTTTTTAACATATCTATTGCTGTCGCGCTGTGCCCTAGCTATCCCGCCCGAGGGCGATAGAGACAACTACAGCTTGGACCGATTATACCTATTTAAATTAGACGAAATCGCTATATCGTAATCCTCGGTTTCCTCCTCCAGAACTGGATCGATTAAAAAAAAAAACAAGAATCATAATAAGAAGGGCTTTAGCTATGTCTGTCGGTTTTCCTTTTTTTATTATATTCGTCAAATTTGTTCGCTGGACGTCTAATAAGGGCGTTAAAAATGGTAAGTTTTTGTGATTTTAGAAGGCTCCTAATTCTTATGAAAATTAATTTATGGAGAAAAA
The DNA here is from genome assembly GCA_951394255.1 of Polyploca ridens. Taxonomy (NCBI): domain Eukaryota; kingdom Metazoa; phylum Arthropoda; class Insecta; order Lepidoptera; family Drepanidae; genus Polyploca; species Polyploca ridens. The sequence continues at coordinate 6,268,963 of OX596272.1, forward strand.
CACAACCGAGGGACATACAGTTGTACCTACAGATTGCATGGTAAAATAATCATTGCTCTAATGTCATTATCCAGAGAGGAAACTGAGGATTACGTTTGTATGGAAAAAACGCCACCAGCGTTTCATCTTAATAATAGGGTCCCGTTTGGCACCCTTCTGGTACGGAACACTAAAATTGAACAGATTCTTATTTTTTCAACCAATAAAATCAAACATTATTACTTTTTAATTGTTAGTTTTTTAATTAAATTGAATAAAACAATTGAAAATTAATTAATTGTTAACTGTAGAAAATCGCAATTGACAATTGATTAATTGTTAATTACTATCACTACAATTAACAATTAATCAATTGTTAATTGTAGTTTCCACAATTACAGTTGATCAATTGTTAGTTGTTATGGTGACAATTAACAATTAATTAATTGTTAATTGTAGTTTCCACAATTACAGTTGATCAATTGTTAGTTGTTATGGTGACAATTAACAATTAATTAATTGTTAATCTTTAATTGTTAATTCAATTAGTATTTGCCCAACACTAATTATTGGTCACATCTCTACAAAATGTAGACATAGAATGTAGGAAATGCATGGGAAATGCTGTTATATTAAAAAAATATAATTATATTGACTTGATTTTGCGTAAAACAATACATTCAGTGAAACAAACTACATTTTAATTTAATTTTAAGTTATTACTAATTCGTTGTCAAACTCAAATTTTTTAAGCCTATTCACGCTTCATTTTCCTATTTGTTTGGACCGGAAGTGCGTATTAGTTTCTCATGACTTTCGCCATGTGAAAATATTTATAATCAACACATTTGTTTTTAATTTCACTATCACGTAAAAATCGATCTCAAGCCTAAAATAATCTCACAGTCACTATCACAACATTTCAAACTCAGATTGTGTTGTATTGCGTAATAGGAAATACCATATGTCATCTATTGGGCTAGAGAATTCGCTACCAAATGACCCTCACTTTATATCAATCAAATTAGAATCATTACGTCATACTACCACGTGTGAAACCAAATGCCAAGCAATAATATATCTTATAGATAGACAATCATTGAGAACCGCCAGAATGCCTTAACCTCGTTTTTATTGTTCCATGGCCTTAACATACGGGAGTGAGCGAGATGCAAGATAAGACTATCATCGAAGTTCAGCGGGTCAATTTTGATTACAAGCAATAACTAGTACCTATATAGTGCGCAATTTTTTTTGCATACATCCGTTATGTTAACTTTCAATTTTCACAACTTTTTTGTGCGGGCGGCGCACAAAAAAGTCAATGCTGTTAAAATGTATTGGATAATACTTAATAACGAAGTAGGTAGTGTACATACCTACTACATACTATATTAGTTTTAATGAAAACAAACTTACTTTTTTATGTCAAGTTTGTAACAATCCAATAAAAAAGTTCACATCACAATACACACACGGAAATGGCACAAATACGCGAGTGGGACTATTTATCTATTTTTGAAAAAAGTAAACAAACGCACGATAACCTTGCCAAATTGGAATGGCGAGGAAAACCGAACAGAACATACAAATCGTAGAACGATTCAAATCGGTCGGGTTTTACTTCGACACACGACGAGCGGGAGCGCGAACAAAAACCAGACTGTGAATGTATGTATAGGTATTTTACGAGTATCTGTGGAACGACATTGGTAGTTATTCATAGGTACCATACTTTGTGATAATGGTAAGTGATAATGAGTGATAATGCCATTATCGTCTACTCTGAGACGATTTCGCTGCAAAACAGGATTTATTTTATCAGTTGTAAGTTAAATGCGACTGAAACTATAAAATATTTAGTTTGATTGCTATTAAAAGTATGAAGTGCGTTTCATTGTCGATAGATGGCGTTCATTGTCGCATAGAATAAAACGGGAAACTTTTATTTATACGCTTGTTTGGAGCAAAGGTATTGGTAAGGTGTATTAAAATATACTCAATAAATATATAATATTATAATTCTTCATAAAAACATTTTTCGTTTTTCACTGACATACAATAATTTTCCAACGAATGACAACACAATAAAAAAACAAAATCATATTTCGATCATATTCCATAAATTAAACTAGACTCTATATTTTTCTTACAAAACAACAAACCTTATTTCAACACACCTCCTTTGTTTTGTAGAAAAAATTAAAATATTCAACATAAAAAAAAATAACAGCCCCATTATTTAAGCAAACTCAATATCCTATTAACCTTCTATTTAATAAACAACAAATCAAATCAACAAAAAATATCATAACTGCATACTTCAAATAATTATTAAAAAACATTCATTAACTTCCTAAATCTCTGAAATTTGGTTTTACCCAAGGCTTTTGTAAGAATATCTGCCAATTGATCGTCAGTATTTATTTTAGTTACATTTATTATTTTCTTTTTCTCATAATCATTTACAAAATGATAACTAACGTCAATGTGTTTAGATTTTTTACAAAATTTACCGTTCTTTGAAAGGGATATGGCACCACTGTTATCTTCAAATATTTTAACTGCTTTTGAAATTTTTATATCTAAATCACCTAAAATTCCTATCACAGGTAACACTTCAGAAACACAATCAGCTAAAGCATAATATTCTGCGTGAGTCGATGCTCTTGAAACAATTTTTTGTTTGTGTGTTTTCCACATTACTGGATTATTAAACACTCTCAATATTATACCAGTAGTTGACTTTCTGTCGTTTTTATCAGCGGCCCAATCCGCATCCACAAATGCATCTAAGCATTCATCATGTTCTCCATCATAATTTAATACCATATTGCGAGAATGATATAAATATTTTAAAATCCGCAACGCGTATTTGTAATGTGTTTCACTGTACGAGTTTTGAAAGCGACTCAAAAAATTAACACTAAAGGAAACATCCGGTCGAGTTCCACTCGCAACGTATAACAAAGCTCCAATTAAGTTTCTATACTTTAAATCATAATTCGTTTCTTCAGGTTCAATCGACAAGTTCTGCTCCATTGGAGTCTCATATTTCTTAGAATCTTTCAACTTATACTTTTCTGCTAAACTATCTATATATTTGCATTGGCTCAAAGTCATTTTCTTTAGCTCCGGCTTATAATCGATGTCTATTCCCAAGTATTGTTTTACTTTTCCTAAATCCTTCATACGAAATCTATTACTCAGCATTTGCTTGATGTTTTTAATCGTTTTCTCATTTTCTGAACATATTAAAATATCATCCACATATAAACATATATATACCTTTTCACCATCAATGCAGCCTGTATACAAACAATAATCATACTTTGATCTTTCAAAATTAATACTTAACATAAATTCGTTGTAACATTCATACCAGTCCCTGGGACTTTCTCTCAATCCGTATAAAGCTTTCTTTAGCTTACATACTTTGTTATCTCCAACATCATAACCATCTGGTGGATAAATAAAAACTTCTGATTTGATTTTTCCATTTAAGAATGCTGTTTCTACGTCCATGCATTCTATATGCCAACTTCTGACACATGCAACTGACATCAAAGCTTTCATAGTTATCATCCTAGCCACAGGCGAATAAATCTCTTCATTATCATCATAAATTTGTTGAAAACCTCTTGCCACAACCCGAGCTTTATATCTTCCGTTTGATTTAATACGAAATATCCATTTTACTTCAATTATATTTTTATCCATAGGTTCATCAACAATATCCCATGTTTTATTTAGTTCTAAACTATTAATCTCGTCATTCATCGCATTTCTCCATTTGTTAGCCTCTAAGCTATTTATTGCTTCTTCGTATGTTTCGGGTACACTTGCATCACATACGTTTACATATACTACATGGTCTTTAAATTTTCCGGGTAATCTTATTTCTCTTTTGGGACGACTCGCTTCACTCACCTCCTCAACATTAACTTTCTTTCTTTTATCTTCCACATCTTCTATAGTATCATAAAATTTATCATCATTGTCACTCAATGTTCTTAATCCAATGTCATCACTAGTCTGTGTTATTTTCATGTTATCGTCTTTGTTAATATTGCTTTCTGTATTCTTTTCTTCTATATTGTCCGTATCATCATCTCGAATTCGGATTACTTCTGCTTCAGGATCGATAAATGTAACATGTCGACTTGTAACAATCTTTTCATTTACCAAAACTCTATATCCCGTATCTGTATAGCCTACTAAGATACCTTGCATGCCTTTCGGATTTAGTTTCGATGTCCTTCTTTCTTCGGGCACTCTTACAAAACATTTGCTCCCATACAATTTCAAATATTTAACGTCCGGCTTCCTTCCATAAAATATTTCAAATGGACTTTTCTTCTCTATTGTATTTGTTAAAATCCTATTTCCAAGATATGCTGCTGTAAGGACACATTCTGGCCAATATATTTTGTTCAATTTCGCCTCTGCCATTAAGCATCTAGCGCGATCCATAACTGTTCTATTATATCTTTCAGCAACACCATTTAATTCATGTGTGTATGCCGGTCCGGGCTTTAAATATATTCCTTGTTCTCTTGCAAAGTTGTAAAAATCTCTGTTTAAATACTCTCTACCCCTGTCACATCTAATTTCTTTCACTCTCTTTCCTGTTTGGTTGTGCATTGCGTTTACATAAGTTCTGAAACAATCAAACACTTCACTTTTATTTTTAATTATACATACAGCCGCATGTCTGCTATAATCGTCGATGAAAGAAACAAAATATTTTTGATTGTTATAGCCTACCGTAATTGGTCCATTCACATCCGTATGTATAATTTCCAAAATTTCCGTTGCTCTCCGCCTATTATTTTTGAATGGTAAATTTGTCATTTTATTTTGCAAGCAAATTTCACATTGTACGTAGCTTTCGTTTAACTTCTCAGGTAAACCGTTCAAAAATTTATGCCTACACATTTCTTTTAGCTTTGAAAAATTAACATGTCCTAATATTCGGTGCCATTTCTCTTTCGTTGACATTGACATTACCTGTTCATTTGTGTTTACATATTTGTCACTACCTATTTTGCCTTCGAGTTCATACAGTTTGTTATTTTTCTTAGCTATAGCTACTAAGCTACGCTGCTTACTATATAATAGTGCTGTTTCGTTTTGAAACTTAACCATGTTGCCTTTACCTACTATACTGGATACACTTAACAGGTTTCGTTTCATATTTGGAACATAATAGACATTTTCAATTTCAATTTTATGCGATTTACCATTCGCATTACAATACATTATAATCTTTCCTATTTTATCTGACTTTAACGCAAAGCCATCACCCACTCTTATGTTTACTGAATCATTTAATTTTTTATACTCACAAAAATACCTTTCGTCATTTGTAATATGGTCGCTGCAGCCACTGTCAAGAAGCCATATAACTGTAGCTTCTGTATTAGCTCCCGCTGTCAGCACCTCTACGTTGAAGCCAACTGCTGAATGTCCCGCTGTAGAATCACTATGTGAATGATTACCTCGTTCTCCTCTATAACCTCGTCCTCTATAACCTCGCTGTCCTCTGTAACCTCTATGACTTCTAAAACCTCGGTGGCTTCGTCCGCCACTTTGAAATCTTCCGTAGTATTGTCCGCGATAAGTATTCCTTAATTTTGGACAATCTCTTTTAAAATGTCCTTCCTGATTGCATTCGTAGCAGGTTTGTTTGTCCGAAGTACTAGCAAAGGTTTGTTCATTCTGTTCATTATCTGTTTCATTCTTTTTGTATTCTAAAATTAATTTTGACTTTACATATTCTACGCTTTGTTTGTCTTTCGGCATTGCGTCTACAATATTAATAATATGTTCAAATTTTGATGGCAAAGCCAAAAGTAAATAATTTAATCTTTCCTCGTCGGTGACATTCTCTCCAGCACTTTTTAAATCATTAATCAGTTTTTCGAATATTTGAAAAAATTCTATAGGGTTACCATCTCTAAACTTCGTTTCTAAAATTTTTCTTTTAAGTAATAGTTTATTGGCACAGCCTCTTAATATATACAGTTCATCCAGTTTCATAATCATCTTGTATGCCGTTCCTTCATTTATTATTATGTCCAGCTGTGAATTGCTAATACTATTTACTATATAATTTTGTGCCTTTAAATCTATCTTTTTCCACTCACTATCAGCCATATCCTCTAATTTAACTTCATTATCAATGGCCTGCTCACAATTCTTTAACTGTAGCAATAACTTTAAACGAAATTTCCATTTTTCGTAATTGGTTCCATCAAAAATAGGCAACCGAAAATCATCTTTTGTATCCATTGCTAACTATTAGTCAACTCACCAATATGCTATATTAGCTCTGCTACCATATTAAAATATACTCAATAAATATATAATATTATAATTCTTCATAAAAACATTTTTCGTTTTTCACTGACATACAATAATTTTCCAACGAATGACAACACAATAAAAAAACAAAATCATATTTCGATCATATTCCATAAATTAAACTAGACTCTATATTTTTCTTACAAAACAACAAACCTTATTTCAACAAGGTGTATTCCCACTGTCCCCATCGCCCGCACCCACATTCCCATTAATAGGGACATCGGGACTTGCTTAAAAATTGTTCCCGTTATCCCCATTGATGGGGACAATGGGACTTGAATAACATAATTAAAAATTGTTCCTGTTGTCCCCATTGATGCAGTGGTCCTACGTTAATACACCACTGGTAATTAGAGCGGTAAAAAAAAGTGTGTATTCATAATCATTTGGTGATTGATTGCCCGGCAAGTAAACGTATGAGTCCTCCATTTCTATGTACTTAATTAAACTCCCGGCTCCGCTCTGATGGATCAGTCTCTTGTGACATTTATGTTAACTGTTTGAAAAAATAAGCGAACATTTAATTAATATGAAAGTAGTCGTTGATTTTAAAACAAACAAACATAAAATATTAAAAAGAATTTATAATAATTATTAACATTTTTTTATGTTTTTCTCTAACAAGCATGTCTACTTACCACGAATATAAAATGTTTAAAGGAAAGGTAAAAATCGACTGTTAATTAAAAAACAGTACATTTTTTTATTATTGTATATAATCCAAGTATACATATATCAACATTATGATTTTATTTTATTATGATACAAAATCCACAGCTATAAAGTAGTGACATTCATAAATTAACTATATAACTTAATGCCAATTAAGGATTTACCATAACTAATCAATTATGACAGAAACAGAGCTGTATGTGTATGTATGTATGTATATGTATGTATGTTTGTGGATGTGTAGATGGATGATGAATTTACATAAACCAAAAAATCACCACCAATGTTCGATGGACCATCCGTACTCCAGTGGCCACCCGCTGTAAAACAATTATACATTTTAATAATAAATTCATTCATTGTTATCATATTCCAGAGATATGTTTGTTCACCATCACCTTGTGAAAATCGAATAACTGAATGTGAGCGCCGTCAGTCTAATATCGACTAATACCAGTGGCGTAACAATAGGGTGGCAGGACTGGCAAAATGCCACGGGCCCCCGACCCAAGAGGGCCCCGGCCCAAGAGGCCGCGAGCTCAAAAATATTTTTTTACATTGTATCTGAGTATTTTATTTTATTTGAAAAGTATATTTTTATAAGTTCTGCTTAAAATCCAAAGTGAGACAACTAGTCTCCAATACGCATTGGGCTAGCGTGGGGACTACAGACCATTCCCTCTCGCCTAAGAGAGGAGGCCTATGGCCATTAACGGGACATATACAACGTGTAATTGAGTACGCTGAAAATCTCGAAGTTTATTAAAATTAAACTGAGTACAACGTGACGATTTTTACTGATAGGGCCCCATCAAAGAATTTTCCACGGGCCCCAGATGGTATAGTTACGCCACTGACTAATACTCTAAAATCATTTCACTATGTCTTGTGTCATTGTTAACAATACTAAATGATAATCTAACATAGGTATATAATCTATCTATCTATATATAAAAATGAACCCCTATGTATCCTGGTCACGCTATAACTTGAGAACGGCTTTACCGATATCATTCATTTTTTTTTAATGTAACCTTAGCGCGGTAGGGTAGGGTAGGGTAGGTAAGAGGGTAAAGAAGGGGGCGCGGGTGAAACCGCGGGCGGAAGGCTAGTAATAAGACAATACATATTACGTCATCTGTTGGTAAAACCTTAGGTAAAACGGTACCGCCCACACACACGCTTGATTATTATGGAATCTGTTGAGAAAGCTTCTCTAGGGCGTGGTTTATCCAATGATCTGTGGGCTACTGTAACTCGCTTACAAAGGCTTCTTCTACTTATTTTTAAGTTTGGCAACCAAGCTCAAATTAGGGCTAATTTCTGCCAGTGTCGAGTTATATTATAGTTTCCAGTCACAATAAATCACTTTCACATATAGTCCTCAGTCCGTTACCGTTCATAAGTCATGTTTTCGTACCACTTGCTCAAAAAAGTGACATTCTATGCCACAAAAAGCGAACATAATAATAGTCATTTTTAATCTGTTAAAAACAGGGAAAGAAAATTGTACTGAATTTCATTCATCCTCTAGGGGGAGAATGTGATTTTTTGGAATACTTACCGAAATTTATACTGAACTATATCTGTGTTTACACCATTGAGTTTGTATATAAAGCATTATACATCTTTTTGAAAAAGGAATACGCAAATCAACTCATCAACAATAAATGTACCGAACAAAAATGTAACTCTCTCTATCAATAATTAGACCAATGTTTCGAATGTTAACTTTTACCTTTAATTGTCATTATTTTTAATAAATGCTATTTATTTATTATTGTTTATTATTGTGTTAATTTTTTCGCAAATGGTACGAAAAGTAAAGCTGTCTTAGTCTTAGGTGAACTTAAATCCCTCGCTGCACTCAGAACTCGTCTTAAATCCCTCGCTTCGCTGGTGATTTAAGTTTTTAACACCCTCGCTACGCTCGGGAGTAAACCTCGAGTCCTTCGTTACGCTCGCGATTTAAATCGTCACCCGCGACAGAAGACACTGCTTTATCCCCTTGGTTAATAATCTACTATTTACTACAATGGTGGTTGTACTAAAACTCTTCACGGACTTTTTGAGACAACTTGAAAAGTCACTTCACTGGTGCACATGGATTGATCTTTATTGGATAAAATACCACCGATAATAGGCAATAAAACTCAAAATATACGAATTAATGAAAATAAAAACGAAAACGCAACGTGACTGCAAGTTCCCACCAAAAAGTCTTGCAAAGGCTTGTTTGTTTGATCCTGTGGTTTGATCTTACCCAAGAATCTTATATTCTTGATCTTACCTTAGTAGGTAGTTAAAACTCTTTTACCATACCTCTTTTTCGGTTGCCTTGTAAATACTGGCATCTTCAACAGTCCCATGGCGATGTTTTGTTTACGTATTTTTCGTCTCTCTCGCGCTCGTTCCTTTCTTTCTCTCTCTAGTCTTCTTTCAAGTGCCATTTGGTCCATTTGAGCTTGCAGTCCTGGCATGTCGTTAAATCTTGATACTATAAACACCAAAAGTTATTTTTAGTTTGCTTGCATCGCGTTACCGTTTTGGATGGCTACTTTTGCTTAAAAGTGACCTTCCAAAAAAACCTATTTTATCAATATTTAATAGGCCTTAGAATGGCATTTATCGTCAAATCTAATCTACTATAGTCTATTTCAAATAACATGAGTTCGGTGACACATGGTATTTTATTAAATTTCTCAATGGTTAATGTTCATTTCGATATAATAAAGCCTACTATGATGGAGCTAGGTTTCACGAAATATTGTGAATATTATTTCAGAGTAATCAAATGGAATTTCACTAGATATTGGTAAAAAAACCCTTGACCTTGACGACTCATCCTATGTGAAATAGAGTATAGCAGACACGTTAAGGGGCGTCCATAAATTACGAGAGGCGTTTAGGGGGAGGAGGGGGTTGAGCCGAATCTCACCCTATCTTACGTGGGGGAGAGCAGGGGTCTCGGCAAATATCACGTAATTTTTTTCCGCAAGAAACAGTGTAAAATTACGAGAACACTTGGTTCAATTTTCGAACCTTTGTAGCAATCAACAATCATAATCATCAAATCAATCATCAAACGCAATCATAATATCGGTCGCAACAACATCTGCTCCGCGCAAAAAAATAATAAAAAATAGAAAAAGTGAAATTTTCGTACATCAAAAATTGTGAAGTGGTTGTGCAAGTACTAAATCACCAGGATTTATGTGGGCAATTCCTAAAGTCAACCGGTTCCAGAGTTAATAACCATCAACTTTGGGATGCTATAACATAGCTGTCTGTGCAGGTACAAAGTGTCAAAATACGTCTTTCTGTTGGCCTAATCAAGACCTATCCGTTAACTTATAAACTGTTTAAATCGGTCCAGAATTAGCGGAGATACAGGTCACAGAAAGTACATAAAGGAACGACCTCAATCTACGTGTTTACAATATTTCCGCCAAATTGAGGTCACACGACGCGACAGCACATTACAGACGTCTTCGATACCGGTGATTCCGCGGCGTACCTACATATTTCGCATCGCAAACAGTTTTGCATAATCTGTGTCACCAGCGATAGGCAGCCACCAACGTCACAGCCACCTACGCTACGTTGCGTCACGCCGTGACGCAAACCTTCCATCAACGTGCATCGTCATCGGCCAGTCGACCTAGCGTCATCACATACCCGAAGAGGACGAAAACAGCCGAAGTTTCACTTTTAGAAATATTTATTTACAAATATATAAACGTTAAATAGTTAATTTAAATAGTATATTATATTATAAAAGTAACAGTAACTAATTATAATCAATAAATAAAAATGTCAACAATAAGCAACGCCTCATCCCGCAAGTCGGCCACGGAGGCTGCCCCCGCGCGATCAACACGTTCGCTACGGGAGAAGGTCTTGAGTAAGGCCACCGTGGCTAATTCATTAAAGTCAGAGAGACTGACTCGTCCACTGCCCCTTGAGCGAGTGCCTGAGGGCGTCAAATTAACACCCGACAGTGCTCCACTCCCGCCAAACAAAAACTTGACCAGCGATAACACTCAAATGGAAAATGAAAGCTCCGCATCCGAACTTGCGGATACAGATATGGACGAATTTGAAGGCTCCTCGGTTGGATCAGAGCCATCCGTTAGCAGAAGGGTGAGCCTTCTTTTCACTTCGCCTAGACGGGGGACCGGAGTCGAGATGGACGCGGCAAACAGGGTAGCAAACGACCTGCTACAGAAAGGGAAAGAGGCGCTGGAATCCCCCGGTAATATGAAGAGGGAGTTAAGGACGACAGCTTCCGACTGCCTGCAAGGCCTATATGAGACGGTCTTGTCCCTGGCAGACTCTAGACAGCGACACAAATTCAACTTGGAAAAGGAGCGCTCTCGACACGCTCAAGAACTGGTGCGGGTCGAGAGGGCTCATACAAAAGAACTTGCCAATATGAGGCAGAGTCTCATTGCTGAGCTGAGTCTGGCCCGGGCGGATGTTTTAGAGACCCTGAAGGAGGCGAAGGCGGTTCGTAGCTGGCTTGGCTACGAAACCGAAGAGCCCTTCAGGCGAATAAGGGAGGTCCAGCAGGCCATAACGGTTGTACAGAAGGCTATAGTAACCTGTAATGAGAGCGTCAGGTCGACATGCCCTAACCAGCCTAGTGATCCAAAGCTTGCCAACATCGAAGCCGGGATCAACAAACTAGGCTCTAATATAAAAGACGTGTCAAACCAAGTCGACACTCTCAGGCGGGCCATAGATGAGATAAATACAAATGTCTCAAAACCATCGGAGCCCAAAACACCAACATCCCCCTCTAGATTGCCGGAGGCAATAAAATTAACAAAAATGGAGAACGAGTTACTCCAAATAAAATCAATTGCCCAGAAGATCGACAGCAAACCCGCTATTTCAATCCCAATGCCAACACCACCACTGGACCTGGCAAGCCACCTAAAGCCCCTGTCTGACAGACTCGAGATTGTATCGTCGGACCTCCGTGAGTTGCGTGATCAGAAACCCATGGAGCCTGTGCAACCGGCACCCAACCTGGAGACTGAACTTGCAATGACGGAGGTCAGACAACAACTGGTCTCCATAAAAGAAGGGATGTCGGAGTTGACAAGCAGGCCGCAACAAGGGAAAACAGAGACCCCCAAAGCAGAGGGACCTGCAGACCCAAAGGGATCTACACCTCCAACATACGCCAACGTGGCCAATAGAATACCACCACCACCGCTCAGACCTAACCACACATTGATAGTCTCATCTAAGGACCCCAAAAACACCGGGGATGACCTTATTGAGAGGATCAGGATAGCGCTGGACACGAAGACAACCGGCGCTAGGGTGGACAAAGTCAGGAAAGCAAAGAATCAAAAGGTGGTTCTCAGCTGCGGCAGCAAGGAGGACCTCAGCCTCGTCCAGAAAAGGGTACAATTAAATAAGAACCTGCAGGCGGAGATCGCGAAGCCTAACAACCCGCAGGTAATCATTCGGGACGTGATTTCATCCTTAACAGACGCGGAAATTGCGAAAACCCTCCTTGCCCAAAATAAGGGCCTTCTTCAAGGCGTAGATCTGACGGAGAGCACGTTGCGAGTAAAATACCGTAAGAGGGCGCGCAACAATCTCACGTGCCATCCAGTTTTAGAGCTGTCACCGCAATTGCACAAGAGGTTTGTGGAAGCTGGAAAGGTCCACATCGACATCCAGTGGAGACCCGTAGAAGACCACTCACCACTTGTGCAATGCACTAAATGCCTGGGCTTTGGCCATACTAAAGCTATCTGCCGGGAGAAAGATGACCTTTGCAGCTACTGTGGGGAAGTCCACTCCTGGGAGAAATGCAAGACCAGGCTTGCAGGTAAACTACCAATCTGCAAAAACTGCAAAACTATAAGACCAGACAGCCCCGACATCGCACACAACGCCTTCAGCAGTGAATGTAAGGAAAGGGAAAAGTGGGACTCCATAGCTCGATCGAGAGTTTCGTACTGTTGTTAAAGGCACCCAAATAACACATCGATCAATCCCCCAAAGAATAGGCGGAACAGGTTTGCACTTCATCCAGGCGAATCTACACCGCTCCAAACTAGCAACAGCGGAACTGCTCCAGGTGGCGAAGGACAGAAACATCTCCATAGCCCTAGTACAAGAACCATACGTAGGGAAAAATGGCGTCCTTGAACAAAATCCCGGAACACAAGTCATCCAGTGTACCCTAAACCGACAAAAACCAGTAAAAGCGGCAATAATCATTTTCGGTGACCAACTTGAGGTAATCCACGACCCCCAGTTGGTAACCGAAACAGAGTCAGCCGTACTACTAGTCGGAGGGGGACTGAGGCTAGGAGTAGTATCCATCTACTTTGAGGGGGATCAAGAAATTAATCCATATATACAACGAACAAAGACCTTCAGTCAAAAGCTCAACACCAATAACATCATAATAGGAGGAGACGTAAACGCCTGGAGCCATTGGTGGGGAAGTAGCTCTGAAAATCAGAGAGGAGCTGCATATAATGCCTTTCTAAATGAATCTGGATTCCAGATCCTCAACAACGGAGATACCCCCACGTTCGAAACAGTCAGAAGAGGCAGAATGTGCACAAGTATAGTAGACGTCACTGCTTGTAGCATGCCACTTCTGGGTAAAGTAGAAAACTGGAAAGTGGACAGAGATCTCACAACGTCAGATCATAACGCCATCACATTTACTCTGCGCTTGGGTAGGGCCCTAGAACCTCTGAGGCCAGTCACAACGCGCAGATATAACACTAAAAAGGCTAAGTGGTCCGATTTTAAAACATCTTTCAAGATCTTACTAGGGGAAAATAACATCACTTCCTTCTCCGTCAGAGAATCTGGAACCCCGGAGGAGTTAGAGGACATAGTCACAGCCTACACAGACGCTATCCATGAATCCTGCAAGGTATCCATCCCAACAATGAGGAAGGGGCGAGGGAACCCAAAACCTCCATGGTGGTCAAAGAGGCTAGATGACCTGAAAAGAGATGTCCTGAGAAAAAAGAGGCGAATCAAGAATGCAGCCCCCTCAAGAAGAAACTTTGTCATAGAAGAGTACCAACTTGCCAAACTGGAGTACGCAAATGAGGCAGAAATGGCCCAAACAACAAATTGGAAGGAGTACTGCACGACTCAAGAAAAAGAGAGTATGTGGGACAAAATCTACCGGGTGATTAGGAAAACCGCAAAAAGGCAAGAAGACATGCTCCTGAGGAACCCAGATGGTAACACCCTCACCCCACAACAGTCGGCAGAGCTCCTCGCCAAAACCTTCTACCCAGACGATTGTGTGGCAACAGACCAACCAAGCCACACACAAGTACGGGAACAGACGGAGAGCGGAACAACTTCCCAATCGGAGGATGATCCGCCATTTACATCGGCGGAAGTAGAACTGGTGCTTCAAGCCCTAAATCCTAAAAAAGCCCCGGGACCTGATGGGCTAACCGCAGATATCTGCACTGCGGCTATCCGCTGTGAGTGGGAGGTGTTCTTAAGCATAGCAAACAAGTGCTTGCAGCTAACACACTTCCCCAAGCAATGGAAAACAGCCCATGTGGTCATACTCCGAAAACCGGGAAAGGAAGACTACACACATCCAAAGTCTTACAGACCGATTGGCCTCCTGTCAATACTCGGAAAAATCATTGAGAAACTTATGGTAGGCCGACTCCAATGGCATATCTTCCCCACCCTAAACAAACAACAGTACGGCTTCATGCCGCAAAGAGGCACCGAAGACGCTCTCTATGACCTAGTAGTACACATCCAGGAAGAGGTGAAGAGGAAAAACATCGTCCTCGTGATTTCTCTGGACATAGAGGGTGCCTTCGATAATGCATGGTGGCCAGCTCTAAAACAACAATTAAAGAGGAAAAATTGTCCCAAAAACCTATTCAAGCTGGTGAGCTCATACCTCGATGACCGTAAGATCAAGGTCAACTACGCCAGAGCATCATATGAGAAGGAAACTACAAAAGGCTGTGTCCAAGGATCCATAGGCGGTCCCACCTTTTGGAATGTTATCCTAGACTCGTTGCTGCACAAAATGGAAAGTGAGGGAGTTTTCTGCCAAGCATTCGCTGACGACGTAGTACTAGTGTTTACAGGTCAATCGGTTAATATTCTAGAACAAACAGTGAACAGTACCCTAGAGACCGTAGTGAACTGGGGCAGCCAGAACAAGCTAAACTTCGCATCGCACAAAACCAATGCGATGTTATTGACGAGGAAGCTCAAGTACGACTCCCCAAGTCTCTTCATGGCCGGCACAAGACTCAATTTGGTTGATGAGATTAAGCTGCTAGGCCTAGTAATTGACAAGAAACTTACATTTAAATCCCACGTCTCCGCTCAATGCAAGAAAGCTGTGGATATATACAAACAGCTCGCGCGAGCTGCTAAAGTGACGTGGGGTCTAAATGGTGAGATAATAAGAACTATATACGTCTCAGTCATAGAGCCCATTATAACATATGCCTCCAGCGCATGGTCACAGGCAACAGAGCTCCAATTAATACAAAAACAGTTAAACACAGTACAAAGAGGCTTCGCTCAAAAAATCTGTAAGGCGTACCGCACGGTATCACTCACGTCAGCACTCACATTGTCAGGCCTACTCCCACTCGACCTGAGAATACAAGAGACAGCGAACCTGTACAAGGTGAAGAAGAACATCACCAATAACTACCTTCCCCCTGGAAAAGAGCTCGAGAGCAGTGTGAAACACTTAGACCAACCACATCCGTCTACATATACAACCACCAATTTCGAGCTCCTGGAGTCCACGGACCCCGAAACCCTAAAATCCCACCTAGTAACCGGCCCTGAAATATATACGGACGGCAGCAAAATAGAGGGCAAAGTAGGAGCTGCCGTAACATGGTGGGAGGGGGGAAAGGAGACCGCATACTCCATTTTCAATCTGCATCCCTCGTGTACAGTTTTCCAATCGGAAATGTATGCGCTCCACAGGGCGACACAAATGGTGAAATCCAGTAGAGAACCCATAGTGAGTATACTGAGTGACTCAAGATCCTCGCTCGACCTACTAAAGAATCCCAAAGCCACCCATCCCCTGGCAAAATCCATCAAAGAGTGCATAGAGGAGATCAGAGCAGAGGGAAGAGAGGTGCGGCTGTTTTGGTTAAGGGCACACGTGGGCACTGCCGGCAACGAAAGAGCCGATGAGCTGGCAAAGTCAGCAGCACTATCCACAGCAACCCAAGACTACGACAAAATCCCCCTGTCCTACATCAAGAGGAAAATTAGAGAGGAGTCGGTCCGCATATGGCAGGACCGCTATGAGACCTCCAATACAGGGGCGGTCACCAAAAAGCTACTCCCGGATGTTGACAAAGCGTACCGAATCGTGAGAGCAATAAAGTTGACGCCCCATCAAGTGCAAGCCTTCACAGGACACGGTGGGATAGCCGAATACCTACACAGGTTCAAACTAAAAGACAGCCCCGGATGTGAGTGTGACAACAACATCAGCGAGTCCGTGTGGCACATCATCCTAGATTGCCCACGTTTTCTGGCAGCTCGACGGGAACTAGAAGCAGAGATAGACACGCGACTAGACATGTCGGGACTACAAGATGTCCTTGAAAATAAAACCAAAAGACCACACTTTCTGGAGTATGTGGACAACATCTTCCGCATAGCAGTTAGAAGAAATAGTACTCTAGCCAACCAACACCCCCAACAACAAACATCGTCTAATATCCAGACTCCCGTTCCGATTCCAACACAAACAACAATCTCTGTGTTACCCAATGCTCCAAACCACATGCCTATCAAGCAATTGTTGGCAGGTGGAGAGCACGGTGAACCGGGTGTGAGGATTAGAAGTATAGCCTTATTCATGGACAACAACAGCGAGAGACTCGGTATAAGCTTCTGCTTTGTGGGCCCCAAAAAACGTGTTGGCATATCACCAGGCCTAGCCCTTCTGCTCAAGGGGAGTACATCCAAAACGAGCATGAAACGTAAAACGTTCGAGGCATTACCTGCAACGGAAATATTGAACAATCCATGTCGATTGGTGCGAACACAAAACAAGTTGATCGTGCTATTCGTATGGGGAGTGAAGACTTCGTTCGAGCAGGCATGCACTGTACTCTCAAAAATCGGATCGGCAGAAGAAGACGCCGACACACCCCGCAAAATAAGTGTCGACGCAATGGTAGTCGAATACCGGAAGGGTGAAGTCGCTGATCATTATGGCTGCATCCAAGCCTCAAAAAATCATGAGGTAATCGTGTATGAGGACAGAAAGGAAGACTTGAGCTTCCTCAAAGCCCACAGACACGCAGCAGAAACAGCGACCAAAGACCCAACACGGGGCTCGACCGAGCAAAGCGGATCGGAGCGTCTTCAACGAAAAGTAGCTGACGAAAAAGCCGCAGCAGAACAGAGCGGCAGTCCAAAAGAGGGTCAAAACCAGACGAAACGCATAGGAGCCTTCAAAAAATTCATTGGGGCAGTAGTAAAGGGGGTGAAATCAAAAATGTTTAAACGACCAGCACAACCATCTGCTGCGGTGAAAGAATTTGTGAGGAAGCCCCCGCCATGCCCAAAACAACCAAAAGCAACAATGACGAGAGCCAACATGGGGCAGGTCATCCCACCTACTCAAACACTAGACCACACAAAAAACGCACATCAAACGGCACAACTAGCTGCCGCAGTGGAGGAGTTTGTGAGGAGGCCCCCTCCTGGTCCAAGACAACAAATTGCAACCAGAACGAGAGCCGACATGGGGCAGGTCATCCCACCTACTCGAATACCAGCGACGGGGACAGTAGACCACGCATTAAACGCTTTTCTCGAGTTTATAGCAATCACAAGAGCGACCAAGCAGGTCAATTTTGAGACTTGTAAAAGCATCCTAGAGGCCTTCCAAAACCAGAACCTAAGTTTGTTGAAGGTTAGACTCGAGGAAGCAGATGCTGCCATATACAACAACGAAACATCCCAAGTCCTCATGGGGAAAATGTCTGGGAGTTATATGGCGGCATATAATGCGACAAGTGGCTTCGTGACCCTAGTCGAAGGGGAGACTCTAGAGGATGGCCTACCAAAATTCTACACTCCACAAAACGACCCCATAGTAGTCACCGCCCGTTGCACAAAGATCATGCTGGACGATAAGATCCTGGAAATGGCGAAAACCATCTCAGGCACTCTTGGTCCCGGAGCAGCATGGGAAAAATGGGTGGTACCAAAAATAAAATGGGTGAATGGGGTCCCCGGATGCGGCAAAACGACATGGGTAGTAAGAAACTTCGATGAGGAGAAGGAAGTTGTAATCACCACCACAATCGAGGCAGCAAAAGACCTTCGCGAAAAAATAACACCCCGCGTAGGAGAAGCTGCAGCCAAGATCAAAGTGCGGACAATGGCTTCCGTGCTAGCTAATGGATTCAAAGAGCCGAAAAGTTGTAACCGCCTAACGGTTGACGAGGCTCTAATGAACCACTTCGGATCCATTATTTTGGCAACTCGGCTGTCTGGTGCTAGCGAAATTGTCCTCATCGGAGATATCAACCAACTACCCTATATTGACAGAGACAATCTGTTCAATATTCAGTACAACAGACCAAACCTGGTAGCCAACATCAGCCAGGAGTTGTTATGCACGCATCGGAACCCAATGGATGTAGCGTATGCCCTAAATGAGATATACTCAGGTATATACTCCTCAAAACACCACGTACACTCCCTGAAGCTGAAGAGGTACACAGACGCGCAAATACCTAGCACCCTCCCAAACACCTTATTCCTGGTTCACACCCAGGAAGAAAAGGCATCCCTTACCAACCAGGGATACGGGGCTGCCACGGGCTCACGCGTCCTTACCATACATGAAGCTCAGGGATCTACGTACGAGTCGGTAATCATTCTCCAAACAAGACCAAAAAGGTTGCAAATCCACGAGAGTGTACCGCATGCGGTCGTAGCAGTGTCGCGTCACACTGTCAGCTGTGTATATTACACAGATGACAGTGATGACGCCATAGGTAGGTTCGCAAAACGGGCGATGGCAGCAACAACCGACCAAATCCTCTCTCAAAACCTAAAAATGGCCATGAAAAATAGAGACAATAATGTCGTAGAAGCTCAAATACGCGCGGGGATTTCCTCCGGGGCAAACAAGCAAGCAAACTAGACTGTAAAATGCAAACTGTAGAAAATATAAGTAACAAGTTTAATATTATATTATAAATCAAAATAATAACAATAGTAATATGTAGTGTAAATAGGTATTGTAATAAACACATAAAAGTTAATAATATGTATCCTAGATAGTATAAATTAACACAGTATATATATAGTATGTATAAAAATAATGAATATAAATGTATTAGAATAATTTATTTATTGCGCGGACCAAGATGTCCAAATTGTGAAAATGTAAAAGAAAAAAAAAAATATTTGTAAAACTTAATCTAAAAAGAGTACGGACCACGTGTCTGTAGTAAGTAGTTTAAATCAATAAAAAAAAAAAAAAAAAAAAAAAAAAAAAAAAAACCTTTGTAGCTCCTTTTAAATATTTTATTGTTTGACATTTTCATTGTGATTCGATCCTACGTTCTAAAATAATAAAAATAATTAAGTAAAGTATTGTTATTTTTAATAAATCTGTACGGGCCATCACATCACATCACATTATAGCCATCACATTTTGGTCCGGCTCGAAGGACCATATGTACGGGCAAAACCGTACATTTGCATTGTGTTACATTTCTGCTGACATGACAGTGCAAGCGCGTACATGCGCGACCTTATTTTTAAGTTAGTTTTTAATTTTAGTGCATTAAACGCATTCAGTGACAACAGTCGGCTTCTCAATCTGGACAACCCCTACCGACTTGACATTGACATCATCCTCTTCACCCCTTTGACATAACATTAAGTGTGGTGGTTCGGACGTAGCCATCACAAAATCCAACGCAAACAAGCACTCATTGACGTATTTACGCAAAAAAATAAGCATATGTATGGAAAAATCTCACGTGAGATTAGTGGGGTGGGGGAGGGGGTCGAGCCAAATCTCACGACATCTCACCAAAGGGGGTCGAATAAGCACCAAAATCGCCTCACGTAATTTATGGACGCCCTAGCGATCCACTGTCGCAGGACAAAAACTCTAGTAGGCTAGTAGGTATACTATTCGGACCATACCACGCACGAACTTACTTACTCCATCATTTGAATCCGTGGAGTAACTTATCTACGGAGCTACCACGTAACTCAATGGTATTGAACTTAATTGAACTAAGCTTCTTGAAATTGTGTGCATCAACATGTCTGCATAACCTGAATTTAGTACCATGGACGTAAAAAAAAGTTGGTCGTATTCTCACTAACAAAAAAGCTGTGTCGCTCAAGTCGGCCACCTCGCTGTACGTACAAGCCGGCAGGCACACATTCACATTAGTCGAGCGCGGGTAAACGGCAACAGAGTCTCATTTCCCGCGGAATGCCAACAAATGTGTGCGTGTGAGGTGGCCGACTCTCATAGACACAGTTTTTTATTAGCGAGAAATACCTATGTCCGATTTTTTTTAAAGTCCTCGATTAAGTACTTATGTATTTACAACAAAAAAAATAGTAGGTACATACATCGGTTATCTGGTTTCCAAAGGCCTGGCTTACTTCGGTGGCTTCACAGTTCACCTTTAAGGCGCCACTCCGTCCATATTATTTGTAAGTACGTCTGTGTCTCTCGTAATGTAATAATAGTAAACAAAACACCCACCTGCATCATTGAAAATGCTTTTCGGTGGTTTTTTGTACTTGAGTGGTAATTCATGCAGCATGTTACATAGATGTAGAATAACTTTAGATTGCTCTAATATATTCATGTATATATAGAGCATGTAGGCTGCTGGGGCACTGTCAAAGATATTTTTTACATTTTAATGTGTCTGTTGATGTAAGTAGTATTTTAAAATTGAAACTGATTGCAACAATGTTACGAACCAACGTACTGCTTGGCTACGACCAGAATATTTAATGGAAATAAAAATTAAACTCAATTGAATGCGTACTTGTGCTTTTCTGGAATTTTCTCGAAACGTCTCTGAATCAAGTGGTATAGTTCTATTATAGTTTGATACCTCGATACTATTTCATGGGTCATGTAACCGATTTCATAATCCAATGTACGCACGTAAAGATATCGAATGGGGAAATATTTCCTGATGTCAGTTAGCCTGAAAAAAAAAACAGCAATGCAATGAAATATTTTATTTATCAAACAGGGACTTATGAATAGATAAACTCTAATGCACGGTTCGAACTCGAAAACCCCCAATGATTTTTTATGTAAAAGAGGTAGATAGGTTATAAGCGCTCCGCGACACAGTTCAGCTATGATTCGCGTCAGAGGGCCTATTACGAAAAACGATACACGATAGTCCGATCATCGTTGTCAATCAATTAGCCAATAGAATTGGTCAAAATTTACGTCTCGTCAGTTTTACTGCAATTCTATTGGTTGATATTTGGTTGATCGTGTATCTTTTTCGTAGTAGGCCCTCAGAGCGTCAACGACACGACATGTATGAGCGCCTTTGCACATTATAAGAAAATTTCTTGTGTCTGATCAGACATGTCTTATAAGACATTCAGTCGCACTGGTTGTTATATGAGACCGTGCACATTACAAGAAATTTTTTCTTATGTCTGATCAGACACACGTCGTCGTCGGCTGCATATTCGACGTCGCGCCTACGCAAGACGTCTTGCTTAGACACGACATCTACTCATATATGGAAACTAGTTCGCGCGTGCACATTCGTCGTGGCTGCGTCAGCCAAAACAACTATAGTGTCCACGCTTTAATTTCGTGTTTAGAATGTTAATTTATTTATTTTATTTAAATCAGCTCAATTTTAATTTTAATACAATAACTTTTATTTTTATTACTGTTTCATTTTTCATGTAACCCAGTTATGTTATTTTTGTAAAGTTAAGAAGTGGATTAATGTTGTTTGAATAAAATGAATAGTAATTTTTTTTTTTACGTTAATTAAACTTTTATCAAACATGTAATGTTACATGAGTAAAATAAAAATGAATATATTGAACATTTAAGCTCTATAGTCTCATTGATTCTTGTCATATTTAATGGATGTATCCAATAATGCCTACAACTACGGCCGTTTTCTATGTGTATGGTACAAGTCAATCACTGTAAACTCTGTCGTCTGTCCATTTGGTACGCGTGTATTGTCCGTCCGTGAAATATGGTTACAGACAGCGGATAAGACGTCGTGCATGAATGTGTACGATGAACCAGACAAGAAATTTGTCTTGTCGAACGGTCGTGTCTGATAATGTGCAAAGGCGCTGACAGTGTGCCATTTACGAAGTTCAAATCTTGTGTAGGTAACCTATCTACTTATCTATATATATAAAATTCAAAGTCCTGACTGACTGACTGACTGATTGACTGATATATCAACGCACAGCCTAAACCGCTGGTCCTAGAGACATGAAATTTAGAGGGTATATTCTTTTTGAAGTGTAGGTTTCCACTAATAAAGGGTTTTTCGAAATTCCACCCCTAAGGGGGTAAAATAGGGGATGAAAGTTTGTATGAAAGTCCGTCAGTTTCGAAGTTAGGATCTTCAAATTTTGTGTTTAAGCTGAGGATTGAAAATTAATGTATACGTGTCTCAGCGTTTTTAATAATTCCACCCTCGAAGCGGGATGAAGTTGTTTTGTTTTATTGTTGTAGAAAAATATTATATGTCACTTGATTCCTGTAGTCAACGCGGGCGAAGCCGCGAGCAGAAGCTAGTTTAAGTATAATATCATTGAATAACCCTCTTATAGTTCATGTAAAGTAATGAAGACTGAGCAAAGCGTTTATTCGCTCAAAGTGTAGCTCCACTGCGGAAGTAGAATTCACAACAGTCTTACACAATTCCGAATAAGTGACTATTTTATCCAATGATATTATAATAGAGATATGCTAACCTCATACTAAGCGGCTTTCAGTTATTGTTGAATTAGGTGAATGCGATAGATAATACGGAACGTATGGTACAGAAAGAGATAGCTATATGTAGCCGCTAAACAAAATTACGACAATTGTCTGAATTCGTCTGCAACAATTAGCGTGCGTTAATGCGATATCTACTTTTTTAAATTATAATATCATTGATTTTATCAAAAAATATTGGATAGGTACGTAAGTGAACGTGAATTATAAAAAATGAATGAGCAATATTGTTATAGCTTAATTTTTTAGCCCCTCCCCTATACTCACGCGGCTCTATAAGTTGTAGCTATGTAGTAGCAAGCTTTAACAATCTCATCATGGCTGCCGGCATGTTTGAGGTTATGATGCATCTGCTTTCTGCTGTCCAGCTCGAATTCTGTCAAATTGAATGGTTTGTATTCTGAAACATTTATAAATAACAAACGTAAATACAAAGCGAAACTCATTTGTCACTTATTTTAGTTCTCATTTGAAATCTTAAGGTACCTTTGCTTCCATTGCTTAGTTCAAAAAACGTGTGTGGAGTGAGGTCGCTCTCGAATTCAAAATCGTCGATATCCGTCTGTGGCGACACGGTTTGGAAGGTATCTAAAACATCAGCCATAAATAGCGTTAGAACCAATGTTCGCGCCGAAGGTATTCGGTGCTTACTCTTTTCTTTATTAATCTAATGTAGGTACTCTCATATTTTTTCGCTATTCAAATTCTTTTCGCTGCACGACTACAAGCTTAAGTACTGGACCATCGTCGGTTGCGACCAGTCGCGTGTGTATGACTCTGTGCTATCGAGGAGTTTCCACGCCATCATTATTCTGGAGCCAGTGCATCTCTTGCACGGCTTCGTCTACTTTATCGAAGAGAAGTACTGGACCATCGTCGGTTGCGACCAGTCGCGTGTGTATGACTCTGTGCTATCGAGGAGTTTCCACGCCATCATTATACTGGAGCCAGTGCATCCTCTTGCACGGCTTCGTCCACTATATCGAAGAACCGCAGAGACTCGAGCCCTTTCGTACGAAGGAAGAACGCGCCAGGCAGGCTCCAAATCGGAGGTGAGTGGTTGTGCAGCTTTTCCTTGGTTTAGGGTTAGATCTCTTTCCCCGCTATTTAAAAATTAATTCCTATGGTGATACAGTTGACCGATTTCACCTCATCGCGTCAACATTTTGTGGTCATTCGAGCCATTGATCACCGTTTCTTTATATTTCGCTGTATGCATTATCGCATAATCTCCGCTAGGGTACCTACATAGCCCGTTATAAAACTTCTGTTATATTATACATTTCCGCATTATACATAAAGAATATCAAATTTTATTCGTTTGTGTTCCATTTCCTAAAAGATTTCAAGTTATTCTGTGTAATTATAAGAAATTACGTATTTGAATATTTTATCATATTGTGTAGGTAAGCGCATACGCTGGTTCCACAAACCGTACGGACACGATATCGCGCCTGTGTACCGCACCCATAAGGGTTATTCTAAAACTTCTTTGTCTCACCACATTTATTGATTTATAATTTTTCATCATGAGTAAAAATAGTGGGCAGACTTCAGATACAGACCGTAATCTTAGATGTCTGGTTAAAAAGCGAGATACGGTTTTTGCACGCTTACAGGCAATTTATGATTTATCAAAATTAAATCTCAAAGATGAGGCTAATTCTGACAGATTTCTCGCAGCTATGATTACCATTGATTCTTTGCGTGACGATTTTGAGAAAATTCTCGATGATATTAGTTCGAATAACTTATTATTGAATGCAGATTACGAACCTAATTATCAAAGTTGGTCTTCATTTGAAGAATTATATTGCCTTTGTAAATTTACGGCTAATAAATTAAATTCCAAGATGCATGATCATTCTTCTCCCTCTCTTAGTGATCGTACTAAAAAGTGTCACGTTAAGTTACCGAAATTAGAACTTGTTAGTTTTTCGGGTTCACCCACTAGCTGGCCTACGTTTTACGAAACATTTAAAACCACTATACATGAAAATTCCGACCTTACTAACAATGAACGTATCCAATATTTGATGGGTAAATTATCGGGCCGTGCACTCTCTGCAGTGTCAGGTATTACTCCGAATGCTACGAACTACGACATGATTTGGGACACACTGGTCACTAAGTATGAAGATAAACGTTATTTAGCCTCCGCTTACTTGGATCAAATGTTTGATTTTAAACCATTTTCGGTCGCTAACTCAAAGAATTTAGACTTATTTTTAGAACATTTTGCTTCTGCCGTGTCGAGTCTAAAAACTTTGAATTTAGACGATTTAGCCGACTTTATTCTTCTTCATCTTTCTTTGAAGAAAATAGACCCGGAAACTTCTCGCGCCTTCGAAATGTTTAATCGAAGCATCAATTTGCCTACTTATGAAAATTTAATAGGTTTTCTCCGTGATCAATCTAAAATATTAGATCGGACTTCATCAAACGTCATCGCTAGAAAAAATGTCCCAAGTTCAAAGTCTATGCATTCATTTGTAGGTGCCGCGTCGCATAGCCAAATGAATAATGAATCTTGTTCGTTTTGCAAGCTTTCAAATCATTTTAACTTGTATAAATGTTTTAAGTTTCAGAAACTTCCTATTGATGATAGATTTAACTTTATAAATCAACATAATGGTTGTACGAACTGTCTTAGTTTGTCTCATAATAATTCCGCTTGTAAATCTGTTCAACATTGTCGCTACTGTAATTGTAAGCATCACTCGTTGTTATGCAGAAAACAGTATACGAACACATGCGCAGGCGCACCCATGCCGTCCTCGACGCGCCCCGCGTCCAGCGCGAGCGCCCCGTCTACTGACGACCGCGCCGCTCAGGCTAGCATATCAACTGATCCTTTAGTGCAAAATAACAGCGCGTCCGCATTTAATGTTTCGTTATGCAATTATAATAGTCTCCGTAAAATCAATAACACCTGCCTGCTGGGTACGGTTCAAGTTTTAGTTTCAGACTATGCCGGCGTATTACATAGTGCTCGTGCGCTCGTCGATCCCGGGTCACAAACCAATTTTATTACGTCGACTTTCTTATCTAAACTTAATATTAACTACAATAAAGTATCGCGCGCTGTAGTTAAAGGAATTGGCTCTTCACCTAATCGTATCAAGGGTTCCGTAAACATTAATTTATTTGCACACGATGATAAAAACATTTTTCTTTCGCTTGACTCCTACGTCATTGATCAAATTACCGACAATTTGCCTTCTGTGAAAATAAATAGGGAATCATTAAATTATTTCAACCAGGTTAATTTAGCTGATAAAAATTTTCACTCACCGGGAGAAATAAATATTCTCATAGGCGCGCCGCTGTTTTCGGACATTTTACTTTCGGGTCGCATCACTGGTCCACCCGGACTACCTACCGGTTTTGAAACCATTTTCGGTTACATAATTATCGGGAACACTCCGGTTTCTAATTCCACTTCCGATATTATTTCTTTATGTGCGTCCACTCAGCATGAGCCTCAAGTTGATACTTTATTGGAACGGTTTTGGCAAATTGAGGAGGTACTTTTAGACCGTCCAGTCAACTCTGCCGCTAAGGAGTGCGAAGAGATTTTTATACAAGGTGTAACTCGCGACGATACCGGCCGCTATAGTGTGAACTTACCTTTTTCGGCTGACCCTACTGAGCTCGGTGACTCATACAAGACAGCCAAACGTCGTTACATGTATCTCGAGCGCAAGCTGAACGCGGCTCCACAACTACGCTTAGAATATAACACCATTATTGAAGATTACTTATCAAAGGGTTACATTTCACTACTTCAAGATGATGGTTCGCTACCTTCGGGTTATTATATACCTCATCACGCGGTTTGTAGGAATGACAAGGTTACTACAAAGGTTCGAATGGTTATGGACGCGAGCGCTAAGACGGACTCAGGAAAGTCATTGAATGATTTGCTTCACCCGGGCGCTAATCTTCAAAATGATTTATTTTTAATATTACTCGACTTCCGCTTATACCCCGTGGCTTTTACAAGTGATATACATCAAATGTTTTTACAAATATTAGTTCATGAAAACCACAGGATGTTTCAAAGGTTTTTATTTCGTTTTAACGATTTTTTACCAATTAATACATATAATTTTAACCGCGTATGTTTTGGTTTGCGAAGTAGCCCCTTTCTCGCCATGCGAGTTCTACGACAGCTTTGCATTGACGAACGTGCATCGTATCCGCACGCGGCAGATATTGTGACCCGTAATTGTTACATGGACGATATTTGTTATTCCGTTCCTACTGTTCGGGACTCCTTAATGCTCAAGGATGAGCTGCTAGGGATGTTCACGGCCGGGGGCTTCAAGCTTGTTAAGTGGTCTAGTAACTCGCAAGAGTTATTAGAGTCACTCCCTGACGACCATCGCTATTCCTCAAAAGTTAACTTCGATGAAGCTAGTCAAAGTTTAAAGGTGCTTGGCCTCCAATGGTCTCCCACTTCAGATACATTTTCATTCTCAGTTTCTCTAGATAATCGTCCATGTACAAAGCGCAACATATTGTCCGTTATTGCCCGTCAGTTCGATGTTCTAGGTTTAATTGCACCAACAATTTTATATGCAAAGTTAATCTTGCAAAAGCTTTTTATTTTAAAAATGGACTGGGATGACAAGCCGCCCCGGAGTGTTGTTCGAGTCTGGGAGGATTATCTGCGAGAACTACCTACGTTACAGGATATTCTTATCAAACGTCACCTGGACGTGTTTGAAAACTCCGCTTTGTCTATTATTGCGTTTTCCGATGCTAGTGAAAAAGCGTACGGCGCCGCTGTGTATGTTAAAGTTCAGGCCGACCTCAACTCTCCTGCAGTGGTAAACTTAGTGTGTGCGAAGTCCAAGGTCGCTCCTCTTAAAACTATATCGGTTGCCAGATTAGAGTTGTGCGCAATTTTACTGATGTCTAGGCTCGTACGTCGCGTTATAGACACTTATAAATTACGTCATGAAATTAAAAATATTTATTGTTTCACTGATTCAATGGTTGCCCTATATTGGATTAATTCCGATCCGCAAACTTTAAAAACTTTTGTTGCCACGCGGGTTACAAAGGTTCTCGATAATCTTACCGCAGAATATTTTTACCACGTTCCCGGTTCTGACAATCCTAGCGACTGCTTATCGCGAGGTCTGTCACCTAGCCAATTAATATCGCACCCGCTATGGTTCACTGGCCCTTCATGGCTCTGCCAAGATAAGGCTACGTGGCCTATTACGTCTGTTGACGTCACCGCTATGGCTGAAAAATTGCCGGAGACCAAGTTGGTCTCATTTCCAGTCTCATCTGGCTCTGCGTCGGTTTTATTCAAGGACCAATCCAGTTTTAAAGACTCAGACTTACCGCATCCGCTTCTCGCGCTTTCACAACGTATTTCTAAATGGAGTGTATTGCTTCGCTCTATTGTTTATGTTTACAAGTTTTTAGGTAAACTGCCGAAATCTAAGTTTATTACCACATCTGACTTAATCTATGCTGAGAAAATGCTGATTAAGGCCCTTCAACAACACTATTTCACAAATGAGATAGCTTGTTTAAAAGCAAACAAGTGTTGCCGTTCCACTTTGAAGAGACTTTCACCTTTTATCGATGATGACGATTTACTAAGGGTCGGAGGGCGACTTCGTAACGCTGATCTAACTTACGATCAACGGCACCCTTTGTTGCTACCACATAGAAATCACATTGTAGACCTAATCGTATCTCATTTTCATCGACATAATTGTCACACCGGGCCAGTGGCATTGATGTCAATACTACGTCAAAGTTACTGGATTCTCTCGTGTAGAAACGTCGTGCGTCGTATCGTGCACAGTTGCAATTTTTGTTTCCGTATAAAGCCAAAGCCAGTGCAACCGTTTATGGGAGATTTGCCTGCTTGTCGTGTCACAGAAGCAAAGGCCTTTACACACACCGCCGTTGACTATGCTGGTCCTCTTAATATTATCCCGCAACGTAAACGTGGAGTTCGTTCCATCAAAGCTTATCTCTGTATTTTTTGTTGTCTCGTTACTCGCGCCGTTCACGTAGAACTGACAACAGATCTAAGCACGAACACCTTTCTTTCGGCATTTAAACGTTTCCTTGCGAGAAGAGGTGCTGTCAATACTATGTATTCTGACGCAGGCACTGTTTTTATAGGTGCGAAAAACGCATTGTCGGAAATTTACACATTAATTAATTCGGACGAGTATAAAACTGCATTCGGTAATGAGTTAGCCGAACATAAAATAACGTGGAAAATTAACCCACCGCGCGCTCCGCACTTTGGCGGACATTATGAAATATTTGTAAAGGGTTTCAAAACGCATTTATATAGGGCCATTGGAAGTCAGTTGTTAACGTATGAAGAGATGTTAACTGTCCTAACACAGATCGAATGTGTTCTTAACTCGCGCCCGCTGACACTGCTTAGTGAAGATCCTTCTGAGTTAAGTGCATTAACTCCGTCTCACTTTTTAATGTCAACACCGTTAAGAGGCCTGCCCGCTTATGACGTTACTGGTGATAATACTAATTTATTACGTCGCTACGCTTTGTTGGAGCAGATGGTGCAATCGTTTGCAAACCGTTGGAAACGTGAATACCTTCATCTTTTACAATCCAGAGGAAAATGGAACACACACTCTGTCCCGATTCTTATAGGTAGCGTTGTTGTTATCGTTACAGATAACGTAGCACCACTATCATGGCCCCTTGGTATTATAACTGAAACTTATCCCGGTAAAGATGGGATCACTAGAGTCGCTTTAGTTAAGACTGCGACAGGAATCTATAAGAGACCTGCCGTTCGTCTTTGCCCCTTGCCTTCGCAATAGCGTCTCTCCGTGCTCCCCGGCCTTAGCTTAATATTTTCATTTTTTCTTTAAAACCGATGGTTTTAAGGCCGGGGGCAATGTTCGCGCCGAAGGTATTCGGTGCTTACTCTTTTCTTTATTAATCTAATGTAGGTACTCTCATATTTTTTCGCTATTCAAATTCTTTTCGCTGCACGACTACAAGCTTAAGTACTGGACCATCGTCGGTTGCGACCAGTCGCGTGTGTATGACTCTGTGCTATCGAGGAGTTTCCACGCCATCATTATTCTGGAGCCAGTGCATCTCTTGCACGGCTTCGTCTACTTTATCGAAGAGAAGTACTGGACCATCGTCGGTTGCGACCAGTCGCGTGTGTATGACTCTGTGCTATCGAGGAGTTTCCACGCCATCATTATACTGGAGCCAGTGCATCCTCTTGCACGGCTTCGTCCACTATATCGAAGAACCGCAGAGACTCGAGCCCTTTCGTACGAAGGAAGAACGCGCCAGGCAGGCTCCAAATCGGAGGTGAGTGGTTGTGCAGCTTTTCCTTGGTTTAGGGTTAGATCTCTTTCCCCGCTATTTAAAAATTAATTCCTATGGTGATACAGTTGACCGATTTCACCTCATCGCGTCAACAACCAATGATATTATAATAGAGATATGCTACCTGTTCGGGACACTTACGAATATTATGTTATTTACGATATTTTAAGTTAGCTAATAAGGAAAATTAAAGATTTATTCCCGAGCGTTAAATTATTACCCATAGTTAAGATATTATAATAAATAAAGAACATTTGAACCCTAATAGAACCTAGGTCAGAACCTAAATTGTCGTAACCTAGATAAAAATCTAGAGTTATTGGGTAAAAACCCTAAACCATGTAGTAATCTGAGAATAAGTAAGCTAGTACTTATGTTTAGTACCTAAATTGATCTAGGAATCAACCCTGTAATAAAGATAACCGATTGAAATCATGTTAGAATAAGTAAACAATTAGAAATTTGATACAAGCACTAATATGTGCAAAACATTTGTTTACCACGTACTAAGTACCTAACTTCTAGCTAATAAGCACTTTCAAAGCCCTGAATGACACCCTGATAAGGATAAACAGATTTAATTAGAATTCGATAAAAACAGTAGATAAATCATCATAATCTCATACAAATAAGAAAGTAAACAAACAATGGAACTATCCCTTATGAAACTCGGAAAAAGTAGCGAACACCTGCGGACGACGCTTTGCAGATTTTAATTTTGTCAACAAGGTCCGCGATATAAATTAGACAGAGAGGTCATCGAAATGCACTTAGAAAAGACAAGGAAAAGATATGTTTTTTCTCTAGATAAATTTGTATATAAGGGAAGCATTTTTGGCATCCGATCATTCGATTCCAGTACAGCAACAAGTCAACTACAAGGAGTAGTAGTCAGACAGATGTCATAGTAAAGTAACAGGACAGTACCTACTAGTAAGGCAGATGCAGGCCATGTTTAGCCTTCTACCAAGTATTAATAGTAAGGCAGATTGCCATAGTAGCGGCTAAGTAAATACCAAATCGGTATATAGTAAGGCAGATGCCATAGTGGCGGCAAAGTAAACGTATCAGCGTATCATCAGGCACCAATTGTCGACATTTTGAATAAGAAAATCATCTATGTACAACAAATTTGAAGAAGTATTTATTAAGACAGATTGTCACAGTTGAACATCAAGAAGTATCCATTAAGACAGATTGTCATAGATTAAGTAACCAGTTCAATAAATAACAGATAAATAACGACCATATACGGCTTTTCACTTCGCCCTTGGCAATCCAGCGCACAGCATAAGTACGGGAAACGGGACCTCACGATTCGCGCATTCGTCTTTCGAGACTTATTGTATACCCGAGGTTCTGCGCCGCCCGTACATTTGGTCCTTCGAGCCGGATCTTCCAAGACCCTGAACAGTCGCAGCCATGGTCGGCACCAGATCAGCCGCCACAAGAGGAGGATCGCAGAGTCGCGATGGCGACACGCAGCCGCCAGCACCTGTACAAGATCCCGCCACAACCGCCGTTACTGCTGCCACCACAACGAGCGGAGCCGCCACCACTGTCGTCTCAGCGGGCAGTACTGCCCCTACTGCCGCACCATCGTCGAGTCGTTCTGCCACTGCTACAGAAGCCACCCTAACCTCAGGGTTTACGACTACTACTGCTAACGAAGAAACTGGAATCAATCAAGAACAAGCTCCTGATGACCGAACCGCAAGCAGCACCATCAGGAACACTAAGTCAACGAAAAGTCAACGAGCGCGCCGCATCGCTCTGGCCAAAGAAGAGATAGCAAGACTGAAACTTGAACTAGCAATAGCTCGCCTCGCCGTCATAGAACAAATAGAATCCGAAGATGACGACGTAGGATCCGTGTCCATCAAATCCACTGCCAGGAGGGTGGACACATGGCTAGACAAGAGTCAGCGCCTACTTGCAATTTCGAATGAACCTCATCAACAGCCAGAGCCCCGAGAGATGGAACCGAATAGAAACTCCGCACCTGTCGCGGAACAATATCCATCCACTGCTACGCATCCAGTCGTGCACCCGGGCGCCACCTCGAAGACACAGATGACTCAACAGCAGTCAACATCGTTAGACATCGATGAGGGTAATAAAGGAATCCCTCAGCACTCTGTACAGGGTAATCAAGGAATCCCTCAGAGACCAGAAGCACAGATACCGACGGGAACAGAAGCTGCCATCACCCCGTACTCTGCGCAACAAAGAATCGATTTCAGCGAGCTAGCTTCAGCGATCACTATTGCCGTGAAAGCAGGTCAACGCCCAATGCCGTCGCGTTACACATTTGAACTACCTGCTTTCACCGGGGCACATCAAGATTGGCTATCATTCCGAACAGCTTATTTCGAATCCGCAGCTAACTTCTCGGATACAGAGAACATGACCAGACTTCGACGTGCACTCAAAGGACGAGCGAGGGAAGCCGTCGAGAGCCTGCTCATCAACAGCGCCAATCCCAATGAAGTACTGAAGACACTGGAGTCCCGCTTTGGAAGACCGGACTCAATTGCCCTCGCTGAGATGGAACGCCTTCGGAACCTACCACGGTTCACCGATTCATCAAAGGACCTCTGCATCCTGTCAAGCAAGGTCACGAACATAGTGGCAACTCTTCGTGCTCTGGACAAGACTGCATATCTTTACAATCCAGAGCTGACGAAGATCACCATTGATAAGCTAACACCGACACTTCGATATCGATGGTTCGATTTCTCCGCCATGCAGCCCAAAGAAGAAGCCGACCTGCTCAAGCTCACTCGCTTCCTCGAGAGAGAAGTGGAACTATGGGCACCCTACGCTCAAGTAGAAGATATAACCTCGACTTCACATGCAGGGCCAGCCGCGCGCACTCCATTCAAGTGCAATCAACGTACGCTGAACGCCAGTGCGAACGTTGATAAGAGGCCATACAGATGCAGTATATGTGAACGAGAGGGACATTCGCCGCCGGACTGCGAGAAGTTTCGCGATGCTGACATCAATACAAGATGGGATCTTGCAAAGAAACACCGCCTCTGCTTTCGATGTCTACGCTACAGAAACAGAACGCACAACTGCAAGCCACCCATATGCAGCGTCAACGGATGCCCATATCGTCATCACCACTTACTTCACTACGAGAGACAAAAGGAAAAGAGTGACAAGAATGAAAAGGAAATAGTCACTTCAACTTGGCTGCCTGTACAATCCCAGACGTACTTGAAAGTACTACCTGTACAGATTTCCGGACCGGCGGGAGAAGTCAACACACACGCATTGCTGGACGACGGGTCAACGGTAACTTTGATTGACACCGACTTAGCAAACACAGTCGGAGCCTATGGACCCTGCCAGCCAATGTACATCGAAGCCATAGGAGGAGCAGAAGTACCTGCTTCAGGATCTCAACGCATCGCCATCATCATCAAGGGTGCAACCCAGCAGCACAAGATCTACGCGCGCACCATTAACAACCTGAAGCTATCAACACAGACAGTCACCGACGAAGACCTGAATGACTGCCAACATCTGATCGATATACAAGAAGCTTTGAAATTCATCGAAGCCAAGCCCAAGATACTCATCGGTCAAGACAATTGGAACCTGCTACTAGCTTCAGAAGTCAGAAAAGGAAAGAAGAACCAGCCAATCGCATCACACACTCCACTTGGCTGGGTTCTCCATGGCGCGCACACAAAGTCGCTGAGAAAACGCATCGACTTCGTTCATTACTTCACGTTGGAAGAGAACATGGGTGAACAGTTGAAACATCACTTTGCGATCGAAGCGTTGAAGATCACACCGAAAAAGCCACAGACTGATCCGGAACAACGTGCACTCAAAATACTCGATGAGTGCACAACCAGAACAGAAGACGGACAGTACCAGACGGCGCTCCTATGGAAGAATGACAACATCGCGATGCCATGCAACTACGACAACGCGATGACGCTTATCACCACAGAAAAGAAGATCGACAGACATCCAGAGCTGAAAGAAAAAGATGAAAAACAGATGACAGCTCTGATTGAAAAGGACTACGCTGAACCGGCTCCAACAGCGAAGATAGAAAGGAAATCATGTTACCTACCTCGTTTCGTCATGATGAATCCGATAACGCCGGGGAACATCAGAATAGTCCACGATGCTGCAGCAACAACGAAGGGAGTCTCACATAACGACCCCCCTCTGACGGATCCTGATTTGCTGCAGTCGCTGCCAGAAGTACTCACGAAACTCAACGTCGCTGATGCTGCAAATCGCGACGTACCAGAAGTCCTAATGGACGACCCGAGTACCTGGCCAACAGAGATACCTACACAGAAGGAACTGACGGGTGAAGAGAAGACTCTCAACATCATCGAGAAGCGCGAGAAACCGAAGCTGAGCCACGCCGTTCCTGACGGCGCCCGTTTCTCCAAGTGGGAACATTATCTCCGCGCTTCAGCCAGAGTCTTACAGTTCATCCACCTGTGCAGACGAACTAAACAGCGAGCACGTTACAAACGCACGCTGAAGAACAAAGAGGCAGATCCTGATTGGAAACGAAACAAGAAAAAGCGGAAACCACCAAACTGCCTAGTTGTGGATCGAATACACCCACAGACAGCTGCTGCACGCCGGCGTAGAGGCAACAATAAACTAATGCCGCCAACACTTCTTTGATTCTGCGCCTGCGTCCAGTCACAAAGATGATGGTCCACCGATGCCTGCCATGCCGCATAAGAAGGAACTGTCAACAGTCGTCCCCTCACGCACGTGTCTACAGATCCTGAGGATGAAGAAACGCTGACCCCCCAACCACATTCTTCTTGGCGGGTCAGCGGCACCAGGCACCTTCGATGAAAAGAACCTCATCGGCAGAACACATTGGCGAGCTTCACAACATCTTGCTGACCGATTTTGGGCAAGATGGATGAAAGAATATCTCCCCGACTTACAATACCGGCGGGAGCCACACGGAAAGGGTCCAAAGATCAAGACTGGAGACGTTGTATTAGTCGCCGACGACAACCTGCCTCGCAATACCTGGCCACGAGGGATCATAGAAGCAGTCTACCCCGGAACTGATGGCATCGTGCGAGCTGTCGACGTGCGCACCAGAAGCGGAACACTACGGCGTCCCACCAAGAAACTGATCATCCTGCCCACCGAGCCAGTGGTCCCTCAACCGGAGAAGTCTTCATCGACACAGTAGTCGAAGAACGGCGGGAGAAATGTTCGGGACACTTACGAATATTATGTTATTTACGATATTTTAAGTTAGCTAATAAGGAAAATTAAAGATTTATTCCCGAGCGTTAAATTATTACCCATAGTTAAGATATTATAATAAATAAAGAACATTTGAACCCTAATAGAACCTAGGTCAGAACCTAAATTGTCGTAACCTAGATAAAAATCTAGAGTTATTGGGTAAAAACCCTAAACCATGTAGTAATCTGAGAATAAGTAAGCTAGTACTTATGTTTAGTACCTAAATTGATCTAGGAATCAACCCTGTAATAAAGATAACCGATTGAAATCATGTTAGAATAAGTAAACAATTAGAAATTTGATACAAGCACTAATATGTGCAAAACATTTGTTTACCACGTACTAAGTACCTAACTTCTAGCTAATAAGCACTTTCAAAGCCCTGAATGACACCCTGATAAGGATAAACAGATTTAATTAGAATTCGATAAAAACAGTAGATAAATCATCATAATCTCATACAAATAAGAAAGTAAACAAACAATGGAACTATCCCTTATGAAACTCGGAAAAAGTAGCGAACACCTGCGGACGACGCTTTGCAGATTTTAATTTTGTCAACAAGGTCCGCGATATAAATTAGACAGAGAGGTCATCGAAATGCACTTAGAAAAGACAAGGAAAAGATATGTTTTTTCTCTAGATAAATTTGTATATAAGGGAAGCATTTTTGGCATCCGATCATTCGATTCCAGTACAGCAACAAGTCAACTACAAGGAGTAGTAGTCAGACAGATGTCATAGTAAAGTAACAGGACAGTACCTACTAGTAAGGCAGATGCAGGCCATGTTTAGCCTTCTACCAAGTATTAATAGTAAGGCAGATTGCCATAGTAGCGGCTAAGTAAATACCAAATCGGTATATAGTAAGGCAGATGCCATAGTGGCGGCAAAGTAAACGTATCAGCGTATCATCAGGCACCAATTGTCGACATTTTGAATAAGAAAATCATCTATGTACAACAAATTTGAAGAAGTATTTATTAAGACAGATTGTCACAGTTGAACATCAAGAAGTATCCATTAAGACAGATTGTCATAGATTAAGTAACCAGTTCAATAAATAACAGATAAATAACGACCATATACGGCTTTTCACTTCGCCCTTGGCAATCCAGCGCACAGCATAAGTACGGGAAACGGGACCTCACGATTCGCGCATTCGTCTTTCGAGACTTATTGTATACCCGAGGTTCTGCGCCGCCCGTACACTACCCTCATACTAAGCGGCGTTCAATTATTGTTGAATTAGGTAAATGCGATAGATAATACGGAACGTATGGTACAGAAAGAGATAGCTATATGTAGCCGCTAAGCAAAATTACGACAATTGTCTGAATTTGTCTGCAACAATTAGCGTGCGTTAATGTGATATCTAATTGGTTAGAACGGAGTTTTAGCTCACGGATGGGAAGCGCCCCCCCGATAAAAATTAGGTAGTAAGTAATTATTAAGTATCCACTTCTTTAGTTAGTGGGTACGTGGGAGCACCAACAGCATTTTGAAGGTCATTGCTGAGAAACCTGACTGCGCCATTCAGAAGCACTGGATGCACGTGCATGTACATGTGCCTAGTCCATCCGGGAGGCGCCCTAGGTATATCAATTAATTGTGTTAAATGTTTTGTGTTGTTTTTATTTTAATTATTTGTGAATTATGAGATACTAACCCTATTATTAATTTATTTTATAATGATGTAATACTAACAAATATGGACTTATCGGTCTGAAATAAATGTTTTTTTTACTTACGCCATATTTAATTAATTACGAAGTTTCAATCGCGTTCCTGGGATAAAAAGTAATCTATAACACTTTTTTAGAATTAGTTATTAGTTTAGTAGTAGAACCGGAGATGATCCTCCACATACACACAAACTCACATTTGCGCTCTCTGTTTAGGTATATGTTAAAATCCAACAAGCTGTTTAATTAAAGTCGGCGAGATCTAAAAGGTCCGTACTTAAAAACTTACTCCCTTTTTCATAATCGCTTTTTAACTAAATCAGTGTAATAGTGTGCCCCGTCTCACTCTTTCGATCACCAAATGTCAAGTGTCAGATAAAGACTTCGGAATTTTAGCTAATCAACGTTTGATAACTTTATTATGAATAAAGTTCAACTTAAAAAACACGCTTGAAAAAGCCCTGCACTAAAAAGTGCTCGTAAAAACTGCACTAAAAATAATAATCAACGTATATTCTGTGTTCGGGACACTTACGAATATTATGTTATTTACGATATTTTAAGTTAGCTAATAAGGAAAATTAAAGATTTATTCCCGAGCGTTAAATTATTACCCATAGTTAAGATATTATAATAAATAAAGAACATTTGAACCCTAATAAAACCTAGGTCAGAACCTAAATTGTCGTAACCTAGATAAAAATCTAGAGTTATTGGGTAAAAACCCTAAACCATGTAGTAATCTGAGAATAAGTAAGTTAGTACTTATGTTTAGTACCTAAGTTGATCTAGGAATCAACCCTGTAATAAAGATAACCGATTGAAATCATGTTAGAATAAGTAAACAATTAGAAATTTGATACAAGCACTAATATGTGCAAAACATTTGTTTACCACGTACTAAGTACCTAACTTCTAGCTAATAAGCACATTGAAAGCCCTGAATGACACCCTGATAAGGATAAACAGATTTAATTAGAATTTGATAAAAACAGTAGATAAATCATTAATTAATATAATCTCATACAAATAAGAAAGTAAACAAACAATGGAACTATCCCTTATGAAACTCGGAAAAAGTAGCGAACACCTGCGGACGACGCTTTGCAGATTTTAATTTTGTCAACAAGGTCCGCGATATAAATTAGACAGAGAGGTCATCGAAATGCACTTAGAAAAGACAAGGAAAAGATATGTTTTTTCTCTAGATAAATTTGTGTATAAGGGAAGCATTTTTGGCATCCGATCATTCGATTCCAGTACAGCAACAAGTCAACTACAAGGAGTAGTAGTCAGACAGATGTCATAGTGAAGTAACAGGACAGTACTACTAGTAAGGCAGATGCCATGTTTAGCCTTCTACCAAGTATTAATAGTAAGGCAGATTGCCATAGTAGCGGCTAAGTAAATACCAAATCGGTATATAGTAAGGCAGATGCCATAGTAGCGGCAAAGTAAACGTATCAGCGTATCATCAGGCACCAATTGTCGACATTTTGAATAAGAAAATCATCTATGTACAACAAATTTGAAGAAGTATTTATTAAGACAGATTGTCACAGTTGAACATCAAGAAGTATCCATTAAGACAGATTGTCATAGATTAAGTAACCAGTTCAATAAATAACAGATAAATAACGACCATATACGGCTTTTCACTTCGCCCTTGGCAATCCAGCGCACAGCATAAGTACGGGAAACGGGACCTCACGATTCGCGCATTCGTCTTTCGAGACTTATTGTATACCCGAGGTTCTGCGCCGCCCGTACATTTGGTCCTTCGAGCCGGATCATCCAAGATTCTGAACAGCCGCAGCCATGGTCGGCACCAGATCCACCAGCGCTAAAGGAGGATCGGAGAGTCGCAATAGCGAAACACAGCCTGCACCTGGACAAGAGCCCGCCACAGCTGCCGCTACTGCTGCAGCTACAATGAGCGGAGCCGCACCTACTGCCGCCTCAACGAGCAGTACTGCCCCTACTGCCGCACCATCATCGAGCCGTTATGTCACTGCTACAGAAGCCACCCTAACCTCAGGGTTAACGTTAACTACTGCTACCGAAGAAACTGGAATCAATCAAGAACAAGCTCCTGATGACCGAACCGCAAGCAGCACCATCAGGAACACTAAGTCAACGAAAAGTCAACGAGCGCGCCGCATCGCTCTGGCCAAAGAAGAGATAGCAAGACTGAAACTTGAACTAGCAATAGCTCGCCTCGCCGTCATAGAACAAATAGAATCCGAAGATGACGACGTAGGATCCGTGTCCATCAAATCCACTGCCAGGAGGGTGGACACATGGCTAGACAAGAGTCAGCGCCTACTTGCAATTTCGAATGAACCTCATCAACAGCCAGAGCCCCGAGAGATGGAACCGAATAGAAACGCCGCACCTGTCGCGGAACAATATCCATCCACTGCTACGCATCCAGTCGTGCACCCGGGCGCCACCTCGAAGACACAGATGACTCAACAGCAGTCAACATCGTTAGACATCGATGAGGGTAATAGAGGAATCCCTCAGCACTCTGTACAGGGTAATCAAGGAATCCCTCAGAGACCAGAAGCACAGAAACCGACGGGAACAGAAGCTGCCATCACCCCGTACTCTGCGCAACAAAGAATTGATTTCAGCGAGCTAGCTTCAGCGATCACTATTGCCGTGAAAGCAGGTCAACGCCCAATGCCATCGCGTTACAGATTTGAACTACCTGCTTTCACCGGGGCACACCAAGATTGGCTATCATTCCGAACAGCTTATTTCGAATCCGCAGCTGACTTCTCGGATACAGAGAACATGACCAGACTTCGACGTGCACTCAAAGGACGAGCAAGGGAAGCCGTCGAGAGCCTGCTCATCAACAGCGCCAATCCCAATGAAGTACTGAAGACACTGGAGTCCCGCTTTGGAAGACCGGACTCAATCGCCCTCGCTGAGATGGAACGCCTTCGGAACCTGCCACGGTTTACCGATTCATCAAAGGACCTCTGCATCCTGTCAAGCAAGGTCACGAACATAGTGGCAACTCTTCGTGCTCTGGACAAGACTGCATATCTCTACAATCCAGAGCTGACGAAGATCACCATTGATAAGCTTACACCGACACTTCGATATCGATGGTTCGATTTCTCCGCCATGCAGTCCAAAGAAGAAGCCGACCTGCTCAAGCTCACTCGCTTCCTCGAGAGAGAAGTGGAACTATGGGCACCCTACGCTCAAGTAGAAGACATACCCTCGACTTCACATGCAGGGCCAGCCACGCGCACTCCTTTCAAGCGCAATCAACGTACGCTGAACGCCAATGCGAACGTTGATAAGAGGCCATACAGATGCAGTATATGTGAACGAGAGGGACATTCGCCGCCGGACTGCGAGAAGTTCCGCGATGCTGACATCAATACAAGATGGGATCTTGCAAAGAAACACCGCCTCTGCTTTCGATGTCTACGCTACAGAAACAGAACGCACAACTGCAAGCCACCCATATGCAGCGTCAACGGATGCCCATATCGCCATCACCACTTACTTCACTACGAGAGACAAAAGGAAAAGAGTGACAAGAATGAAAAGGAAATAGTCACTTCAACTTGGCTGCCTGTACAATCCCAGACGTACTTGAAAGTACTACCTGTACAGATTTCCGGACCGGCGGGAGAAGTCAACACACACGCATTGCTGGACGACGGGTCAACGGTAACTTTGATTGACACCGACTTAGCAAACACAGTCGGAGCCTATGGACCCTGCCAGCCAATGTACATCGAAGCCATAGGAGGAGCAGAAGTACCTGCTTCAGGATCTCAACGCATCGCCATCATCATCAAGGGTGCAACCCAGCAGCACAAGATCTACGCGCGCACCATTAACAACCTGAAGCTATCAACACAGACAGTCACCGACGAAGACCTGAATGACTGCCAACATCTGATCGATATACAAGAAGCTTTGAAATTCATTGAAGCCAAGCCCAAGATACTCATCGGTCAAGACAATTGGAACCTGCTACTAGCTTCAGAAGTCAGAAAAGGAAAGAAGAACCAGCCAATCGCATCACACACTCCACTTGGCTGGGTTCTCCATGGCGCGCACACAAAGTCGCTGAGAAAACGCATCGACTTCGTTCATTACTTCACGATGGAAGAGAACATGGGTGAACAGTTGAAACATCACTTTGCGATCGAGGCGTTGAAGATCACACCGAAAAAGCCACAGACTGATCCGGAACAACGTGCACTCAAAATACTCGATGAGTGCACAACCAGAACAGAAGACGGACAGTACCAGACGGCGCTCCTATGGAAGAATGACAACATCGCGATGCCATGCAACTACGACAACGCGATGACGCTTATCACCACAGAAAAGAAGATCGACAGACATCCAGAGCTGAAAGAAAAAGATGAAAAACAGATGACAGCTCTGATTGAAAGGGACTACGCTGAACCGGCTCCAACGGCGAAGATAGAAAGGAAAACATGTTACCTACCTCGTTTCGTCATGATGAATCCGATAACGCCGGGGAACATCAGAATAGTCCACGATGCTGCAGCAACAACGAAGGGAGTCTCACATAACGACCCCCCTCTGACGGATCCTGATTTGCTGCAGTCGCTGCCAGAAGTACTCACGAAACTCAACGTCGCTGATGCTGCAAATCGCGACGTACCAGAAGTCC
The DNA here is from genome assembly GCA_951394255.1 of Polyploca ridens. Taxonomy (NCBI): domain Eukaryota; kingdom Metazoa; phylum Arthropoda; class Insecta; order Lepidoptera; family Drepanidae; genus Polyploca; species Polyploca ridens. The sequence goes on from OX596272.1 coordinate 6,311,003, forward strand.
TAATGGACGACCCGAGTACCTGGCCAACAGAGATACCTACACAGAAGGAACTGACGGGTGAAGAGAAGACTCTCAACATCATCGAGAAGCGCGAGAAACCGAAGCTGAGCTACGCCGTTCCTGACGGCGCCCGTTTCTCCAAATGGGAACATTATCTCCGCGCTACAGCCAGAGTCTTACAGTTCATCCACCTGTGCAGACGAACTAAACAGCGAGCACGTTACAAACGCACGCTGAAGAACAAAGAGGCAGATCCTGATTGGAAACGAAACAAGAAAAAGCGGAAACCACCAAACTGCCTAGTTGTGGATCGAATACACCCGCAGACAGCTGCTGCACGCCGGCGTAGAGGCAACAATAAACTAATGCCGCCAACACTTCTTTGATTCTGCGCCTGCGTCCAGTCACAAAGATGATGGTCCACCGATGCCTGCCATGCCGCATAAGAAGGAACTGTCAACAGTCGTCCCCTCACGCACGTGTCTACAGATCCTGAGGATGAAGAAACGCTGACCCCCCAACCACATTCTTCTTGGCGGGTCAGCGGCACCAGGCACCTTCGATGAAAAGAACCTCATCGGCAGAACACATTGGCGAGCTTCACAACATCTTGCTGACCGATTTTGGGCAAGATGGATGAAAGAATATCTCCCCGACTTACAATACCAGCGGGAGCCACACGGAAAGGGTCCAAAGATCAAGACTGGAGACGTTGTATTAGTCGCCGACGACAACCTGCCTCGCAATACCTGGCCACGAGGGATCATAGAAGCAGTCTACCCCGGAACTGATGGCATCGTGCGAGCTGTCGACGTGCGAACCAGAAGCGGAACACTACGGCGTCCCACCAAGAAACTGATCATCCTGCCCACCGAGCCAGTGGTCCCTCAACCGGAGAAGTCTTCATCGACACAGTAGTCGAAGAACGGCGGGAGAAATGTTCGGGACACTTACGAATATTATGTTATTTACGATATTTTAAGTTAGCTAATAAGGAAAATTAAAGATTTATTCCCGAGCGTTAAATTATTACCCATAGTTAAGATATTATAATAAATAAAGAACATTTGAACCCTAATAAAACCTAGGTCAGAACCTAAATTGTCGTAACCTAGATAAAAATCTAGAGTTATTGGGTAAAAACCCTAAACCATGTAGTAATCTGAGAATAAGTAAGTTAGTACTTATGTTTAGTACCTAAGTTGATCTAGGAATCAACCCTGTAATAAAGATAACCGATTGAAATCATGTTAGAATAAGTAAACAATTAGAAATTTGATACAAGCACTAATATGTGCAAAACATTTGTTTACCACGTACTAAGTACCTAACTTCTAGCTAATAAGCACATTGAAAGCCCTGAATGACACCCTGATAAGGATAAACAGATTTAATTAGAATTTGATAAAAACAGTAGATAAATCATTAATTAATATAATCTCATACAAATAAGAAAGTAAACAAACAATGGAACTATCCCTTATGAAACTCGGAAAAAGTAGCGAACACCTGCGGACGACGCTTTGCAGATTTTAATTTTGTCAACAAGGTCCGCGATATAAATTAGACAGAGAGGTCATCGAAATGCACTTAGAAAAGACAAGGAAAAGATATGTTTTTTCTCTAGATAAATTTGTATATAAGGGAAGCATTTTTGGCATCCGATCATTCGATTCCAGTACAGCAACAAGTCAACTACAAGGAGTAGTAGTCAGACAGATGTCATAGTGAAGTAACAGGACAGTACTACTAGTAAGGCAGATGCCATGTTTAGCCTTCTACCAAGTATTAATAGTAAGGCAGATTGCCATAGTAGCGGCTAAGTAAATACCAAATCGGTATATAGTAAGGCAGATGCCATAGTAGCGGCAAAGTAAACGTATCAGCGTATCATCAGGCACCAATTGTCGACATTTTGAATAAGAAAATCATCTATGTACAACAAATTTGAAGAAGTATTTATTAAGACAGATTGTCACAGTTGAACATCAAGAAGTATCCATTAAGACAGATTGTCATAGATTAAGTAACCAGTTCAATAAATAACAGATAAATAACGACCATATACGGCTTTTCACTTCGCCCTTGGCAATCCAGCGCACAGCATAAGTACGGGAAACGGGACCTCACGATTCGCGCATTCGTCTTTCGAGACTTATTGTATACCCGAGGTTCTGCGCCGCCCGTACATTCTGTGTCAATCCTGTAAGGGCCTTGGTGTAAGCGATTTTCGTATTTAAGTCTATTTTATGAAAAAGCGTGGGGCGCAAAGCGAATAGATTTTCTAAGCATTTTTTTAATTATATATTTATTTACTTGTAAATATTTTGATTTTATATTTTGTAAATGGGATTTTGTTTGAATTATTATATTATTTATTTTTAATTATTATTTCTATAGTATAGTTTATTTATAATATAGCAGTATTTATAGGTAATTAATCTATTGTAATCACCAAATAAAAAAAACGATAATTTATTTATTTAAAGAAACTATCAATGAATAAACTTACGTATAATGGAACAAATGAATATCAGGTACATGTTTCTGCATTGCTCATTCAAATCGTAATAAGTTTATTAAATGAGGTGAAAATACGATATTTTATTGCAATTTAATTAAATTCTTATTACATCATAATTTTTTTCGTCATTAAATTATAATTAAATCCAAAGTAAAATTCAGAATGTACATAATATCAATACTGATATAATTCTAAATTACTAAAAAAATACTACAATATATTATTTATACCCATATAGATTGTATTATGTATATTTACAACAAATATAGATAATACAATCTAAATACAAGTTTTTTTTTTTCAATTTTTTTTTATTTTACACTTAACCAGCTTCCGCCCCGTGATTTGACCCGCGGCCTTTCCCCCCTTAGGGATAAAAAATTCAAGAATCTTTTCTTACGCTACAAAAGTAACCAATGCATTCCATCGAGACACGCAGTAAAATCCTCCGCTTAAGAGGACTCAATTCGTCATACTTTTCATACAAAACCTCTGTACTTATTATGGTGTTGTTAAACATTTTTCGTTAGATGTTTTGAACAAATTAGTATCTTGTGCACTATATCTAGCCGTGTATCTTGGCGTAATTTAAAAAAAGTGTGAAACAAATTCAGTCAAAGCCTCCGAAAAACAGTGTTTTTGCCTGAACTTTGGCCATATCTAATGTACCTATAAATTGTAAAAGTGAAGAAAACATTTAGATACCAGGCTTGCAAATGTATTGGAGATTCTAAATAACTAACTTTTTTTTCACAAACTTGTAAGATTTTTTCACAAGAAGTATACTCCTGGAACGAGTTTTATGAATGCGAAATCATGAATGACGACCTAGCGAAGCGGCCGCGAGTGATCAGCGGAATTTACCGACTGATAACCGACGGCTCTGATGCTGTCTCTCTTTTTTCGCAGTCAAACATTACGTTGGATGAAACAACAAGCTTTTAGACTATGCTTGTGTTGAAGTTGCGCCAGCCACAGAGGGCCGCCTTAAAACATAAGTAGTATAGTATTTTGTCCCTGATTATATATGATAGTGATTGATTTTCGACAAAACCAAAAAATCATGGTTCGTGGGGCAATAGGTATATCACGAATCATGATATATCTATTCCTCTAGTAATAGAACTAAATTATTTACAAGTATAAAAAAAACATATTGCCTTATGAACAATATATTTTGGTTTGGTTATACAGGTCGTTGTTTTGGTCAGCGACGAGCGACTCAGGGTCGATAATACAAATGATACTGGTGCTAAAAAAAATATTAAAAAAAATACTTTATTTTTTTAATAATAAAAATGAAAAAATAAAAATTTTGAAAATCATGTAATAAGCTTAGAAAATATATATGTCTAGAAAGAGTATCCCCATACTACATGACTTTTAAAAAGTGGCCAACTTTGCTACATCTTATCCTCGCGTTACGTCATTCTGCTTGTCATAGTGACGTTTATACCAGTTACCAGTTCTTGAAAAAAATCCAAGAAAATGGGGAAAAATATATTACGGTGTCGATATCTTTTTAAACTCCGAAAATAAAAGTGGAATCGGGATAATACATGATAATAAGAATAAGATTAATGGCGCCGATATAAATTAATACTTATTATTTTTACTTTGATGTCAACGAACAGTAATTATTTGCGTTGACGTTTCAAATCAAGTCAAATCAAGCAAATCAAGTCAATTTTTTTTTTTTTTTTTTTACTGTTTATAGGCCTGTGTTTGACTGCAATCTCACCATGGTAAGTGATGATGCGGCCGAAGGTGGTAAGCACACAAAGCCTAGAAGGAACTGGCTCTCAAGTGCAGCTATCGGAACACACCGAAAGGTGCTTGGCGACAGATTTTCAACTTGAGGGTGGTAGCCAGCCAGGCGGGTACTACAAAGTACCCTACCACCGTGCTATGGTTTCCTCACGATGTTTTCCTTCACCGAAAGCTCAAGCTCATTGTAGGATTCGAACCCGGGACCTTCATCTCGGTATCCGACGTCACTACCACTGAGCTATCATCGCCAATAAGTCAAATCAAGTCACATCGAGTCAAATCAAGTCAAATCGAGTCAAACCGAGTCCAATCGAGTCAAACAGGGTCAAACCGAGTCAAATCGAGTCAAACCAAGTCAAATCAAGCAAATCTAGTCAAATCCAGTCAAATCGAGTCAAATCGAGTCAAACCGAGTGAAATCGAGTCAATAAGTCAAATCGAGTCAAATCCAGTCAAATTGAGTCAACCCGAGTCAAATCGAGTTAATCCGAGTCAAACCAAGTCAAATCAAGCAAATCCAGTCAAACCGAGTGAAATCAAGTGAAATTGAGTCAAAACAAGCAAATCGAGTTAAATCAAGTCAAACATTTTTTTTGGCTAGGTCCAGAGATCTTCACTACGGCTTCTCCGAATGATATCTATCCATTGGCTTCTTAAAATTGGATCAATTGGTATTCTGTAAAAAAAGTCTTATTATTTAAGTCAGTTATTACAAAATTAAAAAAAGGTTATTCGACACGCGTGTATGTAATATTATTGGAATTGCAACATATTCACAATTTAAAATAGTATCTGCCATATTGAACTATTTAGTTATTGGTCCGATTGCTCTCAAAATTGATATTTGAGAGGCCCTTGGACCATATAACATAAATTTTTACTCAAAATTGAAAAAAAATTGCCGCCATATTGAACTATTTAGTTACTGGTCCGATTGCTCTCAAAATTTATATTTATGAGACCCTTGGACCATATAACGTGAATCCATGCTAAAAATTAAAAAAGTGTCCGCCATATTGAACTATTTACTTACTGGTCCGATTGCTCTCAAAATTGATATTTGGGAGACTCTTGCACCATATAACATAAATCTTTGCTCAAAATTGAAAAAAGTGTCCGCCATATTGAACTATTTAGTTACTGGTCCGATTGCTCTCAAAATTGATATTTGAGAGAACCTTGGACCATATAACATACATTTTTACTCAAAATTGAAAAAAGTGGCCGACGTATTGAACTATTTAGTTACTGGTCCGATTGCTCTCAAAATTGATATTTGAGAGACCCTTGGACCATGTAACATAATTTTTTGCTCAAAATTGAAAAAAGCGACCGCCCTACTGAACTATTTCATTACTGGTCTGATTGCTCTCTCAAATATGAATTTTGAAAGCAATCGGACCAATAACTAAATAGTTCAAAATGGCGGACACTTTTTTCAATTTTGAGCAAAGATTTATGTTATATGGTCCAAAACTGTCCCAAATATCAATTTTGAGAGCAATCGGACCAATAAATAAATAGTTCAAAATGGCGGCCACATTTTTTAATTTTTAGCATAGGTTCTCGTTATATGGTCCAAGGGTCTCTCAAATATCAATTTTGAGAGCAATCGGATCAGTAACTAAATAGTTCAATATGGCGACCATTTTTTTCAATTTTGAGTAAAAATTTATGTTATATGGTCCAAGGGTCTCTCAAATCTCAATTTTGAGAGCAATCGGACCAATAACAAAATAGTTCAATATGGCGGCCACTTTTTTGAATTTTGAGCAAAGATTCATGGTTTATGTTCCAAAGGCCTCTCAAATATCAATTTTGAGAGCAATCGGACCAATAACTAAATAGTTCAAAATGGCGGCCACTTTTTTTCAATTTTGAGCAAAGATTCATGTTATATGGTCCAAGAGTCTCCCAAATATCAATTTTGAGAGCAATCGGACCAATAACTAAATAGTTCAATATGGCGGACACTATTTTAAATTGTGAATATTTTGCAATTCCAATAATATTACATACACGCGTGTCGAATAACCTTATTTTTTTAATTTAGTAATATCCGACTTAAATAAAAATGTAATTAACAAAATGTGCATGGTAAGCACATATACAAGTTTACATCGTACGCCTATGCAACGCATAGGCGTACGATGTAAACTTGTACGTGCACTACGTAGTTCAAATGATTTTAAACAGATGGCTGTACAGTTTACTTGTATGAAGAAGTATTTTACAAAATGTTCCGGTGACCGCATCCATGGTTATATACATCACTGACTATGATGGAAAAACCGAAAATGACAAACACGTCAACTTAAAAAAAATAGGTCCGCCATCTTGAAATTCAAAATGATATTCGTAATTAGCTCGAGGAAAATCTTAAATTAATACCCATTTTGATTTTTTCATTACTGAAGCGACTACTTATCTTACATGACATAATCGTCATTAGTATTAAAAAAAAAACATTCGACTTTCCACTCAAAAATTCGACTTGTCCACCGTCGCTTTTGATTTATATCAGTATCTACATACTCGTATTTAACTATTGACTGATATTACCATGGGAGTTTTGAGTTCATAAACTGGCAGCACAGGCAACACATAAAAAATGGCGCTTACTCAAAATATTTATTTTCGAAACATTTCAATGGCTTATATTGCAGAAACTAATAGGAAATATTGTTACTTACCGATGATAGGTGAGTTTTTTCGTTGGTCTAGATCGACCCATGTAGTTTTTATACACTTTTATCACACAAAACGTCATTTTGAAACAATACAATTTTGGTGAATTTGGTTGTGTCCCAGTGACGTCTCGACTGACACTGAAGACGGGAAAATGATTAAGCCCCTAACAGTTAGGGGCTTATTTTATCGACGCGTAAACAGTTTCGTAGCTCCGTCTGGATATATCATTAGTCAAAGGTAATAAGCTAAAGTGTAGACATAATAGTCAACGGGAGTACGAGGGAGTAAAGGGGTTGATGAGGCGATGGCGGCTTGCGCCTAGCTCTAGTCTGTGCACGTGCCTAGTAACTATACTTTGCGGTAATTTTATTTCAATTTGAATAAGGTATTTCTCAACATATTTACAGTATTTAATGGAATTAAGTCCATTTTTGGGGAATATATATTTTGTACTACCGCTCCTGGGTCGCTTGTCGCCGACCAAAACAACATCCTGTATAAACATCAGATCATCAGAAGTGAAACATGAAAATAATCAAACTAAATAAGGTACAATACCTAACTTTTATTATTATGAAAATGGGAATCTGCCAAAAAATTATGATTAATAAGGGATCCGTGGCCAAAAATAATGATTAATAAGGGACCCGTGGCCAAAAAAAATTGGGAACCGCTGCTCTAGATCTAATTGAGCAGAGATATATTTCTTATATAATAAATAATTGGATCAAAGTTGTCAGTAAATAGAACATTTTTATTTATATTATTATGTATATTTAAATTTAAAAAATGGCAAATTGCGAGTTTTTCCAACTTCGGTTATGAAAAGTTGCCATAAAAAGAGAGAAATGCTAGTTGGTAATAAAATTAAAAATTAATGTATACACTGTAAACATGTATGATGCAAATTAATGATAAGAAGGAAGTGTAGGTACCCGTTTCAGTACAACGCGACGTAGGACGCGACGTTGAAAATGGACGCCGAAAGGCCTTTGCTGAGTTTCATAATATTATCCCTATTAATAATACTTTTATTAATGTGTAAGTATAAATATCGGTTAATTTAATACTTTTAAACGAGCAATTCTTATATAAGCTGAATCTCGGAAACAGCTACAACGATTTTCATGAAATTTTGTAGCTATGCAGGGAGGGTTTTCGAGGGTGATAAATCGATCTAGCTAGGTTTCATTTATAGAAAACGTCGTTTTATCCGTGTTTTCAGGCAATTAAAAACTGCTACAATATCATTAGAATACGAAGGTTTTCGCCCCCTTTTACAAGCTTAGGTGGGAAAACGGGCGGTTCTGAAACCAGAAGAACCCGGTTCGAGTCCAGATGAATATGATTATTTTTTTTCCCTTTTTTATCAAGTTCCATCTTTTGTGAGAAAATCTATTATGATTTACCAAAAAAAACGAGCAAAGCTCGGTCATCCAGGTACTAGGTATATACATAATTATAATAATAATAATAATAAAGTATATTGATTTTCTGATTGAACACTGAAACGCTTATTATGAAATGATAAAGTTGGTTTGTTAGTTTGGATGTAAGTACATTAATCTTTAGGACTACTGATACGATTCTGATAATTCACTAATAGGAAGCTAAGCCAGTACTAAACCTACTAAGACTGTACAGGATCATTTTGAATTGCATTTGCATTATGTCGCTGCGCACATATGCTACGAAAACCGAGCGCGAGCCGAGCACACGTCCCACAAACTCATCTGGGCCGTTGAGAGAGACGCTGTTATCGCATTTAATGGAGCAAACGACGTCATTAGTTCCTCCCGCATATTATAACCAGCAAAAATGTTTGTTATTTAGAATTTCCAATACATGTGCAAGGCTGGTATGAAGATGTTTTTTTACTTTTACAATTTATAAGTACATTAGATATGGCCAAAGTTCAGGTTTTGTGTAAAAAAGCTGATTTTCGGAGGGTTTTACTGAATTTGTTTCACATTTTATTTTATTTTCGCGTTCATACTGGCCTAGATATAGTGCACAAGATACATATTTGTTTAAAACATCTAATGAAAAATATTTACCAACGCCATAATCAGTACAGAGTTTTTGTATGAAAAGTAAAGCGGGTTGGCTGCTGTTAACTTCATGGCGTTACAATCGTACGCGATACGATGAAGATCATGTCTTCCCTAGCCGTGATTAAAAATATAACAATGGCGAATAACTATACAGGGTGTTGTTTTGGTCGGCGACAAGCGACCCAGGAGCGGTAGTATAAAATAAATATTCCCCAAAAATGGACTTAATTCCATTAAATACTGTAAATATGTTGAGAAATACCTTATTCAATTTGAAATAAAATTACCGCAAAGTATGGTTACTAGGCACGTGCACAGACTAGAGCTAGGCGCAAGCCGCCATCGCCCCACCCCTTTACTCCCTCGTACTCCCGTTGAGTATTATGTCTACATTTTAGCTTATTACATGATTTTCAAAATTTTAATTTTTTTATTTTTATTATTAAAAAAATAATGTATTTTTTTTAGCATCAGTATCATTTGTATTATCGACCCTGAGTCGCTCGTCGCTGGCCAAAACAACGACCTGTATATAGATACAGTAGTACCCAGTTAATATAGCCTACCGATGCACCTGCGCAGAAGATACATTGTCAAAGCGCGGGAAACGCTATTGGTCGACAGCTGCCGCCATGTTAGCGCGCGCCGTGCGGAGGGGTTTGACTTGCGAGTGAGACGGAACTAACAGCCGCCGTGTATTATGATTCATAATACACTGCGGCTGTTAGTATGAACATTATAGTAGTGATCTAAGGTTGATTGTAAGATCTTAGCATTCTTTCGTTAATCTTCGGGGCCATACTTTCTTTTCTGTGCAAACGAAGATTCACGACGCGCCATATTAGTTGGATAATACTGTACTAATTACAATTTTGGAATGCGTGAAATTACCGGACGGTGCAAGCGGTTACTCCGTTGCCGACGGGTTGCCGGTGTTTCGCATATAAATATATGCAAGATAAGGCCACACGGCCCGAGCTACTATGGAGTGGTTCAACCTGCATCGTGACATGCAGCTGATTCAGTGGGCTGCTTTAAGAGTGCGTACAAAGCCAGAAAAATATGGCATGTCAGATGAAACAAACTTATGACTAATCTTCACGTGGCATGAGACGGATATAGCGTGTTTCGCGGAACAAAAATGAACTTAGCGCTTCTTATCTAAATAACTCGTAAAGTATAGAATATATTAAAAAATCGTTAGTAGAAGCCCTAGGTGATATGTTAGTGATATTATTTATCGTATTTTTATCTTAATTAGATACACCATGAACGAATAAAAACGAAAATTCATTATTATTAGAGGTCTTTGTGTTTTTTTTTCTATCGAGTAATTTTCATTCCATTATGTTTTTGCTCAGATAGAACCGTCGCGTATATAATGAGAATAGGTACCCATATAAAAATAATACTATTTAGGTACTTGGGTAAATTTCAATTCTAAGATTGTTATTTTGCTTTATACGCACTCTTAACAATAATATTAATAGCGTCAGCGACTGCCAAGCGATACGAACACCATGATTAAGGTTCTGTGGTATCAGGATTCGGAGGGCGTAGTGTAGGCAATGAAACAACGTAATACTATCGCTTTGGAAAAGTCCCGTATGAGGAGAAGAAGCGACGCAACAAACTCCTCATGGGCCCCGATAGGTTTATTATTATTATTACATACAATAAATTAGATAATCTCTTCACTTCACAATCTTAGTCTTAAATTATAATAAGTTACAGAACCGGGTAAAACAATGATCGCTCGAAGCTGTGTATAGCTCGAAAGCTTGTGATAAACTAACCCTCACAGATACAAATACCCGCATTTTTATTATCTGTGATTTGCCGTTATGGTCAGTGTTGCCACTTCACTCAATCCTTCTGCCGTAAAAATAAAAATCTAACAAATATGAATAAATACCTAACATTATGATGATAATATTAATCGGTGAAAAAAAAATGTTGGCATCAACGGCAGCCAAGCGATACCAACAGAATGATTAGGTTTCATCAGTTGTATTAGGATTCGCGTCGAACATTGACACTCCTCCTTTTGGAAGACTGTTAAAAAAAATTATAAAGTTTTAATCGTTAAATATATTTACAGGTAGCGCCATTAACGGCAAGTTTCCCCCTACTCTTTCTCCAGACTACGAGGAATCAGCTAAGGTTATATTAAATACGACATCCGACATTGTACAGGACACCAATGTACGGCTTAAGAAACTGACCTTCGTGCGGTATGACAACTTTAGAACTCCGCCCTATGAAATTGGATACATAAACTACGTGATTTACGAGAAGTACCGCAGAATGATTGATCTATACAACAGCAGCTCAGTTTATGTACGAGATTTATATATACACGAATTACTAATGTATTTGGAGGAACTAGAGCACCTGTATTGGGATATAGAGCATCTAGCGAACATGGTTCATGAAGTGGAAAGAAAATATGGGGTCCCACAAGGATTTGATCATCCGTATAACGAGTCATTAACTACGAAGTTCAAGTTCACGGGACACCCAGAGGTCTTCAGATATACGAGGCGACTGAAGAAGAAAAAGAAGCAAAAGGCAGACAAATATGTGTCTAGATATTTATTGTCTACGCCACGCCCTCCGCCCAATAGACCGTGGTCTTGGCCACTTGAGTATGGATGGGAAGTCGATTATATATGGTTTTAACTAAAAATGTAAAGAATAATATTGTCAATGAAATGATGTATATAATGCAATAAATTTTTCAATTGACCATATGGTTTTATTAATCAATAAGACAAGCTGTTAAACGAATCAGACGCGCAAAAGAAATAATCTCAGTTAGAGAGGACTGCCATAACAAAAATAGAAACCTGTTGATTTTTCAAAATTTTAATCTAATTACAGGTATTCCAGCATCCACTTTACATATGCCACCGGCGCAGGAATCTATACTCGATGAGGTTTCATGGACGTTGAAACTGAAATTACTAAAGGAATACACAGATAATAACGCCAAACCGTCACGTCGGGTTGGCTTACAATCTTTAATAAAACCGGAGAGACGTCAAAACCTGGTGGATAGCCCTCCCCCTCATGGCACCGAAGATGATCACAACATGAGACTGAAACTGTTCCGATTAATGTACGAAACAATAAGAGACAGCGACTTGAAGGTGAAAAGAGCAGAGTTAATAAGATCGCACTACACAAATGCGTCAGCTTTCGATATTGGGTTCATAATGGGTGATGTCACCGATAAATATAATATAATGGGAGATGTTTCTGACACTATGAAGAAGATGTACCAGGAATGGAAGCCAATAGAGCATATCAATGCATACGAGCAGATTGCAAACCAAGCTATCGAGGTGAACCATTTGATAGACATGGTTCGAACTATCAACAAGAAAAACGATACATTATAGAAACATCAATTCATCTATTCAGTTTTTCTGACAGCACCAAATAATCATACAATTATTGAAATTGAAAAAATTAAACGGTTTTGGTAATGTCCTGGTTTTTGTTTAATTTGACTGAATAAAACAACATCTTATAGGTATTTTGACGATGATATTCCCCCTTATTAAAACCTACTCCGTTGCCATTCTGATCGGTAGGAACGATTTTATTTATACTACCTTTTTTTTTACACAACTAAGTAAACAAGCTTACGGCCCGCCTGATGGTAACCGGTTACCGTAGCCATATGGACGCTTGCAACACACGAAGCATCGCTCACGCGTTACCAACCTTTCCCCCCACCCCTATGAGCTCTGGCGACCTTACTCACGCGCAGGAACACAACATAAATTTATTAGTCTGCGGTATTCTGTATGGTGGAGGTACTTCCTCAGTCGAGCTGCTCTATGAGCGAATAAACGCTACGCTCTACCTCTCTTCTAGCTTGCTTTTCGTCCGCGGCTTCGAGTGATTCGATAAAGACGGGTCTACGCTACAATGCGACAATTCGTGACAATAAGATAGTTACATGACCACATATATTCAGTATATTCGGTTTATGAGTAAGCCTTTAAGTATTTATTCCAAAAAACAATCTTCATGGCTTCTGCTGTAGAGTTAGGCATATACACATAATTAACCAGCTAAATGTTAGGCTTGGTACGAAAGACCCAGGGGTAACGGTAAGTTCTGAAAGAAAGAGCTTATTATAAAGTAGCCGATTATATTGAAGATAAAGATGTCTGGAAGTAGGTAGCTGCACTCTGCACAAGTGCACCTTGCTCATACTTATACAAAAGCCAGTAGGTCAATAATTGTGTGTTTTGTATTTTTAAGGTTATTATTTTTTATTTATTTTCTTGTTATTTTTTCGTCTGTATCTATGCTTAGGTATATCTTTTTTATTTTTAATTATTTGGAAAAAAAAGCCAAACATAGTCAGTATATCCAAAAAATATATAAAAAATGTAACCTTGCTGAGTTTCTTGCCGGATTCTTCTCAGTTGAAGGCCGAGTTCCGAACCGGTGGTAACTTCAGTAAATTTGACCTTCATAAGTGCCCTTCTGGGGCCTAAATTGAATAAATGGCTTTGACTTTGACTTTGACTAACAGTCCACTACAAAGATTGACAGTCCACCCACTTCTAGATGTTAGTTAACCACCAACATAAAAGCCTCCTCTACGACTGTGTAGGCCAGACATCCATAGGATTCATTAATGATCTGCAGAAATTCTTCTCGACTGACTTCGTTGAATTTGATACGATGATTGATACGAATTAGATACGATGGAGAAATTTGAGATACTTAATTTGCGAAGAGGCGGGACAAAAAAAAAAGAAAAGACATTTATTGTGTGAGACGACAGCATATCAATGTGTATCTCGGACATAAAACTACAGTTTGTGGCCCCTACACTAGCTGCTGTCAATGTACAGTGCTATGGATCCCAAGAGTCGGCTGACCAGCGCAAGGTTGAAGTCTTCCACCAGAATGTACCTAATGTTGCCCGGGGTGTGTCTTGTGAATCGATAAATATGTTTTATTTCTTTCTTACTTTCGTTCTATAGTAAGTATACCTACAAATACAAGACAAACCGAAGTTCATATTACCTGCTTCAATCTTCCCATTTGGTTTCCCACATAACGTCCTCATAAAAGAAAATTTTAGTACATACAATAACAGAAACCAGTAATTAATTAAACAATCACAAAAATAATAAGTTTTATGTAGTAATAAATCACTACTTACTAGGAAACCATTATGTACCGAGAATATCAACAAATATGATTGTATTAAAATTTTCGATAATCCTGATTTTATTTAGTAAGTACCTACCTATGAATCTAGTAAATTGTTTACTATATTGAAGTCAAACAGTAGGTCTAAGTATACACTGTTCTAATTATTCAGTGGCGAAAGAGTTCAGATGATATAATCCGTTGACAAAAAAGGTGACTCGAATTAGATTGGGCCTTTAGACTCGGTTCAGCGACGTGCTGCTAGAATTGTTCCCGAGCTCACAAGCGGTTTAGAGCCCCTCAGTCTGAGAAGAGACTTCGCCTCCTTATGTGTGTTCTACCGCTTGTACAACGGAGTGTTCTGAAGAATTGTTTAAGATGATGCCCACGGCTAACTTCTACCATCGCAACTCTCGCCATCGACGGGGAGTCCAACCTCACACATTGAAACCAGAATTGTTTCAAACTGTGCGGTCTCAAAGGAGCTTCCTTCCGCGGACGCTCAGATTGTGGAATGAGCTCCCCGCCGTGGTTTTCCCAATGGAGTACAGCATGGGGTTCTTCAAAAAGGGTGTGAAGCGATTTCTGCAGGGTCGACAACGCGCGAATAAAACCCCTGGTGTAGCAAGCGTCCATAGGCTACGGTAACCGCTTACCATCGGGCCGTATGCTTGTTTGCTACTTAAGTAAAAAAAGATAGAAACATAACTAAAATATACCAGCCTGAAGTGTATAATAATATAAAAATTACAGTTTAAAAAAACACGCTTTAAAAACCCTGCACTAAAAAGTGTTAAATAATAATAAAATTGAACCTAAGTTTATTCTCTGTCTATCCCGAAAGGGCCTAAATTAATATTTGAATGAAAAAGCGTATACTGTTTAAAATCAGTGCAAAAGCACTAGCACTAGTTGCGGAATACTCTAAAGGGATTTTGGGATGGATAGGATTAAGAAAATTGAAATTATTTTCAAGAGTTGTTGGAAATAATGTAATAAATAAAAATCCTTTGCCATTCGCAGACATAATTACATTTCAAGTTACTAATGCCACTAATTCCACTAATGCAACTACTACAACTACTGCAACTACCACAACTACTGCAACTACTACAACTGTAGATGATAAAAGTTGGCTTCAGAAAGACAATATTGATGAAAGGGATAAAGAACAGATAATATGGCTATCTAAAGAGCTGGTTCGAGATGCCAAGCTATACATGAGGCAAGTTAAGGGCGTCGTAGACTCCTATACGCCGCTAATGGCCTTTGAAGTTGGAGTCGTTATGGGTAAGAATCATATATCATCAGTACTACCCTATACCGGCCCGTATACAGGGGGGGGGGGGGTGATTTGGGGGTTCAAATTGTTGTAATACAACAAAATTTATCGACAAAACCATCTTCAAATAATGGCCGCCATTTTAATTTTCTTATTTTATTTTAGATAGCTGTGCAGAAAAATTGCTATTGTTTTGCCTCTAAATGCCATACATATACTAAACAGGGTTCATTTGAAAGGCAGTTACATCTCACCTAATAATAATATCACCTATCAGTAAATTAGAGAATTTTCAGTAATTTATTAACTTACGTATGTTAAAATACGTTGGCTCGCGGTTAAAAATATAACAATGACATCAATTGTTATAATAGGACGCGCGTCTCTCGCGAAAACTAACGGGTTAATTAAAAGTAATCACAAATGCGAATAATTCTTCAACATTTCCAAATATTTTGTAGATTTTCTAATTTAACACAAAAACTAGGCCCTGCATATGTACCTTTGTTTTTAATTTGGCAGTGAGATTATAATATTCTTTGTAATATGGCACCAAAATCGTTATTCTGCTCGGCTTTTGCCGCACTTCTGCTGACCGCTCACCGCGAGATTTTTAAGAATTCAACCATTGATCAATGATTTGAACTGACTTCGCACCCGGTCTTCGATCGGGTCCAGTCGATCGGTTCAGAGGTTTAGTCATGAAGAGGTAGAGTTACTTTCGCATGATTGTAGGACAGTACGGTTTTCTGAAAATCGAATCCCCCCGATATACTACTGATAATCAATGTATTATAATAAAAAGAGGTAGATATCGCATTAACGCACGCAAATTGTTGCAGACAAATTCAGACAATTGTCGTAATTTTGCTTAGCGGCTACATATAGCTATCTCTTTCTGTACCATACGTTCCGTATTATCTATCGCATTCACCTAATTCAACAATAATTGAACGCCGCTTAGTATGAGGGTAGCATATCTCTTGTTGCAGACAAATTCAGACAATTGTCGTAATTTTGCTTAGCGGCTACATATAGCTATCTCTTTCTGTACCATACCTTCCGTATTATCTATCGCATTCACCTAATTCAACAATAATTGAACGCCGCTTAGTATGAGGGTAGCATATCTCTATTATAATATCATTGACTGATAATACTTATATTTTAACAGTGAAGTAAGAATGTCAGAACTTTGTTACTCTCTCACGCAAAAACTACCGAACGGATTATGAAGAAATTTGGCACATAGATTGATTATATCTGAAATAACATATAGGATAGTTTTTATCCCAGGAAAACATACGATCCTTCAGGAAAGCGGTTGAAACCCGTTTATTAAAAATAATTAGGTATGTTTGACTAAACAACCTCATAATGTCCATTTCAGGTAAAATCCGGGAGAAATTAAAACTAATGATGGAAATATACAGACAAATAAAAGATAGGTACACGCGTAAGAACAAATTATTTGGACCCGCTTTTCGAGAGATGAGAACAATGCACTACATTTTAATTATGGAAGAAATCCATAGATTAGAAGTGGACATAGACAAGTACGTGAGCGTCATAGAGAACATTCCAAACGACAGGTGGGAAGACGACCCCACGTTTGCAAGTCCCTTACCTGATATTCAACACAAGAATAAACCTAAAAAATCTTTGCGTGAAGGATCAGGTGTTACTGCTAGTTCCCCCAAAAAGACACAACTACGAGCTGGTTAGTATATTTTTATATACCTATTACGACTGGCTCTGAAGTGCTACTGTTGGAACATACTGCTAGGTGCTTCGCGACAGATGTTCAAGTTTGGATTTGCAGCCAAGAGGATGCTACAATGTGCCACCACGATGCTATGGTTTCCTCACGATGTTTTTCTTCACCAAAAGCATGACCACTGACGGTTAACTTGCAATTGAAAGCCAGTTCGGAGGGCCCCCGGTCCCTCCATGATATAGTCAGCCGGGTCCACTCTACTTCTATGGTAACCGTTTACCATCAGGCGGCCCGTATGCTTGTTTGATGCCTAAGTAGTATAAAAAAAAAGTTCCCGTCTTGTTTTTATGTGCTTATACTTGCTTTGAAGCTAGATTCGCTCATTGCGGTTTCCTTGGATTTATATAAGACTAGGCGTGCCAATTTTCAATTGACTTGAGTGCTGGTATGACGGATAGAAGAGCCGAATGGAAGAAACTGCGCCAACCCTAAATGATTAGGAACAGGGTAGGCAGATAATGATTGACTCGGCTCAATACCTTCAATTGAAGTTCTAAGAGTTGATCATAAGTCTGCGAAATAAAAATCTTTGAAAACCTTTTTTTCTTTAACTGATAACATCTTTATAAGTTCTTTAAAATCATTGAGGAAACATCTCTTTAGAGTAGTAAATGTAATAGTGTTTTTGCACTCCCCCCCACACCACTGATGTAACTGGCTGCAAATCTGGGGGCACGGAAGTGCCCCCCGCCAAGACAGCCAAGCGAAGCGAAAGGGCACTACCTACCTTTTCTCGAAGCGCTTCGTCGTTTTTTTGTACCCTCATAACTTTGGGTTTGGAGGGTTTGGATGATACCAGATAAACAAAATTCTCAGGATATGATGTCAATAGTGAACTTATTAAACATATTAAGTTTCAATAACATAGCTCTTATACTTTAGATTTTATTGATATCTAAAAAACCCCGATTTCGTCACTGACTCACTGATGATCATCAAAACTCATAGGGTACTTCCTGAAGTCCTAGAAAGCTGAAATTTGGTATGTAAGTTTGTATTAGTACACAAACATCAAAAAAATTATAAAACATGGAAATTTCAAAAAAAAAAAAAAAACAAGCAACTTACAAAAAGAAGTGAAATCCCACCAAAAACATTGTTATGTAAAATGTTGCCATGTAGAGCCAAGCTTTTAACTCTACAAACCCTAACTTCACAAACTACACACCGTAGTCAAAATATGTGGCTTGGCCGTTTCACTACTACAAGAACTATTGAATAACAAAAAAGTTATGAACAGTGAATACATTTTTCACCTTACTCCCATGTGGCGATAGCGAAACGACCAAGCCACATATTTTGACTAAGGTGTAGAGTTTGTGTAGTTAGGGCTTGTAGAGTAAGTGCATGTAGAGTTATAAGCTTGGCTGTACATGAGATCTGATAGCTTTTTGACAGTCCGAGCCATATGTCTTGGCAAAATTTTACATAACAATGTTTTTGGTGGGATCTCTTTTTCAGTGAATCAAAGAGCAGTATTTCAGGAGAGACAGTACAAGAGTAAGTTACGGGAACAGTTTCTTATGAGAAGGCTGGGCTTGCCGGCCAACCAGACGACTACGAAAAAGAGGTTCATTGAAAACTGGCCGGTCGAGGATACTTGGTCTTTGGAACAATATTCACTGGCATAAATCTTGCATATTTTCTTACTTATTATTACCTGCTTTAAAAAAACTTTAACAATAAAAAAACTTTGAAATAATTAATTGTTACTTTTATTACCTTTATTTACAACAAATATGTACAAATTACAATCTATATATAGAAATTTTCCTCAAGTCTGGCGCTGCTTCCGATTAACGGCAAGGTTCCCAGAAGGCTGGCAGCGTTTCCTCTTTGGATAGCCAAGCTGATGCGTTGGCGGAAAAGTTCACCGCCCACTTGTCTCCGGAGGCCTCGATCAATTTTGATGACTTATTTCTGTCGGGAATCGGATTATTGTTATGATTTGGTTGTAGATCAGTATGTTAAAAACGTGTTAGACGCGCATTCTCTCGGCAGCCGAACTGTAGTGATTGTATTCGCTGTGCAGTAAATCTATCATAAGCTCTCGTGCCGTGCGCACCTCAATGCAGTTGCTATTTCACCCATAATTGAAGTGTAATTGTAGGTAGTGACAATTTAATTGTGAATTTACAACAATAAACCTATTGGAGCCCATGAGGAGTTTCTTTCTTCTTCTCATACGGGACTTTTCCGAAGCGAACCGAAGTAAACAACGTTTATGAATGTTTTTTTTTGTATAATATAAGCCATATTTGAACATTTCTTTAAAAACTGTAAAACTGACTTTCGATTTTGGGAAATGTAGAAAAATAGTTAATATTAAACAAAAAGTATCAAGTCCATAATATGCCAAATGAATTACGGTCACTAATCGCGGAAATATATACCTAGACATATTGTTCGACGAAGGTAAAAACAATAAAATCTCGAAAAAAAACAAACTAATTTCCTGCCTCGGTACTAAGGTTTAACATGCGTTTAACCTTAAAATGTAAAAAACATTCAAAATTCAATTCAAAATCACCTCCTAGGTGACTTGAAAACTTCAGCACTAGCCTACCTCCACCGATCCGCAGTGGGCACGCATGGTGGAGTATCTACCCGTTCCCTTTCACTCTAATTTGTGAAAGGAGGCCTGTGCCCTGTGACATTATAGGCTGATGATGATGATGATGATTAATATGATTCATCAAAGCCTTTAATACATTGTTCAATAAAAATATTCATCGAAAGTGTTTGATATTAATTTCAACTTGATACCTCTATCCGTTCCTCTAACAGGTTAACAGACGGACGGGAAACAATGTGGTCCTATAAGGGTTCCGTTTTTATTAAAAAATAAACAAAAACTCCCACAAAATACAACTCATTTTATTTCCCCATAAGATGAGGCCATTGCATATAATCCTCATCGACTTCCCAGCCGTAATCTCTCGGCCATATGAGGTTGTACGGTTTAGAAATATAGACCGGGGTCGCATCACCAACTTTCATTCTTGCCTCACGCATTTTCTTGTAAAACTTTTTCAATCTCTTCTGTTCTTTTCTTCTTCTTTCATCTCTATCTCTCATTGCTTCCTCTGCCGCCAAAATCTTATTCATATCGAAAACTTCTCCCAGCCCTTTAGAAAACTCCGGTACGTTTTCGAATTTCCTTGGGATTTCGTGCATCATATTTAGGAGATGGTATACTTCGAAGTATAGCTTTTGGATGAGCTCCACGTATTTAACAGCTTCAAATAATGTTGTTGACTTGAAATATGACGAGCGTTTTGCTATATCTACCATTTTTCTGTATCTGGAATTGTTATTTGGCAACTTTTATTGTAATCCAACTCATGTTACTCACTCAAGGAAAGTCAAAATGTATGGAAAATAGCATGGTAGGAAAATAGTATCGATCAAAGATGCCCAAAGACGATCATTTTGTTTGAAGTCTCTTGCGTCAATCCCCGACCGACAATGCGCTCGGATTGGCTAAGTGAAGGACAACCTATATTTAGATGCAGTGATTGGTCGGTATATCCGATTATGGTGCGTCTATGCTACGCGAACCCACGCGAACCGAGCACGAGCCGAGCCTCTATTCGTTCGTTGGTGTGGACGTACAACGAGCAACATCGCGCTCGTGTTGTAGGCTCGTCGCGTAGTGTAGTCGCACTATAATCGGCTATTTATGTACGAGACACGTGTGCTCTGGGCCCTCAGTAACCTATTGGAGGCCCCGGGCACTTTAGTAAAATGGAGCATCCTTATCCTTGTGTTCGTCAAAAAACTGGCGATTGGCGGAGCGCAGTCACGCGTGAGACGAACGCTCGTTTGAGGCTCGCAAGTCCGTCCACGCTACGCGAATCCGTGCTCCACGTGTGGTCGGCTGGACGGTCACGGTTACCTTTCTATGATCTCAGAAAAAACGTAGCCCTTTTGATAATGTGGTGATACTTCGTACATGAATCGTTCAGTTTTCATGCCAGCTGCTCTGGACAGAGCATCATCGTTATATGACTTCATGGTTTCGATAAGACGGTCTGGTATCGCCCTCGAATTAGCCTCGTCTTTAAAACGATCTAGGAAGTTTTGTTGGCCATTTGATGGGGTTGTCAGACCTGAAAAATATAATAAACTAAACATTTCCCGATTTAAAAACTTAAATCGTTTTTTTTTAATCTTCTGCCGCGAAATTGGTATACGCGCACCTGGCAATTAAAGAGAATATAAACGCTGCGCTGGCAACACGCTTTGGGGTTGCTTCTTTTTTTTATGTTACTTCATAGGGAAAAAGTTATTCACCTCTTAATCAAAAATATAAAAAAGAACCCTCTGGTTCTTATTCTATGGTCATACCTAATACTCTACTCACCCAATGAAATAATTAGAAAATAAAAACGCATTTTACATCGTTTTTACGGTGAACGACTATCAACTCTAGACTTTTTTCTCAACTTTTTCGCTCTATTGTTTTCACGCCACAGATAATGTGATAGGTACTTACTAATGTGATGAGTACATGAGAATTCATTTACAATTAATTAAAACGACTGTTTCATAATATAATGTTAATAACCATGAAATTAAATTAATGCTCATAAAAACAAAATAACAGCTGTTTTATACTTGGTTTTTTATATGAGATTCATTATGGATATGCGAAAAAATAAACTGTAGGTATTTTCGCTTTAATTAACGGTTCATAAGCTGTTATTGCAGTGAAAATAAATTAGGTTATTTAAATAAATAGAAACGTGTGTACTTCAAAGGTATAATTTGTAGCTACTTACAGTAAAAGGAAGTTATTCTTAATATTTCCATTTTACAATAATAAGTTTTGTCAGAGTGGCACTCCGTGGCCATCACGGATCTAAATTCAGAGTTTGGCGATTTAGTGGAGCAAGCCTGAACCTGAAGTAGAGCACATAGCGTAGATTTGATAGCGCTCTCTTAGAATTTGTCGCTAATTTGTGAAATTTCAATCGTGATGTCCTACTATTACTAGTACTATTGGTACTTTTACTAGTACTAACGCTATTAGTATTAGTACTATTGATACTATTACTAGTACTATTGATACGATTTCTAGTACTATCACTACGAATTAGTTTGGGAGTAAAATTTAAAATCTAGTTGTAAATTAAAAGTAAGTTCAAACCAAAAACAGATTTAACTAATTTCCATAAGCACCAAGTAAAAAATTTAGGGCGAAATCAAAACTAAATAAAACAAGGTATCGTTTTAAATTATTTTAATGTACATTTATTCGAAATTACAATATCTATTATTTAATTATCACACGAAACCATAAGCCCACGCTGATCGTCCGAATCACCTCCTCCGAGGGATCTAAGTAGTACCCACTCTAACAGGATCAGAGGTAGGAGACCGTGAATAAAATAATCACAGGAAATTTATATAAACAGTAAACACATTTTAATAAAAATGACATGATATAAGTACTTGGTTTATGAAATATTATGGCATTATAAGGATGATTATGAAAAATACAGGTGACATAATTCACATTTCTCTAAGTAATGAAAAATGCGTCAGTCGGTCTCCAGACGTCAAGGTGTAGAGACGTGTTAAACGCTCTGAAAATATAAATCTCCCATGGCAAAACAACATCGAGAAAATTTGTGACGCAATTATACATATCTTAGCCAATATACAATTTACAAAAGTAAAAAAAATCGCTCGCATACAATACATTTTCAAGCACAATATTCAAATTAGCTTTTTTAATGCCCGTATTACAAAACAGATAATTGAATTTATATCTTGTACCTACGATATACGTTTCATTTTTGAATAAGATAATCTATTCTTGAGTCTTCTGTAATACGCGCTCAAGAATGTATTTGTTTTATTACAATACATTCAATATCATAGTTTTGGTGCATACGGGGTGTTTATTTTATTCATTGATATTTTACAAGAAAGTTATACTTTTTTTTAAACATAGAACAATCTAATTTTTTTAAGTTAAAAAACTGACTTGAATTTTGATTTGGGTTGGCTCCAAGGGCTTTAGTATTAAATTAAATCCAGAAAGATATAAAAGATCTCGCCACAATTTCATTACAATTCTTGTAATTTAATAATATGACACATTTTTCTTTATAATTTTTGGATATTGGATATAAAGATTACGTAAATATCGATGATTAAAAATATATTGATGATGTATGTATATTTCAAATGTTTTTTTTAAGTAAACAATACTTAATTTTAAGATTTAAGTTTTTTAATATACTACTTATGTACACACATAATTTTCGATATATTTTAACAACTTTTACCCGTTATTATTGATAATTTATACGTAATAAACTGTATTATTCGGATAATACCCGTCTACAATGTACACTTAGCGATTTTAATGTTAGTAATAGGATGTAGCAAAATTTAACTACCCAATTAGTTCAGAAAAAATTATTGTATGAAAGACACATTACAAATTAATTATTTCAAGGCATTTTAGAAATTATACTTACAAAAATAAGTACACATATATTTAAGTAAATTAAGTTAATTTTTGAATAACACATCCACGTATATTTCCTGAGTATCAACATGAAAATTTCACTCAATTAAAAGTAGTAATTTAAACTCTGCTACATCTTATGTAATTTCAAAATATTTAAGAGAATGAAAATCCAATACATCAATTTGATATACGGAACAATAAACTATAAACACATATATTTTGTCTTCATAATTTTGAATGTAATATTTTGTCGTTACAAGCAGGAGATTTAGACGTAACCGTACAATCGGCCATATTGTATAAGCAATAGAATTTTAGAAAAAACTTTCCTAAATATGTTTTAACTCCTTATTAATATATAAAATTTCGAATGTGAAATTTCTGTACAAGTTTTTTTTATTTATACAATATTTTTCATTTCGTCGTATAAGCTTGTTTGATTTCAACAAGCATTTTAAGTTTAAGTCCAAAACTCTTTTAAAAAAACTTCCGTTCATCGTCTCTTTCCTGAGAGACTTATATAAATTTTTATTTGATCATAATGCCAATAGTACAAAAAAGAGATATACACAATTTTTAAACATATATTTTTGTCTCTCTTTTTGATAGACTTCATTACAATCATTATCATTATACAGCAAAATATACAAATTGTGTAAATGTATACCTTAAAAATTTCAACATCATGTATAAGTATACACAATATATATCAATTATACAAAAGAATTTTATTGAAACAAATCTGTGGGCATAGACAATAGTCAGGCCACGTCAAATACTTATGATAAAGTAAAAGACATTTACACAACTTGTATACAACATGATGACTTCAAAGTCTATGCTGTTCAAAATTAATCGTACCAACAATCATATCATCCAAATACACAATTTATCTAGCAGAATGACCTGGTTTGTCACATTGACAATCTTCCGTGATAGAATCGAAGGACACAAGGCTTTCTTGCGATGTAGTCATGCACGCCCGACATCTAAAATCTATTGAATTCCCACTTTGAGAATTGGCATCTTCTGAAACTGATTCTAATGACTTTAAACTTTCAACTGAAGTCAATTTATATGATCTTCTAAATTCAGCTATTTCTTCTTCGCTCATATTCAAGGCCAGTAATGAATCTCTTGCTATTTTCCCTAACGACGAAACGCCCTTTTTCTTTTTTCTAGTCAATATTGTGTCCATTTTTGTCAAAGGACAAGGCTTGTTCAAGCTTTCTGGCAAAGACTTTGGACTTGAACCGCTCCTTGTGCGCAATTTCGATCTTTTAGGTATATCTCGAGGAGACGTCGTCGATTCTGGCACTTTGAACGCTATCGTCTTAGTTCTAGGGCTGGTTTTCTCTGTTTCAACTTGCAATTGGGATATATCTTCTAGAGAATTCGATTTCTTTAATTTAGCCCTTTCGGGGATAACGGGCGATGTCTTGAGTCCTTTTAATTCTGTAGCTACGAAAACTTCTGGCACTTCTATAGCTTCATCTATGACCAATTCGGGTGATAAGTCAAGCATTTCTTTAATTTCTGCATCCTTTAGTTCTTGCGCAAGAGAGGCTTGCGCTGTATCTTCCTTCACGGGCTCGGTACATCCTTGATTTTCGTAAATAAGGTACGATAAGGCATCTTTGCCTAAATCAACATTCTCTAAATCCTTTGTCATCGTTGCGGTTAATTTAGTTTCAACCTTTTTAATATCTTCACTCACTCCCTCTAAAGAAGTGACACCACTGTCCATAGACACATTCTTATCATCAACCTGGACATCATCAATGTAGTCCAATAACTGTATATTATTGTCAGCTGCTTCATCAGACGTTTCTTCTATAGTTGCGATAGGAGCCAAATCACTATGTGTTTTTACTTCATCGAGTTTAAGTTCAGTTTTCTCTAGTAAAGGAACTGTCACCCAAACAGTGTTGACTATAGGTTGATTTTTCACTTGTCTCTCAGCCAGTTCGTAAGCTAAAGCTTTAGTATTTGTCATGCTGGATGTTAAAGTGTTTTCCGGACTGATATTTTCTTTGATGCCTCTAATAACTTTGCTTGGTAGTTTGTCAACTGGTTGACCATTGTCAGGGCTGTTTTGTTTATCCAGAGAATTCTCTGAACCTGAAGATTTAAGGACCGCAGCAAACGATCTAGGTCTTACTGGCTCTATTGGTTTAACATCGTCTAATTTAACATCTATTTTGACATCAGTTGCTTTATCCGGTATTGTCTGACCGGGATTCTTATTACTATCACCGGTGTCACACAAGTTTTTATTTAAGTCGTTGGGCTTCATGAGATCTATATTATCACTAGCTCTCGGCGCATCTCTGTTGCCGTTGGAGCTCGCGTTATCCATATTTTTTACACTTAAATCTAAACATTTTTGTACTAAATTGTCATCGGTGGTTATATCGGTAACTCTATCCCTCCTCTCGACGCTATCTCTTCTCTCCAAGATTTGAGACGCGTCACTTTCTGAATTCCCTTGCGTCGGGAACGATTGAAACTCGCTCAGAGTATTGTCAGTGTCTGTTGATGGAGTCTTACTGTCGAGTTTCTTTGAGAAAGACTCATCGACAAATGACACTTGTACTCTCTCTGAAAGTGTAGAATCCGTCGCTTCTGATGGACTATCTCTATCCTCCTTCTCTTCTTTTTCCAATTTATCCGTAACACTACCCCAGGACCAGAAAGAACTAGTCAATGAAGAATCCTTTCTCGGTGGAGTATTCGAAGCTGATTTTCTTTCTTCTTCACCTTGGGAACTCCTTGAAAATATACTACTCGGGTGTTGAAATAAGCTCAGAAGTTTATCTAGATGCGATGGCTTTACTTCTATTTTCTCTGGTTCAGGTCTTGGTATATGGAAGCTAGGTGATTGAGCTACCCAGGATATCTTCCGCATCCTATCCAAACCCTTGCTTTTCAGTGCTGGAACGTCCAATAAACTAGAAGTTCGTTTAGGCGAAGACGTTAGAGTTTCGTGGAGTGCAAATCCCTCGGGTTTTTTAACAGTCTCTTTCAAACTAGAATTGTTTGTAAGAGTTCCTTCATTCGATGAGTTATCATCTTTATTATCCGAAGGGTTTTGCAAGGAGTACTCAATTCCCGAATCAGCTGACGTTACCATAATTTTTTCTTGTCTCCCAGAATCCAAAGAGCTGACACTCGCTTCCAAACTTGATAGAGAATCATGTATTTTCTTGGTCTTCCCAAATATAATGGGCGAAACACTTTCGTTTGAACTAACCGATGTATTCAAGAAGTTCCCACTGGTCACTGGTGTAACCTCACTGGTATTTGACTCTATACTGCTCTCCGTAGACAACATAACATGTTCGTCTTTTCTTCTGTCCAACTCAGTATCAGATTCGACCGATTCCTGTATTATGATTGGTTTAGATATTCGCAGAACATTATGCTGATTATCCATATTAAGACTTTCCATTGAACTACCAGATATTTCCAGAGAAGAGCTACTATCGCAGAATGGGCTACCAACTAATTTCTTATTCATAAATCTAGACACTTCCAAATCGGGACTGTCGAGACTCGATTCACTTTTATTCTTCTTAAGAACTATACTATCCCGTATTAAATTAACAGGTACATCATTTAAAGTATCTAATTTACTATTTACATCTATATCCGTCTGCGTGCAATCACTTCTGAATTTGACATCTTTCTTCGTCAAAACAGCAGTTTTCGTTGATAGATCTTTGAACTCTCTAATAAGATTGCCCAAATCTTCTGTGATGGCTTTGATTTGCTTCATGGCTGTTGCATCCTTCCTAATTAAGTTTACATTATCTATATTTATAAATTCAACATTTTGGTCACAATGTACTTTGGCAGGTGTTTGTAAACTTTCCTTTTTAACTGTAACCTCAACTTGAACATCTACTTTTTCCTTCTCGTTCATTTCCACGCTATTTCTAACTAGTTTTGTCTCTGTCTTTACAATTTTATCATCACCTTTCACACTTACTTCCTCATTATGAGTTAAATGTTCAGATTTGTCTTTATAATTATTCTTTTTAACTATATCACTGTACATTTCACCTTTATTTACATTTTCTCTCTCACTTTCGTATTTTAAATCACTTTTATATTTGGCATCACACTGGTCACTAATTTGGTCAGTTTTTGATTCACTTTTAATTTCACTATCACTGTCTTTAACCGCCACAGGATCTGGAGTAACAGTAAGATTACTTACTGTAATTTCCGGCCTAGGCGTAGATTCCGCCTGGATTACAGGCATAGTTAAACAAGACTCAGTTACATTAGCTGTAACATCTTCAGGTAATTCTTGTTTACTGAGTTCAGACACAATTTCAGACGCAGCAGATCTAGGTACTGTTTCTGATATAGATGCTGCTGGCCCAGATACAAATTTAGGTACAACACTTGTATTTTCAGGCACTAAGGTAACAGTTGAGTCTGATTGCGTTACAGGCGTGGGACTAGGCGCAATTGTAGGCCTCAACGTCTCAGACCTTTGTGGTAATTCCTTTAAAATTGTGGCAATTGGAGGCCCACTTCCCATTGCACTTCGAGTTGTAGGCCTTTTTGTCGCAGACGCTGCTAGAGTACTAAGGTCTGGTACTGTATACTTTGCCAATATGGGTGTAGTGGGCCCGACCATTTCAGGTTCAGGCCTACATCTGGAAGGCTCAGTAGGGGCGGCTTGGGGCCTAATCAAGTCTGGTTTTGGCCCACCTTCAGGAGGGGGAAGACTACTTGTGATAATTTGAGCCCCATCGTTAGTAGGATAGACCACACTCTTAACTGTTGGATGCCCAGTAATAGCAGAAGGAAGCCCGCTAATAGCATTTGGAGACCCACTAGCAGCAGTTGGAGGCCCACCAGCAGCGGTCGGAGGCCCACCAGCAGTGTCCGGAGGCCCGCCAGCAGCGGACATAGGCTCACTAGCAGCAGTCAGAGGCCCACTGGCAGTGATTGGAAGCCCACTTGTACCAGTTGTAGAACTACCAATAACAGTTACAGGTCCAATAGCAGCGTTCGGAGGCTCACTGGCAGCAGTTGAAGGGCCACTAGTAACGGTCGGAGGCCCACTGGCAGCGGTCGGAGGCCCACTGGCAGCGGTCAGAGGCCCACTGGCAGCGGTCGGAGACCCACTGGCAGCAGTTGAAGGCTTAATAGCATCGGTTGAAGGGCCACTAGCAACGGTCGGAGGCCCACTAGCAACGGTTGGAGGCCCACTGGCAGCAGTTGAAGGCTCAATAGCAGCGGTTGAAGGGCCACTAGTAACGGTCGGAGGCCTACTGGCAGCGGTCGGAGGCCCACTGGCAGCAATTGAAGGCTCAATAGCATCGGTTGAAGGGCCACTAGCAACGGTCGGAGGCCCACTAGCAACGGTTGGAGGCCCACTGGCAGCAGTTGAAGGCCCTATAGCAGCGATTGAAGGGCCACTAGCAGCGGTCAGAGGCCTAATAACAGCAGTTGGAGGCTTATTAGCAGCCGTTAGAGGCCCACCACTAGCAGTTTGAGGCCCACTCAAAGTGGTTGCAGACCCAATTGTAATCTGAGGCCCACTAGCAACAGTTGAAAGCCCACTAGCAGCAGGCTGAGGCTCACTCATAACCTGAGGCCCACTTGCAACATGCTTAGGCCCTCCTCTTGAAGGTGGAAGCCCACTGATTATAATTTGTGGCCCACAAGGCACTGGTGGAAGACCACTCGTCACAATTTGAGGTACTGTTGTAGATGGAAGAGTTTTTGTGGCGTCTTGGGGCCCAGCAGCAGCTTGAGGCACAACCGTGCCAACGGTAGGCCCAGGTGGTGGTGAAGGCCCGGTATTGTAAACTGAGTCGTAATTCCTTGTGACCGAAAAACGGGAGTTTGATCTTCTGGGTTGATTACTTGGTGCCGGTTGTATGTGGACTTGAGGCGGTTCTGCTACCTGGAAAAATGTCGTAAGTTAATAAATCTAATCTATGTTAAAATGCTAATAAGTTGCATCTACAGAAATAGATTATTTATAGAGCGACTGTACTAGAGTATGTGCCGTGAGCACCGGTATGTTTTGCGCTGCTTTGAAACGAACTGCGAGTTCAGTTTCAACGACTAAATACATTATCATCATCATCATCATATCAGCCCATGGATGTCCACTGCTGAACATAGGCCTCCCCCATTGATTTCCACTTCGACCGGTTCTGGGCCGCTTGCATCCAGCGGCGCCCAGCGACTCTGACCAGGTCGTCGCTCCACCTGGTGGGAGGTCGTCCCGCTCGGCGCTTTCCAATACGTGGTCGCCACTCGAGAACCTTTCTTTCCCATCGGTTATCGGCTCTTCGAGCGATGTGGCCTGCCCATTGCCACTTCAGCTTACTAACTCTACGAGCTATGTCCGTCGTTTTCGTTCTCCTACGAATGTCCTCATTACGGACCTAATACATTATAAAGAATGTCAATTTCTCGTTTTTATCGATACTTATTACCGAGAGCATATGACAAGGAACTCGATACCTTTTTGCCGACCGTAAATCACTAGTGTACGATTTAACAATGAATGCAATTTTCTCGAACTGTATACATTTAAATAAAAGGGCGAGGAGGGCGGTGGCTGCCACACGCGTCATACTTGTGAACAGATGCTGCTTGTGGGGGCTGGTTTGCTTAAGTTTGCTATTTACTTATGAAATATCGAATCAGTCTACTTTTGTAGTTTTGCCCCCGGGGCACTTAGTTGTTATCAGTGAGATTAGAATGTAAATATTATGTAATGAATCTAAGCTTGTTTTGTAAAGAGTATTGCTGAGTTTATTGCCGGCTCTTCTCAGCAAATGCAACCTTCCGAACCGGTATTAGAGTCAGACTATTAATAAGTGCCTGCGAAGGTCTATTTGAAATAAATGATTTGAATTTATGACCTCGAGTGTACCATTTGATTTATGTACCCACCTGTACAACTTTAAACCTCGACTGTGTGGGGCTGTGGGTGGGGCGCGTCGGGGTACTGGGGCTAGAGCTATCTGTCGAAGAATCCCTCTCTGGCGTCACCCGCGTCACCTGCAATCAAAATTAGACTTTAAGTTGTGTGAAATATGGTCAGAAATTGTAAGTAATTGGGTCGATCAGCTTTTCTTGTACCTCGTTGCCATGGTTACATAACTGATAACTCTTTGAAACCACGATTTCCTATGGTTACAATTCACCAAACGTACATTATTGTCGTAGTTATAAGCCCATTATTGTATGAACTATCTCCTAAGCACATTAGTAGCATATATTATAACAGTTTTTAAGAGACTCGGTCACTGTCTCTTGGACAACGGACCAGAATAACAAACAAGAAAAGTTGATTGACACAGTAACGCCTTCCTCGGCGTCTGTCTGTAAAATTTGACCCACTTCCTGCTTTCCGATTGCGTTGAAATTTTGCATAGATATTTAAAACGGATAAAACAATGCAAAATTATGACATGGTACTGATCTGATGATGGAACCCGAATTTCACCATGAGAACTTTGTAGTAAAACGACGTAACCCCATCGAGTTTGGGCTCGTTTTGATTCGTCTTAACAAGGAGTCTTTGCTTTTTGGCGGGATCTTGTAGTGACATTGCGTTTTCGTTTTTATTTTCATAAATTGATGTATTTTGAGTTTTATTGCATATTATTCGTGGTATTTTCTTACTAATATTATAAAGAGGAAAGATTTGATTGTTTGTTTGTTTGCATTGAATAGGCTCCGAATCTACTGAACCGATTTGAAAAATTCTTTCACTGTTGGGAAGCTACACTAACCGCGGTTGACATAAGCTACTTTTTATGACGGGAACGCGGGTGAAACCGCAGGGCGGAAGCTAGTTAAAAATAAAGATCAATCCATGTGCACCAGTGAAGTGAAATGAAATGAATTATGTGTATCGTGACTTTACAGGTTGTCTGAACTTACATCCGTCCATAAAAATCATGTTTTACTACTTTTATGGACGGTGACTAACTGAGGACTACGTGAAAGTGATTTATTGTGACCGGAAATTTTAATATAACTCGACACTGGTGCCGATTCTGTTGTAAATCGCACTAAACTAATTTTAGTCACATCTCATCTCTTTCTTACGAACATTATTGAAAGAGGATAGAACATATTTTAAGTTGTAAAATTAATCTTTACCGTCTTATTTTGCGTGTATTTAGGCGGAACCGCGATAGATGGCGACATTTTTTTTTATTGAAAACAAGCATTGGACTAATTTGACAGGACAAAATTTCTTACATCCTTTTCTTATGTTCTATGTTAGAAAGAAAGAAAGAAAGAAAGAAAAAGGATTTATTCAGGACAACACACAACATTAAATTAATGACAAAATAAAAAATATAAAAACAGAACAAACAATAAAAAACACAAAAATGCAATTATAAATATATTACAAACAGACATAGTGACATTAAAATTTGTTTAGTTGTGAACAACAGAATCAGGGCCACTGACAGAAATAAGTCCTAATTTGAGCTTGGTTGGCAAACTTAAAACTAAGAAGAACTAACCGAGAATCGTGAGTGTGTGTTGGGCACAGGACTGCCGGCCGGGGAAGGCGCGGGAGACGGCGCGGGAGACAACGCGGGTGACCGCAGACGACTGCGCCGCTCCTCTTCCATCAAAGTCCCACCCTGAGAACAATTAACATATATCTAAACTAACCAAAAAACTATGAATGACATAATTTTGAAGATCTTACAAAATTCCAAACTTTAAAAAAAAAAAAAAAAAAAAAAATTCGCAAGATAAACACAAAAACACTCAATTTTACATTAAGAGCACTCAATTCGCCATACTTTTCATACAAAACCTCTGTACTTATTATGGCGTTGTTAAACATTTTACGTTAGATGTTTTGAACAAATTAGTATCTTATCTGTATCTAGCCGTGTAGCTAGGCGAAATAAAAAAAAGTGTGAAACGAATTCAGTAAAAGCCTCCGAAAAACAGCGTTTTTGCTAAAATTTTACCTGAACTTTGGCCATATCTAATGTACCTTTTAAAAGTAAAGAAAACATTTAGATACCAGGCTTGCAAATGTATTGGAGATTCTAAATAACTAACTTTTTTTCACAAACTTGTAAGATTTTTTCACAAGAAGTATACGCCTGGAACAAGTTTTATGATATGCGAAATCATGAATGACGACCTAGCGAAGCGGCCGCGAGTGATCAGCGGAATTTACCGATTGATACCCGACGGCTCTGATGCTGTCTCTCTTTTTTCGCAGTCAAACATTACGTTGGATGAAACAACAAGCTTTTAGACTATGCGTGCGTTGAAGTTGCGCCGGCCACAGAGGGCCGCCTTAAGTGTTTGTTGAAACCTCTGGTATCCAAAGTAAGAATAAACTTGTGTTATGGATACCAGAGATTTCTCCGCACAGGTTTGTACACATTTCTATGGAATACATTTTAATAATTCTTAAATTGTCCTAACTATGTTTAATAGATATTAAGAATGTTTTCGGTCTCGGAGTAATTATGTTTCAAAAGCCAAATGATTAATTTATTTTTGGATTCTTTGTTTAGAGATTAAATAGAACAGATGATAAGCCATGGTAAGTGATGATGTGGCCGAAGGTGGCGCACACAGAGCCTAGAAGGAAGCTAGTGCAGCTGTCGGAACACACCGGTAGGTGCTTGGTGACAGATTTTCAACTAGAGGGTGGTAGCCAGCCAGGCGGGTACTGCATAGTACCCTACCACCGTGCTATGGTTTCCTCACGATGTTTTCCTTCACCGAAGACTCAAGCTCATTGTAGGATTCGAACTCGGGACCTTCGTCTCGGTATCCGACGTCACTACCATTGCTGTCTTCGCCTTTTTTACGCCTTTATGGGCAGATAGTCCACCACGCGTGCCCACTGCGGATCGGTGGAGGTAAGCTAGTGGTAAATCTACTGTTGGAGTTTACAAACCTCCAACTAGCTTAACTACTATCACAATTAAGTCATAACTGCGACCAACGTAGCGGCAACTTTACGTGCCATCCGAAGCACGGAGACGCTCGATTTGAAATACCACTAGGCCAACCACTACGGTGGTAGCTTAACTTTGCCGATCGATTAAGACATACAAACCCAGAAAAATATGACAATGTCAGATGAAACAAACTTATGTATAATCCTCGCGTGGCATCAGACGGAGATAGCGTGTTTCGCGGAACAAAAATGAACTAAGCGCTTCTTATCTAAATAACTCGTAAAGTATAGAATATTTAAAAAAATCGTTAGTAGCAGCCCTGGAGAATTCGCTATTGGTTCCATAGTAAAAGTTGTTCAGCATGACTAACCCAACATAGGTTTCGAAAATATGCCATCTCGATATCTCCACCTGTTATACGGTTTTCAGAGACTGATGGTGGGGTTAGAGGGCAGCCACTGGATCTACATAACGCATCCTCTAATCAAATCAAATCAAAAAGTCATTTATTCAGTTTAGGCCCTAGTAAGGCACTTATGAACGTGACATTGGTACATACAGTTGAATTTACCACCGGTTCGGAATACACTTCAACTGAGAAGACTCCGGCAAGAAACTAAGAAGAATAATTTATATAGACACACGAAATATAAGAAATGGATATAATAACAAAGTAAATATTTAAATTGAGGTGTGTCGTAATAATTGGACTGTTTTACAAAAACCTTAAACCGACTTCAAAGTACACTAAAAAGTAATCAAATCCTGATCTGATGACAATGGGACCAAACGGGAAGCGTACCCTTTCAAATAAAAAAAAGAATTTTCCAAAATTTTTTTTGAAGTCGGTTAAAAAGGTAATCGCTCAGCATGAAGTTGCGACGACAAGCGCCACAACGCTGGTTTTTTTTTTTTTTTTTTTTTTTTTATTGTTTATAGGCCTGTGTTTGACCGCAATCTCACCATGGTAAGTGATGATGCGGCCGAAGGTGGTAAGCACACAAAGCCTAGAAGGATCATTTCATCGAAACCTTCCGACGATCGACATACATGTATATCTAATACTTACTCTGGGCAGCAGTGCCGTGTGGCAGGTGAGGCTGATCTTCCTGTGAGCGGGCCGGTCGGGCGGCGCGGCGGGTTCGTTGCGCGCGCACATCGCTCGGATCTCACGCGTCACTGTCCCCAGCCCGGACCACTCCTCCGATAGCGTCGCACTCTCCTACAACAAAACATTATACTAACAATGGCCCTCATTCTAATTTTAGTCTCACTATGTCTCTTTCTATTATACAGGATGTTGTTTTGGTCGGTGACAAGCGACCCAGGAGTGGTAGTACAAAAAATATCTTTCCCAAAAATGAACTTAATTCCATTAAATACTGTAAATGCGTTGAGAAATACCTTATTCAATTTGAAATAAAATTACCGCAAAGTATGGTCACTCGGCACGTGCACAGACTAGAGCTAGGCGCAAGCCGCCATCGCCCCACCCCTTTACTCCCTCGCACTCCCGTTGAGTATTACGTCTACAGTTTAGCTTATTACATGATTTCAAATCATATTTTTTATTTTTATAATTAAAAAAAAAAAGTATTTTTTTTATATTTTTTTTTGCACCAGTATCATTTGTGTTATCGACCCTGAGTCGCTCGTCGCTGACCAAAACAACGACCTGTATATTCATTACAGTAGTACCCAACTGATATGGCTTACCGATGTACCTGCGCAGAAGATACATTTTCAAAGCGCGGGAAACGCTATTGGTCGACAGCTGCCGCCATGTTCACTGCGTCACTTGCGAGTGAGACGGAACTAACAGCTGCAGTGTATTATGAACCTTATAGTAGTGACCCAAGGTTGATTGTAATTTTAAGCATTTTTTCGTTAATGTTCGGGACCATACTTTCTTTTCTGTGCGAACGAAGATTCACGACGCGCCATATCAGTTGGGTACTACTGTACTTAATTTAAATCATTTGTAACCTTTATAGGCTGAGACATTATTAATTATCTTTGTATTGTTATTTTAAAGCCTATTTTTTTTTTAATATACCAATCGACATGAACAATTACAATTAAAATTTATGAATTACTAGCTGACCCGCGCGGTTTCACCCGCGTTCCCGGGATAAAAAGTATCCTATGTCCTTCTCCATAGCATAGGTTATATGCATGCCAAATTTCATCGCGATCGGTTCAGCGGTAACAGACAGACAGAGTTACTTTCGCATTTATAATATTAGTTAGGATTAGGATAACCACATTCCGATATAAAAAAAAATTGCACACCGGCTCCCCGGTAAAACATGTTTGTAACTCTTGAATGTATGTATATCTAACAAAGAACATAAGAAAAGGATGTAAGAAATGTTGTCCAGTCAAATTAGTCCAATGCTTGTTTTCAATATAAAAGTCGCCATCTATCGCGGTTACGTCTACTCGCAAATGAAGACGGCAAAGACTAATTTGACAACTTTAAATATGTTTTAATCCTTTTTCAATATTTTTTTGTAAGAAAGAGATGTGATGTGACTAAAATTAGTTTAATGCGATTTACAACAGTATCGGCAACATTATATCACTTTTATTTTCCCCGTAGCTCGTATCAATAAGCCAAGCTGGCACACATATTTGTCCATATCTGGAAAACTACTGAACCGATTTGGATGAAACTTGCACTGTTCCCTAAGTTGAAGTAAATGTAAACCAATAAAAAAGAATGGTCACAATCCGATTAATATCTTCGGAGATATGCGTGCACAAACATTCATACATACACCTATGAAATTTTGTATATTTGTTTGGAAGCCCTAATAGATCATCATAAAATATGTGAATATATTGCAGTTCCAATAATATTACATACATACGTGTCGAATTGATAATCTCCTTTTTTTTAAGTCGATTAATAACTCTAATCTGACACTGATTTGAAGCCAGCGTAAGAGCACGACGTATTCCATTGAAAAT
Source organism: Polyploca ridens (assembly GCA_951394255.1). Lineage (NCBI taxonomy): Eukaryota > Metazoa > Arthropoda > Insecta > Lepidoptera > Drepanidae > Polyploca > Polyploca ridens. The sequence goes on from OX596272.1 coordinate 6,347,686, forward strand.
ATTTCGCTGACTTAAAATCAGTGTCAGATTACGAGTTATTTTATACTTTTTTGTGTATTATGAAGATTTAATTTTTTTTAAATCTATATATATAAAATTCAAAGTCCTGACTGACTGACTGACTGATTGACTGATATATCAACGCACAGCCTAAACCGCTGGTCCTAGAGACATGAAATTTAGAGGGTATATTCTTTGTGAAGAGTAGGTATCCACTAAGAAAGGGTTTTTCGAAATTCCACCCCTAAGGGGGTAAAATAGGGGATGAAAGTTTGTATGAAAGTCCGTCAGTTTCGAAGTTAGGATCTTCAAATATTGTGTTTAGGCTGAAGATTGAAAATTAATGTATACGTGTCTCAGCGTTTTTAATAATTCCACCCTCGAAGCGGAATGAAGTTGTTTTGTTGTCTTTTATTGTTGTAGAAAAATATGTCATTTGATTCCTGTAGGTCACGCGGGTGTTAGATATTTAGTTAAATCTGATAGTTAAATGCCTACTTAATAAATTTATTATTTGCAGTGGCAACACTACTGAACTAAATGTTACTTCCGGATGATTATTAATTGATATTAAACTTGGTATTATTTATAAATTATAATTCTGATAACAATTGGATTAAAATAATTGCAGAGTCATCAAGTGACTCCTAGGATAATTAATTGTTGATAAACATTTTTACTGTAAAGTAACGAGATGTGAATTGACTCCTGATATTAATATTTCTATTGAACATTTAATTGCTTTGACGAATCATAATTATGATCATACCTATATTCGATAATAGTTATTTCAATAATTAACAACTAGTACTATAATTTTTATTGATAATGGTTTACTAAAGTTATTATTAAGAGTAGTGACATTTGTTGATAAAATGGTTGAGACTTTTAGTTGTTGAATAAAGTATTATAAAATGGGCGGGAAGGTCTGGGATTGTCCAGTCGTCGTTTGTATTTGGAAGTGATTACTTATAGTGGTAATAATGTTAGTTAATGGTGATAATGTGAAATCACTGTCCGACGTCCGTCGATATAAAGATAAGTATATATATTTGATATTCTCAACTGTAAAGATTGATCATTTTATAATATTGTGTGTTTTGTGTATTTGAGGAATAACTCTGAATGTGTAGTGGCCGTACATAAGACCTTAATATTGAGTTTCTTACCGGTATCTTCTCAATATGGTCGGCCATCCGAACCGGTGGTAGCTTTGAGAGTAAATTCATAGTTTTGGCCATTGATATGATATTTGAATAAATACATTCAAAAGTCTGGCCTAAATGATTATTTATTATCCTGACCTAAACCCTTTAGTAGTACACAGATATAGTTAGGTATACCTGATTTGGGAATATGCTATATAATTAATTTAGCATTATCATCCTAACATTTGAGTTACGTAATCTGATTCTAATTGTCTATTATCTGAACTGATTAATTTGTTAATAATTATATCAGAAATATAAAGGAGTAAAATCAGTGTAAATATTGAAGTTCAGATCGGAAATCTAAAGGTGAATAAATGAAATGCATTAAAGTGTGGTCTTGTGATTTATTTATTAATACCTACCCTACATTGCAACTTCAACCTGTTTCTACATTCAGTAATGTAGAACTTCTAAGTAAATAGTAATATACAATATAAACAGTTTAGCCAACTTAACACCTGATTGATAAATTCCTCGATGACTCTATATTTATTTAAGATTGATAGTAAATTGGTAGATATCTACTCTTTCCCAATGATGTTGAACCGCTTAACCTGACATCAGAAGTGGGATACGCTTAATCTGTGCCCTTATAAACTAACATTTTGACTTGTTTTTTCTAGACTGTCGAGTTTTGGATCTTGAAGTACATTGAACACTGGACCAGTTATGATTGACGATAAGAGCCGCAAATCATGAAGCTGATAATTTGTACGACGACAAAACGTTGGATTCCTAGAAGCCTTATCCATCCTGTTTGAAAGAAGATCCATTGACGATAAGAGCAGCAAATGATGAAGCTGATTATTTGGTCTGGTAGGGCCTTGCAAGGCTTTATTGTTTTATGCTAAGATCTTTTATTTCTGTAAACTGATGTCCCAAAAGTTAGATTCACAAAACTTAACTTAAAAGTGTGTTACGTGAAAACTAAATTGATCAGTATGTGCGGAACACGAAGGAGGAAGGTTCAGTACAGTTAAATTGTAAAATGAATATTTCAAATACGTATTAGTAATTATACCGATTTAGGCATAGAAATATGTTTGTCCATCCAGTTAAAAACCTCCACATATTTAACACAGTAGAAATATAAAAAATAGCTATTCCCCGTAGTTTCATCCACATTCCCGGGTTGAAAAGTGTACTCTGTACACCTAAAGTTCCTATCAGTTTTTTTTAAAATCCGCCTGGTGATTCCAGGGATTGTCCCATTTAAACAAACTACTGCTGTATTGTATTAGTATAGATTAAATAACGAAAGCACATATAAATAATAACATTTTGTAGGATAACTTATAACTTTAGATTTCACCAGAAATATTACAGTTTATAACAGGGAGTCACTTAAAACTTTAAAAGTAAAAAAAATCTAGAACTGTTCGAATCAAATTAATAATAGTATTATAATGGGTATATAGGTATTTCAAAATTGGTAAATAATTGGGCACCTTTCTTGTTTCAAAATTGAAGACTAGTGTTCTTTTTTTTCTTGATCTATGAATTCCAGTCTTGATATTACTGGAATTATTTTTGTAACAATATTAAAGATAAAATCGGTCTATTTTGGTGAGTTGTTACAAATTAGCGATTTATTATGTTTAATCATCTGTATTTTCCTAAAAAGTAAGGTCACTAAAACATGCCAATGACCGATTCCCAACAATGTAGATTTAAATCGTGTCATGTCAAGAGTCGAGAAAATAAACATTTAATTTCAATTACATCCATAGTACAAAGCTTATTGCAGATTTAGTGTTCTACCCTCCATATTAGTATAATTCCTCGTCTCTATATAGCAATAAGGAAGGGAATGAAATAAATTTAGATATTTATTTCTACTAAGAGTTGCGACGACATTTTCGAATTAATATGGAATTTATAATGTTGATTATTTAACTAGAGAAAATCACTAACAGAGTCAAAAAGGATTCGGAATCCTGTTATATTTTATTAAATTTAATTCTGGAAATAATTAACATGGCTGTATATTTAAATTGTCTTGATTACCTGGTTTGAGTTAACTGAATTTGAGAGGATCATGTATACGAAAGGTTTATAACTCCCTTCACTCGGCAAATACTTCATTTTTTTTTGTAAAAAAAAATGTTACATAATAATTGAGCATAAATTATAAATGGCAAATGGATGAACATGTTATTTTGTGAAATTTGGAATTGGCGAAACACTGTGTACAGGAAAATTTTAAATATTATTTACTGGCATAGGTCATAAAATTTATTCTTAAAAAAATAAAGTAATTTTTAGCGAGTTTGAAATGGCTTTGACTTGTTACATGTGGTTGTTGCCAATTTCATAATTTATATTTTCTTAGTAATTTATAATCATTGAAAGTTGTTCCTGTTTGACGTTGGTTCAGTAAATTGAAACTAAATATTTGATTCACATAAGATAATTTGTTTGAAATATTAAAAAAAAAAAATACGTTTGAAATGCGGAAGTTTCGATATAGGATGTTTTTCGTAAGCTAAAAATATTAAACATAGCGTCTTAGATTATATAATGTACTCTTTGCATAGAATTGTCAGTGTGGCCGAACGGTAATAATTCATTTTGGCGTAGAATTTGATAAATAAGTACATAAAATAAAAACTAAGTGCACCATATCGTAGAAGTATTCTATAATGTATTTCTCAAAAACTATGGTTGTGATGTTACAACAGAAAATGTCTCTTTTAATTAATTTAATTTTAACCTTGAGAGATTATTTCAACAGCAATTTAAAATAAAGTTTTTATGACCTTTCATAAACACCTTATCATATAATGGTACATTACTTGAAATTTTTGGGATAATTGAATATTGCTATGGATTTAAGTTTTCCTGTAATGAAAGTATTATTTAATAATGATGCCAATGATTATTTTTTCCGAATATTAATCCTGTTCTATTAGTTAATTGAAAAATAATTTGATAATTGTTTGCCACTGAAGTGTTGTTAGATTGTGTTTTGGCACTGAAGAGTGTTGATAAGATTGTTTTGGTACTGAAGAGTGTGGCAATGAACTGCTGAAGTCTCCTGCTTTTTCTAGTCTTGACTCATGTGCAGCAGGTGGGGGGCTAGAAGCTACAAAGCGATAGGCCGTTGTTACTTTGTCTTGTAAAATGTGAATTGCAAGTCTGTAGCAATGCAATTCAAAAATATATATATGATTATAAGTGAACTGCTGAAGTCTCTTGCTTTATTCTAAGTCTGTCTCATGTGCAGCAGGTGTGGGGCTAGAATATATTGTCGACAAAGCAACAGGCCGTTGTTACTTTATTTTGTATAAGTATGAATTACAAGAACGGTGGCAATGAACAAATGTTAACTATTTTTATTTACTTTTTGGAAATGGAAATATTCTTTACTAAAATGAAATGAAATTGAATGGAAATGGTATGGGATCGAACATAGAATATAAACTTTATTTTAAGAATGGGTGTTCCTTAAGTTATATTGAGCTTTTGGTTGTGTGTCTATACCTGTGGCAAGGCTAGTATTTAAATTTAATTAATCATATTTTTAAATGTATAAGTTTCTATAGTGGTGAATGTAGCTATGGCACAGATGTATGACCTGTGGCTATATCTGTTGTTATCTGTGGTTGTGCCCATGGTTGGAACTAAGTAATTATGATGTACTGCTTTTCGCCAGGGGTTCGCTCACGCAGAATTAATTAAATTTCATTGGTCAACAGATTTCGATGAAGTGATAATTTAAATTTAATTATCTTGTAGATTCAAATGAGGTTTGTCAAGCATCTATTTTCAGTTTAAAAAAAAAAACCATAAGTCCTCCAACTATTTAAACATTGGTAAAAAAAACTTCCCTTGTCAAGCGGCGTGAAATTTCGAATATTTCTTATTTACTGAAAATAGAATCAAAATCAGTAGATTGCTCTGAATTAATCGGGGAAATGGATTTGAACACTCCCTCTAGATCGTATCAGAACTTTCCAATACTTAATGCCGATACACTTGTCAATTCTAATTATGGACACGATACTGACAACTTTATCACTTTTATTGGGCAACACGATTTTGACCTTTTCTGCACAAGCGGTATATCGGCGAGGCGAATACTTTTTCGAATAATACGGATTGTTATTCGGAAAAGTGTGTTGTGAATTGTATTTCTGTATTATTTGCCATTAAATAATCTAGTATTGTATTTATATGTTAAGAATGTTATTGATAATTTCCATATAGTGTTAAACGTGTTACATAAATGGCCACAGATATGGTTCTTATACTGGCATATATCCGCGAAGACCTGTTATTAGCTTCCTGATAACTATTGATATTTTAAGTTTGTTATTGTATAGCTGTTGGTTTTCCCCACAGTGAATAAGTGAGAGTATGAAAATTTGTTCAGTAGTTTTAAAGCTTTTGTTCTAATGGACTGACGTAAGAACGACGGCAATTTTCATAACCTTATTTGTTTTCTGATCAGTTTTTTGGTAAATATATTTTAATGTACAAACATACTGGTTCTACAGTTTTATCATATGTTTAGATAATTTGTATGTTTAGATATTTTGTTTCTATGATTGTGCCGATGGCAGTACCTTCGACTATACTCGTTGCTATACCTATAGTTGTATGTAATTAGACCGTGGCCTTGTTGTACTGCTGGTTGTATTTAAGCCTATGGCTAGACCTGTGGGTTTCCTTGTGGTTGTGCCTGGACGCCAGGAATACAACGGGTGTCAATAATAAATGTGATGTTAGTACTTCGAGGACGAAGTACATGTCAGTCTGGCCGTGTTAGATATTTAGTTAAATCTGATAGTTAAATGCCTACTTAATAAATTTATTATTTGCAGTGGCAACACTACTGAACTAAATGTTACTTCCGGATGATTATTAATTGATATTAAACTTGGTATTATTTATAAATTATAATTCTGATAACAATTGGATTAAAATAATTGCAGAGTCATCAAGTGACTCCTAGGATAATTAATTGTTGATAAACATTTTTACTGTAAAGTAACGAGATGTGAATTGACTCCTGATATTAATATTTCTATTGAACATTTAATTGCTTTGACGAATCATAATTATGATCATACCTATATTCGATAATAGTTATTTCAATAATTAACAACTAGTACTATAATTTTTATTGATAATGGTTTACTAAAGTTATTATTAAGAGTAGTGACATTTGTTGATAAAATGGTTGAGACTTTTAGTTGTTGAATAAAGTATTATAAAATGGGCGGGAAGGTCTGGGATTGTCCAGTCGTCGTTTGTATTTGGAAGTGATTACTTATAGTGGTAATAATGTTAGTTAATGGTGATAATGTGAAATCACTGTCCGACGTCCGTCGATATAAAGATAAGTATATATATTTGATATTCTCAACTGTAAAGATTGATCATTTTATAATATTGTGTGTTTTGTGTATTTGAGGAATAACTCTGAATGTGTAGTGGCCGTACATAAGACCTTAATATTGAGTTTCTTACCGGTATCTTCTCAATATGGTCGGCCATCCGAACCGGTGGTAGCTTTGAGAGTAAATTCATAGTTTTGGCCATTGATATGATATTTGAATAAATACATTCAAAAGTCTGGCCTAAATGATTATTTATTATCCTGACCTAAACCCTTTAGTAGTACACAGATATAGTTAGGTATACCTGATTTGGGAATATGCTATATAATTAATTTAGCATTATCATCCTAACATTTGAGTTACGTAATCTGATTCTAATTGTCTATTATCTGAACTGATTAATTTGTTAATAATTATATCAGAAATATAAAGGAGTAAAATCAGTGTAAATATTGAAGTTCAGATCGGAAATCTAAAGGTGAATAAATGAAATGCATTAAAGTGTGGTCTTGTGATTTATTTATTAATACCTACCCTACATTGCAACTTCAACCTGTTTCTACATTCAGTAATGTAGAACTTCTAAGTAAATAGTAATATACAATATAAACAGTTTAGCCAACTTAACACCTGATTGATAAATTCCTCGATGACTCTATATTTATTTAAGATTGATAGTAAATTGGTAGATATCTACTCTTTCCCAATGATGTTGAACCGCTTAACCTGACATCAGAAGTGGGATACGCTTAATCTGTGCCCTTATAAACTAACATTTTGACTTGTTTTTTCTAGACTGTCGAGTTTTGGATCTTGAAGTACATTGAACACTGGACCAGTTATGATTGACGATAAGAGCCGCAAATCATGAAGCTGATAATTTGTACGACGACAAAACGTTGGATTCCTAGAAGCCTTATCCATCCTGTTTGAAAGAAGATCCATTGACGATAAGAGCAGCAAATGATGAAGCTGATTATTTGGTCTGGTAGGGCCTTGCAAGGCTTTATTGTTTTATGCTAAGATCTTTTATTTCTGTAAACTGATGTCCCAAAAGTTAGATTCACAAAACTTAACTTAAAAGTGTGTTACGTGAAAACTAAATTGATCAGTATGTGCGGAACACGAAGGAGGAAGGTTCAGTACAGTTAAATTGTAAAATGAATATTTCAAATACGTATTAGTAATTATACCGATTTAGGCATAGAAATATGTTTGTCCATCCAGTTAAAAACCTCCACATATTTAACACAGTAGAAATATAAAAAATAGCTATTCCCCGTAGTTTCATCCACATTCCCGGGTTGAAAAGTGTACTCTGTACACCTAAAGTTCCTATCAGTTTTTTTTAAAATCCGCCTGGTGATTCCAGGGATTGTCCCATTTAAACAAACTACTGCTGTATTGTATTAGTATAGATTAAATAACGAAAGCACATATAAATAATAACATTTTGTAGGATAACTTATAACTTTAGATTTCACCAGAAATATTACAGTTTATAACAGGGAGTCACTTAAAACTTTAAAAGTAAAAAAAATCTAGAACTGTTCGAATCAAATTAATAATAGTATTATAATGGGTATATAGGTATTTCAAAATTGGTAAATAATTGGGCACCTTTCTTGTTTCAAAATTGAAGACTAGTGTTCTTTTTTTTCTTGATCTATGAATTCCAGTCTTGATATTACTGGAATTATTTTTGTAACAATATTAAAGATAAAATCGGTCTATTTTGGTGAGTTGTTACAAATTAGCGATTTATTATGTTTAATCATCTGTATTTTCCTAAAAAGTAAGGTCACTAAAACATGCCAATGACCGATTCCCAACAATGTAGATTTAAATCGTGTCATGTCAAGAGTCGAGAAAATAAACATTTAATTTCAATTACATCCATAGTACAAAGCTTATTGCAGATTTAGTGTTCTACCCTCCATATTAGTATAATTCCTCGTCTCTATATAGCAATAAGGAAGGGAATGAAATAAATTTAGATATTTATTTCTACTAAGAGTTGCGACGACATTTTCGAATTAATATGGAATTTATAATGTTGATTATTTAACTAGAGAAAATCACTAACAGAGTCAAAAAGGATTCGGAATCCTGTTATATTTTATTAAATTTAATTCTGGAAATAATTAACATGGCTGTATATTTAAATTGTCTTGATTACCTGGTTTGAGTTAACTGAATTTGAGAGGATCATGTATACGAAAGGTTTATAACTCCCTTCACTCGGCAAATACTTCATTTTTTTTTGTAAAAAAAAATGTTACATAATAATTGAGCATAAATTATAAATGGCAAATGGATGAACATGTTATTTTGTGAAATTTGGAATTGGCGAAACACTGTGTACAGGAAAATTTTAAATATTATTTACTGGCATAGGTCATAAAATTTATTCTTAAAAAAATAAAGTAATTTTTAGCGAGTTTGAAATGGCTTTGACTTGTTACATGTGGTTGTTGCCAATTTCATAATTTATATTTTCTTAGTAATTTATAATCATTGAAAGTTGTTCCTGTTTGACGTTGGTTCAGTAAATTGAAACTAAATATTTGATTCACATAAGATAATTTGTTTGAAATATTAAAAAAAAAAAATACGTTTGAAATGCGGAAGTTTCGATATAGGATGTTTTTCGTAAGCTAAAAATATTAAACATAGCGTCTTAGATTATATAATGTACTCTTTGCATAGAATTGTCAGTGTGGCCGAACGGTAATAATTCATTTTGGCGTAGAATTTGATAAATAAGTACATAAAATAAAAACTAAGTGCACCATATCGTAGAAGTATTCTATAATGTATTTCTCAAAAACTATGGTTGTGATGTTACAACAGAAAATGTCTCTTTTAATTAATTTAATTTTAACCTTGAGAGATTATTTCAACAGCAATTTAAAATAAAGTTTTTATGACCTTTCATAAACACCTTATCATATAATGGTACATTACTTGAAATTTTTGGGATAATTGAATATTGCTATGGATTTAAGTTTTCCTGTAATGAAAGTATTATTTAATAATGATGCCAATGATTATTTTTTCCGAATATTAATCCTGTTCTATTAGTTAATTGAAAAATAATTTGATAATTGTTTGCCACTGAAGTGTTGTTAGATTGTGTTTTGGCACTGAAGAGTGTTGATAAGATTGTTTTGGTACTGAAGAGTGTGGCAATGAACTGCTGAAGTCTCCTGCTTTTTCTAGTCTTGACTCATGTGCAGCAGGTGGGGGGCTAGAAGCTACAAAGCGATAGGCCGTTGTTACTTTGTCTTGTAAAATGTGAATTGCAAGTCTGTAGCAATGCAATTCAAAAATATATATATGATTATAAGTGAACTGCTGAAGTCTCTTGCTTTATTCTAAGTCTGTCTCATGTGCAGCAGGTGTGGGGCTAGAATATATTGTCGACAAAGCAACAGGCCGTTGTTACTTTATTTTGTATAAGTATGAATTACAAGAACGGTGGCAATGAACAAATGTTAACTATTTTTATTTACTTTTTGGAAATGGAAATATTCTTTACTAAAATGAAATGAAATTGAATGGAAATGGTATGGGATCGAACATAGAATATAAACTTTATTTTAAGAATGGGTGTTCCTTAAGTTATATTGAGCTTTTGGTTGTGTGTCTATACCTGTGGCAAGGCTAGTATTTAAATTTAATTAATCATATTTTTAAATGTATAAGTTTCTATAGTGGTGAATGTAGCTATGGCACAGATGTATGACCTGTGGCTATATCTGTTGTTATCTGTGGTTGTGCCCATGGTTGGAACTAAGTAATTATGATGTACTGCTTTTCGCCAGGGGTTCGCTCACGCAGAATTAATTAAATTTCATTGGTCAACAGATTTCGATGAAGTGATAATTTAAATTTAATTATCTTGTAGATTCAAATGAGGTTTGTCAAGCATCTATTTTCAGTTTAAAAAAAAAAACCATAAGTCCTCCAACTATTTAAACATTGGTAAAAAAAACTTCCCTTGTCAAGCGGCGTGAAATTTCGAATATTTCTTATTTACTGAAAATAGAATCAAAATCAGTAGATTGCTCTGAATTAATCGGGGAAATGGATTTGAACACTCCCTCTAGATCGTATCAGAACTTTCCAATACTTAATGCCGATACACTTGTCAATTCTAATTATGGACACGATACTGACAACTTTATCACTTTTATTGGGCAACACGATTTTGACCTTTTCTGCACAAGCGGTATATCGGCGAGGCGAATACTTTTTCGAATAATACGGATTGTTATTCGGAAAAGTGTGTTGTGAATTGTATTTCTGTATTATTTGCCATTAAATAATCTAGTATTGTATTTATATGTTAAGAATGTTATTGATAATTTCCATATAGTGTTAAACGTGTTACATAAATGGCCACAGATATGGTTCTTATACTGGCATATATCCGCGAAGACCTGTTATTAGCTTCCTGATAACTATTGATATTTTAAGTTTGTTATTGTATAGCTGTTGGTTTTCCCCACAGTGAATAAGTGAGAGTATGAAAATTTGTTCAGTAGTTTTAAAGCTTTTGTTCTAATGGACTGACGTAAGAACGACGGCAATTTTCATAACCTTATTTGTTTTCTGATCAGTTTTTTGGTAAATATATTTTAATGTACAAACATACTGGTTCTACAGTTTTATCATATGTTTAGATAATTTGTATGTTTAGATATTTTGTTTCTATGATTGTGCCGATGGCAGTACCTTCGACTATACTCGTTGCTATACCTATAGTTGTATGTAATTAGACCGTGGCCTTGTTGTACTGCTGGTTGTATTTAAGCCTATGGCTAGACCTGTGGGTTTCCTTGTGGTTGTGCCTGGACGCCAGGAATACAACGGGTGTCAATAATAAATGTGATGTTAGTACTTCGAGGACGAAGTACATGTCAGTCTGGCCGTGTTAGATATTTAGTTAAATCTGATAGTTAAATGCCTACTTAATAAATTTATTATTTGCAGTGGCAACACTACTGAACTAAATGTTACTTCCGGATGATTATTAATTGATATTAAACTTGGTATTATTTATAAATTATAATTCTGATAACAATTGGATTAAAATAATTGCAGAGTCATCAAGTGACTCCTAGGATAATTAATTGTTGATAAACATTTTTACTGTAAAGTAACGAGATGTGAATTGACTCCTGATATTAATATTTCTATTGAACATTTAATTGCTTTGACGAATCATAATTATGATCATACCTATATTCGATAATAGTTATTTCAATAATTAACAACTAGTACTATAATTTTTATTGATAATGGTTTACTAAAGTTATTATTAAGAGTAGTGACATTTGTTGATAAAATGGTTGAGACTTTTAGTTGTTGAATAAAGTATTATAAAATGGGCGGGAAGGTCTGGGATTGTCCAGTCGTCGTTTGTATTTGGAAGTGATTACTTATAGTGGTAATAATGTTAGTTAATGGTGATAATGTGAAATCACTGTCCGACGTCCGTCGATATAAAGATAAGTATATATATTTGATATTCTCAACTGTAAAGATTGATCATTTTATAATATTGTGTGTTTTGTGTATTTGAGGAATAACTCTGAATGTGTAGTGGCCGTACATAAGACCTTAATATTGAGTTTCTTACCGGTATCTTCTCAATATGGTCGGCCATCCGAACCGGTGGTAGCTTTGAGAGTAAATTCATAGTTTTGGCCATTGATATGATATTTGAATAAATACATTCAAAAGTCTGGCCTAAATGATTATTTATTATCCTGACCTAAACCCTTTAGTAGTACACAGATATAGTTAGGTATACCTGATTTGGGAATATGCTATATAATTAATTTAGCATTATCATCCTAACATTTGAGTTACGTAATCTGATTCTAATTGTCTATTATCTGAACTGATTAATTTGTTAATAATTATATCAGAAATATAAAGGAGTAAAATCAGTGTAAATATTGAAGTTCAGATCGGAAATCTAAAGGTGAATAAATGAAATGCATTAAAGTGTGGTCTTGTGATTTATTTATTAATACCTACCCTACATTGCAACTTCAACCTGTTTCTACATTCAGTAATGTAGAACTTCTAAGTAAATAGTAATATACAATATAAACAGTTTAGCCAACTTAACACCTGATTGATAAATTCCTCGATGACTCTATATTTATTTAAGATTGATAGTAAATTGGTAGATATCTACTCTTTCCCAATGATGTTGAACCGCTTAACCTGACATCAGAAGTGGGATACGCTTAATCTGTGCCCTTATAAACTAACATTTTGACTTGTTTTTTCTAGACTGTCGAGTTTTGGATCTTGAAGTACATTGAACACTGGACCAGTTATGATTGACGATAAGAGCCGCAAATCATGAAGCTGATAATTTGTACGACGACAAAACGTTGGATTCCTAGAAGCCTTATCCATCCTGTTTGAAAGAAGATCCATTGACGATAAGAGCAGCAAATGATGAAGCTGATTATTTGGTCTGGTAGGGCCTTGCAAGGCTTTATTGTTTTATGCTAAGATCTTTTATTTCTGTAAACTGATGTCCCAAAAGTTAGATTCACAAAACTTAACTTAAAAGTGTGTTACGTGAAAACTAAATTGATCAGTATGTGCGGAACACGAAGGAGGAAGGTTCAGTACAGTTAAATTGTAAAATGAATATTTCAAATACGTATTAGTAATTATACCGATTTAGGCATAGAAATATGTTTGTCCATCCAGTTAAAAACCTCCACATATTTAACACAGTAGAAATATAAAAAATAGCTATTCCCCGTAGTTTCATCCACATTCCCGGGTTGAAAAGTGTACTCTGTACACCTAAAGTTCCTATCAGTTTTTTTTAAAATCCGCCTGGTGATTCCAGGGATTGTCCCATTTAAACAAACTACTGCTGTATTGTATTAGTATAGATTAAATAACGAAAGCACATATAAATAATAACATTTTGTAGGATAACTTATAACTTTAGATTTCACCAGAAATATTACAGTTTATAACAGGGAGTCACTTAAAACTTTAAAAGTAAAAAAAATCTAGAACTGTTCGAATCAAATTAATAATAGTATTATAATGGGTATATAGGTATTTCAAAATTGGTAAATAATTGGGCACCTTTCTTGTTTCAAAATTGAAGACTAGTGTTCTTTTTTTTCTTGATCTATGAATTCCAGTCTTGATATTACTGGAATTATTTTTGTAACAATATTAAAGATAAAATCGGTCTATTTTGGTGAGTTGTTACAAATTAGCGATTTATTATGTTTAATCATCTGTATTTTCCTAAAAAGTAAGGTCACTAAAACATGCCAATGACCGATTCCCAACAATGTAGATTTAAATCGTGTCATGTCAAGAGTCGAGAAAATAAACATTTAATTTCAATTACATCCATAGTACAAAGCTTATTGCAGATTTAGTGTTCTACCCTCCATATTAGTATAATTCCTCGTCTCTATATAGCAATAAGGAAGGGAATGAAATAAATTTAGATATTTATTTCTACTAAGAGTTGCGACGACATTTTCGAATTAATATGGAATTTATAATGTTGATTATTTAACTAGAGAAAATCACTAACAGAGTCAAAAAGGATTCGGAATCCTGTTATATTTTATTAAATTTAATTCTGGAAATAATTAACATGGCTGTATATTTAAATTGTCTTGATTACCTGGTTTGAGTTAACTGAATTTGAGAGGATCATGTATACGAAAGGTTTATAACTCCCTTCACTCGGCAAATACTTCATTTTTTTTTGTAAAAAAAAATGTTACATAATAATTGAGCATAAATTATAAATGGCAAATGGATGAACATGTTATTTTGTGAAATTTGGAATTGGCGAAACACTGTGTACAGGAAAATTTTAAATATTATTTACTGGCATAGGTCATAAAATTTATTCTTAAAAAAATAAAGTAATTTTTAGCGAGTTTGAAATGGCTTTGACTTGTTACATGTGGTTGTTGCCAATTTCATAATTTATATTTTCTTAGTAATTTATAATCATTGAAAGTTGTTCCTGTTTGACGTTGGTTCAGTAAATTGAAACTAAATATTTGATTCACATAAGATAATTTGTTTGAAATATTAAAAAAAAAAAATACGTTTGAAATGCGGAAGTTTCGATATAGGATGTTTTTCGTAAGCTAAAAATATTAAACATAGCGTCTTAGATTATATAATGTACTCTTTGCATAGAATTGTCAGTGTGGCCGAACGGTAATAATTCATTTTGGCGTAGAATTTGATAAATAAGTACATAAAATAAAAACTAAGTGCACCATATCGTAGAAGTATTCTATAATGTATTTCTCAAAAACTATGGTTGTGATGTTACAACAGAAAATGTCTCTTTTAATTAATTTAATTTTAACCTTGAGAGATTATTTCAACAGCAATTTAAAATAAAGTTTTTATGACCTTTCATAAACACCTTATCATATAATGGTACATTACTTGAAATTTTTGGGATAATTGAATATTGCTATGGATTTAAGTTTTCCTGTAATGAAAGTATTATTTAATAATGATGCCAATGATTATTTTTTCCGAATATTAATCCTGTTCTATTAGTTAATTGAAAAATAATTTGATAATTGTTTGCCACTGAAGTGTTGTTAGATTGTGTTTTGGCACTGAAGAGTGTTGATAAGATTGTTTTGGTACTGAAGAGTGTGGCAATGAACTGCTGAAGTCTCCTGCTTTTTCTAGTCTTGACTCATGTGCAGCAGGTGGGGGGCTAGAAGCTACAAAGCGATAGGCCGTTGTTACTTTGTCTTGTAAAATGTGAATTGCAAGTCTGTAGCAATGCAATTCAAAAATATATATATGATTATAAGTGAACTGCTGAAGTCTCTTGCTTTATTCTAAGTCTGTCTCATGTGCAGCAGGTGTGGGGCTAGAATATATTGTCGACAAAGCAACAGGCCGTTGTTACTTTATTTTGTATAAGTATGAATTACAAGAACGGTGGCAATGAACAAATGTTAACTATTTTTATTTACTTTTTGGAAATGGAAATATTCTTTACTAAAATGAAATGAAATTGAATGGAAATGGTATGGGATCGAACATAGAATATAAACTTTATTTTAAGAATGGGTGTTCCTTAAGTTATATTGAGCTTTTGGTTGTGTGTCTATACCTGTGGCAAGGCTAGTATTTAAATTTAATTAATCAATTATTAATTTAATTATTTCGTGCTGATAACGCGAAGGTCGCGGGTTCAAATAATGTTCACTCCGGTCGGCGGGTTCGAAATGCAACCGGAATGTAGTGGCTTGAAAATAGCGTGGGTTGTGAACATCGGTGGCTGGTGATAAATGAAAGTTGGTTTTCTTCAGAAAACTTGATGTATTCTTGAGTAACACTGTATACAATACAAATAAATGAACTTGAGCCAATAATTTCACTTTCAACTTGAATAAATGAATTAAAACAATAAATGCCGTGTAGACCGAACGGACTTGAAAATGAGAGAGAGAGAACCACAGATTAACAAAAATGACTATAGATAATTTGACTAGTGTTGCTAGTAATGAGTGAAGATTTGCATACAAAATACAGATAAAACATTATTGAATTATAGATTAAAAACTTATAGCTAATAATTACTGACATTATAAAAAACATGTTAATTTGAATTAACATTCCTGGGCCCCCTCAGCAGGAGAAAGGACAATGTTACTACTGTAAACATTGAAAAGATTAATACAATGAACAAATAATAAACAAGAAACTTAAGACCTTAAATTATTTATCTTAAACCTTAACTAGTATTACAATCAATTGGTAGTTTACATAATTTGACTACCGGTCTTATGAATTCACCATACTGAGTCTTGACTTTCACTGATCTTACAATTGAATCTCTACCTTTATACAATTCAATGACTCTACCTCGTTTCCATTGTGGTGGTGAATTCTCATCTATAATTAAAACTAAATCATCAATTTTTACACTTTCTGATTGATTATACCATTTATTACGAGCCTGTAAAGTATTTAAATATTCCAAGTGCCAGCGAGACCATATGTTTTGATACATTTTTTGAATAACTTGAAACCGTGATAAGCGTGACATTTTAGTATTTTTCCAGTGGACCTCTGGTAATGCGACAAGTGGTTGACCGATTAGAAAATGACCTGGGGTTAAAACTTCAAAATCGCAAGGATCATCTGACATTGGCACAAGTGGACGTGAATTAAGAATGGCTTCTATTTTCGATAAGATTGTAATGAGTTCCTCAAACGTTAGAATAGTATCTCTTACCTCCCTCTTCAGTAGATTTTTCGCACTTTTGACAGCAGCTTCAAATAATCCTCCCATATGAGGTGAAGCTGGAGGGTTGAATTCCCATTTGATGTTCTGAATTCTAAACTCCTCCTGAAGTAATAATTCATTATTGATTAAAAACTGATTAACCTCTTTGAGGTAATTATTGGCACCTATATAGTTTGTACCCCTATCTGATCTGATGAGTGAAGGCAGCCCTCTGCGGCTGACGAATCTGGTGAATGTAGCTATAAAGGCTTCCACAGACAACGATGAAACTAATTCTAAATGAACTGCCTTGGTTGCTAGGCAAACAAAGACACATAAATAAGCCTTTACTGACTTTGCATTCCTGAGTAGACTGCTTTTAACCAAAAAGGGACCTGCGAAATCTGTAGCAACGCCTGAAAATGGACGCGCAGCTGTGACTCTATCTGCAGGTAGATCTGCCATGAATGGTGGTTGAATTGATGGATTGAACCTGAAACATACTAAACATTTTCTTATGACCCTAGATACCTGACGCTTGACTGACGTGATCCAATATTCTCTTCTAAGAATAGCAATTAAAGCATTGGTTGCTGCATGACAATACGACCGGTGATAATACTCTATTAAAAGTTGACCAAATCTGTGATCCTTGGGTAATAAGTAAGGATGACGTGCCCCATATGGTAATTCTGATCTTCTTAATCTTCCCCCTACTCTGATTAATCCATCTTGATCTATGAATATACTTAATTTCTGTAATGACTTGCATACTGGTTTTCCTTTTTTCAATAATGCAATTTCTTCACTGAATGACTGAGACTGTATTTCCTTGATCCAATACTTTTTGGCTTCTCTTATTTCTTCAATAGATAATATCTTGCTAAGATTTCTTTGTGACTTAGGCAACCTGACATTTCTAATAAACCTAAGTATGAATGCTGTGACATTGATAAGCTTGCTGAAATTACTGACTCGTGATAACAATGACTGTTCCCATGACTCCGTTGGTGTTGTAACACGAACAAGCTTCTTAAATCCTGGTAAATTCTCTGGCATGATGATAGTTGACTTAGGCCAATCCTTTTCTTGTTGAAGAAGCCATTTGGGTGACCACCAATCATCATAGTCTAGTAAATCTTCAGCTGACATACCTCTAGATGCACAATCAGCTGGGTTGAGCTCAGATTTAATATGTCTCCATACCATATTCCTCTTAGAACCTTGAATTTCCTGAACTCTATTGCATTCAAAGGTCTGAAGCATGTGAGGTTTCGTATTTAACCATGCCAATACTATTGAGCTGTCTGACCATGCATTTATACTGTCAATATGAACTTCGTTTTCATATGCTTCAGCGACGTGATTTAAAAGTTTATAAACTAAATGAGCTGCACTTAACTCGAGTTTAGGTATAGTTTGAGTAGTCTTCTTAGGCGCAACCCTCGATTTAGCCATGACCAGTTGCACCATAACTCTTCCTGATGAATCTAGGCTACGTAGGTATACACACGCTGCATATCCTTGCTCTGAGGCATCTCCAAATCCATGAAGTGAGTATGACACAGCTTCTGGTAATGAAACACATCTTGGTAAATTTAAATATGAAAGATATTTGAGATCATTGATAAGACCATTCCAATGCTCAAGAACTGAATCACTAATTGGTTCATCCCAATTAAGTCCATCTGTGAATAATGATTGAAGAAGTAATTTAAATCTCAATATGATAGGAGTACAGTATCCACACGGATCATATAACCTAGCTATGGTACTGAGTATACTCCTTTTAGTTGTAGGTTGTCCGGTAGGTATATTAAGCTGATATGAAAATGAATCTGATACAGGATCCCATTGAATTCCTAGTACCTTGATGAAACTCCTATCCTGAGAGTCAAATTGACGTGGTTGTTCACAATGATCGCCTGGTAAATCCTTCAATACCTCGTCATTGTTTGATGACCATTTCCGAAGCTCATAACCTGCACTATTCATCAAGTGCTTGAGTTCTTCTTTTAATTCATTAGCCTCTGATACTGTATCTGCTCCAGTCAAAATATCATCAACAAAGATCTGACTTCTGATGGTTTCTGCTGCGCGAGAATTTGGGTGATCTGATTCCCAATCATCAGCTAATTGCAGTAGTGTTCTGATTGATATATATGGGCTTGACCTTAGTCCATAAGTGTTAGTATTTAATTCGTATACCTTGACTGGTTCGGTAGGAGTTCTTCTCCATAGTATGAGTTGATACTTCCTGTCCTCAGGGTGAATCCATGTCATTCTGAACATCATCTTAATGTCAGTAGTGAAGACAATCTGATGTCGTCTGAAATTCAACAATATTTTTGTTATGTCATTTTGAAGTGGTTTGCCACTATGAAGGTATTGATTTAATGAAACTCCTGTGGAAGTCTTCCCGCTTCCATCAAAGACAACTCTTAATTTGTCAGTACCTTTCTTGAATATACCATGATGAGGTATAATGAAGTGTTCTGAATCAAATTGAAACTTTGATAATGACATATGACCAAGGCTTTCGTATTCATCCATGAACTCTCTATATTTGTCAGCAAATATAGGATTTTTATCCATTTTTCTTTCTAATGACTTGAGCCTTTGCATAGCTAATGCTTTTGATTCACCCAACATTGGCCTCTCGGATAATAATGGCAACCTTACCATGTATTTCCCATCAGGCATTCTATTGACAGAAGAATTATACAACCTTTCACATTCCATGTGTTCTGGATGATCAGCTGGCGGTGTTGGGGGTTCCTCTATCTTCCAGAACCTCTCGAGGACCTCCTCAAGCTTGGAAGCCAGGACTCCATAATCTTGAACTGATGTACATCCTCGCAGTGATCTGTCACTCGTTGAGTCGAGTAGTGATCCCATGACAACATGACCAAAACATGTTCCATATGCAAAAAGCCCTGGAATATTTAATGAAATCTTTGAACCTACAAACACATAATTTAATATATCTGTTCCAAGTATGAGATCCACTTCCTGAGGTTTGTCAAAGTTCTGATCAGCTAATATGATATCATTATTATTAATTAAATGACTACAATTCAAATGATATGAAGGAATGTCTCCTGTGATAGAATACATGACTATAGCTAGTGTACTGATGATAGGTACTATTTTGCCTATTGGTTTGATAACTATTCTTGATAAAGTTCCGGGTAAATCAACCTTTTGATGGCCTACTCCATATATTTCTGTACTATTAGACTGTTGGTGCAATTTTAATTTATTTACCAATGATTGTTTGATGACTGAGACACTTGCCCCTGTGTCTAATAAAGCTCTGACCTTATAATAGTGTCCATCACCCCCTTTGATACCAACCACTGCGGTTGGACAGATGGCTATGGGTAATGGACGCTTGTCACCAACAGTGGACCTGTCCTATTCGAGTCGGTCAGGACTGAGCCTGGATCCGAAGCGCAACTCCTGGAACCTGAGTTGGGCTCGGGCTGCACGTTCTCCTACCTTAGGAATGCCTTGACTTGATTGAAATAGCCTCTCCGGCACCTGATTACTGGTTGATTGTTCTACCGCATGTGACTGATTCCTGGTCTGGGCCTGAGCATCAGACTCTCGGCGGTGATCCGCTGATGATGGTACCTGAGTCTTGTTACCGGCATTCTGTGACTTCAGATTTGGTGAAGTTTGGGGTTCTTCAACACACAGTAATGAATTATGATCCTTTGATCCACAGTGCTTACACCAATTTGGATGGGTGCACTCATTTGCATAGTGCTTCCTTAAGCACCTAAAACAATGACCTGATTTGAAAGCCCAGGACTTCCTGGCCTTAGGATGAAGAGTATTGAACTTGCGACACTTATACAAGTTGTGCAGTGGCCTTTGACAATATGAACATTCTGAAATCGAATTCACCTGTGATGAAAGTCCCTGAGATGAACGTCCTGGAGTAGCATCTGCCTGATGAAGAGGTGCTCTCCTTCTTGATGGAAGTGACCGTTGCTCTGCCTCTGTGATGGTTAAGTGCAACCTGCACTGCTCGTCCAGGAGATCCATCAACTGATCCAATGTTGGCAGCTTATCGTGATTCTTGCCATACCTTTCTTCAAATAATGATCTGATTCTAACAGGCAACTTCTGTAAAATGATGAACAATAGTAAATATGACCACTCTTTAATGGGCATTTTTAATTTTTCTAGGGCCTGAATCGACTCCCTAAGTGGGTCATACAAATCCTTCCTAAGGGTCAATGACTGAGGTTGTACTGTAGGCAGTTTCATGATTCTATTGATGTAGGTGTCTAATAATAATCTTGAGTTATGATATCTACCTTTGAGTAGATTGAGCGCTACCTCATAGTTAGCTTCGTCCATTGGCAACTGTCTGACTAATGATAGTGCCTCCCCTACCAGAGATGTACGTAGATAATAATGCTTCTCAGCATCGGACAGAATTGATCGTTCGTGAACTAACGATTGGAATAAGTCAAAGAAAGGTATCCAGTCCATGATTAAACCAGAAAATCTTGGCAATTCTATTGGCGGTAATTTTGCGAGCACATCTGATTGCTTACCTGTGACTTTGGGTGTAGAAATACCTTCAGATTGTGCCTGCTCCACCCGGAGCATGTATTCATTGATCTGAGAGAAGTCTGCCTTGAACTTGGCGGATTCCTCCTCGGGAACATCTTCCAATTGTAGCAATTTTTCGTATGCTGAAATGAACTCATCATAATATTTATCAAACTGCCGTTTTGCCACACTTGCTGAGATTGAAGTTTTATTTTGGTCAATCGTATTATAAAAATCGGACAACATCCGATGCTTCGATACGAACTGCGCCTTGAAATGTTTATACTCGTTTAAAGGCATCGTGTTGACTTAATTACACTACCTGTTTAAACTAATATTACACTTTAGATCAATATTATAAACTTATAAACAAACCGGTAGGTAACCTAACCTAACCAAAAGTTTGCCGAAACTAAGGGTACATTCCGAAATGGATAATATCGATCACAGCGATCACAGCAATAATTTGCGTACCGAATTAGATATCACGCTTATGACAGCTGAGAACTATCAACAATTCGGAACGCCCGTTATCGCGCTCACAGTATTCAAAACAGAACATTTGAGAATTTAATTAAAATCTGAATTATCAATGCGCTAGGACTCCTTATATCTTTTATGAGTTGACTCGCAAAAAGGAATATCTGCTTTTTTTATTTTTTTTCTCTCATAAAATCATAAAAAGTATCTTTGCCAAATAGAAAACCAAGAATCTTATTAGATTTTGCCGTCACTTTTGACAGCGCTCACGGTGATATCAGTTTAGGGCATGGTCGGTGTGAGCGCAAGATGGCGGATGTCATGACGTCATCTATGACGTTTCACGGGACATCGTTGACTGTCATTATTCAATTCGGTACGGGTTTAAGCACGCTCAAATCGATTACAGCGATTACAGCGGTAATTCGGAATGCAGCCTAAATGACACTGACACTTGACAACTTTGACACTCGACGACTTGACTCTTGACGCGTTATTTGAATTTCTTGGCGCCAAACGACCAACGCTCGAACTGATGAAAATGTATTTTTCGATGAAAACTCCGATGAACCAGGTTTACAGCACCCGCTGAGTTGAATTTGCAGTACCCGATGGAAATGAACCGATGATTATTGAAATGAAGAAATAGGTACTTTTCACACGGCGACAATGGCGTCCCTCGCTGCGCCCGTGTTGAATTCCGTTGAAACTTGAGATGACGCAATCGCGCAGTCAACGCGATGACGCCTTTGACGATCTTCGTTGAACTTCGATGTGGTGACTTTTTTCTGAATTCCCCTCATGGGCCACCAAATAATATTTTTAAATGTATAAGTTTCTATAGTGGTGAATGTAGCTATGGCACAGATGTATGACCTGTGGCTATATCTGTTGTTATCTGTGGTTGTGCCCATGGTTGGAACTAAGTAATTATGATGTACTGCTTTTCGCCAGGGGTTCGCTCACGCAGAATTAATTAAATTTCATTGGTCAACAGATTTCGATGAAGTGATAATTTAAATTTAATTATCTTGTAGATTCAAATGAGGTTTGTCAAGCATCTATTTTCAGTTTAAAAAAAAAAACCATAAGTCCTCCAACTATTTAAACATTGGTAAAAAAAAACTTCCCTTGTCAAGCGGCGTGAAATTTCGAATATTTCTTATTTACTGAAAATAGAATCAAAATCAGTAGATTGCTCTGAATTAATCGGGGAAATGGATTTGAACACTCCCTCTAGATCGTATCAGAACTTTCCAATACTTAATGCCGATACACTTGTCAATTCTAATTATGGACACGATACTGACAACTTTATCACTTTTATTGGGCAACACGATTTTGACCTTTTCTGCACAAGCGGTATATCGGCGAGGCGAATACTTTTTCGAATAATACGGATTGTTATTCGGAAAAGTGTGTTGTGAATTGTATTTCTGTATTATTTGCCATTAAATAATCTAGTATTGTATTTATATGTTAAGAATGTTATTGATAATTTCCATATAGTGTTAAACGTGTTACATAAATGGCCACAGATATGGTTCTTATACTGGCATATATCCGCGAAGACCTGTTATTAGCTTCCTGATAACTATTGATATTTTAAGTTTGTTATTGTATAGCTGTTGGTTTTCCCCACAGTGAATAAGTGAGAGTATGAAAATTTGTTCAGTAGTTTTAAAGCTTTTGTTCTAATGGACTGACGTAAGAACGACGGCAATTTTCATAACCTTATTTGTTTTCTGATCAGTTTTTTGGTAAATATATTTTAATGTACAAACATACTGGTTCTACAGTTTTATCATATGTTTAGATAATTTGTATGTTTAGATATTTTGTTTCTATGATTGTGCCGATGGCAGTACCTTCGACTATACTCGTTGCTATACCTATAGTTGTATGTAATTAGACCGTGGCCTTGTTGTACTGCTGGTTGTATTTAAGCCTATGGCTAGACCTGTGGGTTTCCTTGTGGTTGTGCCTGGACGCCAGGAATACAACGGGTGTCAATAATAAATGTGATGTTAGTACTTCGAGGACGAAGTACATGTCAGTCTGGCCGTGTTAGATATTTAGTTAAATCTGATAGTTAAATGCCTACTTAATAAATTTATTATTTGCAGTGGCAACACTACTGAACTAAATGTTACTTCCGGATGATTATTAATTGATATTAAACTTGGTATTATTTATAAATTATAATTCTGATAACAATTGGATTAAAATAATTGCAGAGTCATCAAGTGACTCCTAGGATAATTAATTGTTGATAAACATTTTTACTGTAAAGTAACGAGATGTGAATTGACTCCTGATATTAATATTTCTATTGAACATTTAATTGCTTTGACGAATCATAATTATGATCATACCTATATTCGATAATAGTTATTTCAATAATTAACAACTAGTACTATAATTTTTATTGATAATGGTTTACTAAAGTTATTATTAAGAGTAGTGACATTTGTTGATAAAATGGTTGAGACTTTTAGTTGTTGAATAAAGTATTATAAAATGGGCGGGAAGGTCTGGGATTGTCCAGTCGTCGTTTGTATTTGGAAGTGATTACTTATAGTGGTAATAATGTTAGTTAATGGTGATAATGTGAAATCACTGTCCGACGTCCGTCGATATAAAGATAAGTATATATATTTGATATTCTCAACTGTAAAGATTGATCATTTTATAATATTGTGTGTTTTGTGTATTTGAGGAATAACTCTGAATGTGTAGTGGCCGTACATAAGACCTTAATATTGAGTTTCTTACCGGTATCTTCTCAATATGGTCGGCCATCCGAACCGGTGGTAGCTTTGAGAGTAAATTCATAGTTTTGGCCATTGATATGATATTTGAATAAATACATTCAAAAGTCTGGCCTAAATGATTATTTATTATCCTGACCTAAACCCTTTAGTAGTACACAGATATAGTTAGGTATACCTGATTTGGGAATATGCTATATAATTAATTTAGCATTATCATCCTAACATTTGAGTTACGTAATCTGATTCTAATTGTCTATTATCTGAACTGATTAATTTGTTAATAATTATATCAGAAATATAAAGGAGTAAAATCAGTGTAAATATTGAAGTTCAGATCGGAAATCTAAAGGTGAATAAATGAAATGCATTAAAGTGTGGTCTTGTGATTTATTTATTAATACCTACCCTACATTGCAACTTCAACCTGTTTCTACATTCAGTAATGTAGAACTTCTAAGTAAATAGTAATATACAATATAAACAGTTTAGCCAACTTAACACCTGATTGATAAATTCCTCGATGACTCTATATTTATTTAAGATTGATAGTAAATTGGTAGATATCTACTCTTTCCCAATGATGTTGAACCGCTTAACCTGACACGGGCGAAGCCGCGAGCAGAAGCTAGTTATAATATATAAAAATAGGTAGGTATATTCTCTCTCACCGTGGGATCGTCGAGGTCGATCTGTGTAAGCGTGTGGTTGTCCTTCATGGCCGCCAGTATCGCTTGGAGCCCCGCGCTGCCCAACTTGTTGTCGCGCAAGTCCAGTCTCTGAAATAATACATTGGGTTATGTTATTCTAGTACACCACGCGGTTCCACCCGCGTTCCCGAGGGATATGTTTTTCCGGGATAAAAAGTATACTATATGTAAAATATACTATTCATATTCATTTTCCTAACAAAATATATTGGTATATAATGTATTCACTACTACAAGAACTATTGAATAACAAAAAAGTTATGAACAGTGAATACATTTTTCACCTTACTCCCATGTGACGGTAGCGAAACGGCCAAGCCACATATTTTGACTTAAGGTGTAGAGTTTGTGAAGTTAGGGCTTGTAGAGTAAGTGCATGTAGAGTTATAAGCTTGGCTCTACATGAGATCTGATAACTTTTTGACAGTGCGAGCCATATGTCTTGGCAACATTTTACATAAAAATGTTTTTGGTGGGATGTATGTAACAAAATCAATAAATGCCGAAACAAATAACTCAAAAAGTAAGGTATAGTCTCTTAAAACCATATTCGGATGCCTTCTACCTTCAAAATAATTGTGCAGTACAGTAGTACCCAACTGATATGGCTTACCGATGTACCTGCGCAGAAGATACATTTTCAAAGCGCGGGAAACGCTATTGGTCGGCAGCTGCCGCCATGTTAGCGGAGCGGCCTCACGCGCAAGTGAGACGGAACTAACAGCTGCACTGTATTATGTACCTTATAATAGTGATCTAAAATTGAATTTAAGTTTTAAGCATTCTTTCGTTAATACTGTAAAGTACTTATAAATGTAGGTACAGTATTACCCAACTGATATGGCGCGTCGTGAATCTTCGTTCGCACAGCAAAGAAAGTATGGCCCCGAAGATTAACGAAAGAATGCTTAAAACTTACAATCAACCTTAGATCACTACTATAAGGTTCATAATACAGTGCAGCTGTTAGTTCCGTCTCACTTGCGCGTGAGGCCGCTCCGCTAACATGGCGGCAGCTGCCGACCAATAGCGTTTCCCGCGCTTTGAAAATGTATCTTCTGCGCAGGTACATCGGTAAGCCATATCAGTTGGGTACTACTGTACGTGGTTTCATATAGATGTGTGTACCAACCTGCAAGTTAGTATCAGCTCTGATGAGGTCAGCGAGGGGCCTGGCGGCGTCGGGGCCCAGCCGCGCGGCCTGCAGCCCCAGCGACACGAGGGCCCCGCCGCCCTGCAGGGCCCTCACCGTGTCCGTACCCACCGCGTTGCGACCGATGTTCAGCACGCACAGGGATTGGGATGAACGCTGAAATATACCTTATTGGCTCAATAATAAGAATTATAATGATTAAAAGATAAAAAGGATAAAGAGTTTTTATTTGCACAAAGTATCGTACATGAAAGGTTTTACAAAAAATATATACTTTGCCATATAATTGGCATGCAAAATAAATTATGTTATATTAGAACTTTTTTATCACGATCAGATGAAAATAAATATATATGGGTATTAGCTGCCCGGCGCAACTTCGTTCGCAAGGTGCTACCCTACCCTACCCTATCTAAACGGCATAAAAAAAATTGGCATTTGGCGCTGCAGTCGTTAATATAACCTAGATATAAACTGCAGCGCCATCTGCCGGGCTGATTTGTGAATCTAAACCATCCAGGGCGTCACCCAAACGCATACAAAAAAAAACATTCAAATCAGTCCAGCCGTTTAGGAGGAATTCAGTGACATACATACGTACAGTAGAATTTTATAAATTATACGATATATCTTCGGGAGCTAAGTTACTCGGATAATGTCCATCAAAATCGATTCCGTATACAGGTTGTCCTGTAATTAATGGTCCAAATGAAATCCCTCGAAAGATTTTAGAAATATTTGTAATTAAGGTTTTTTGAATGATTGATTTTTTATGCCATTCCCAAAAAAGATAATTTAACATTTCATTTTTCGCAAATATTTTACTTTTTTCCCATAATACGCCGTACGTTCGTACGTAAAGTCACTTTTGTTTTTTTAATAATACATAGTCTGGACAACCCACTCGCGATATTTTTTGTATAGGCCTTTGTTTGACCACAATCTCACCATGGTAAGTGATGATGCAGCCGAAGGTGGTGCACACACAAAGCCTAAAAGGAACTGGCTCTCAAGTGCAGCTGTCGGAACACACCGATAGGTGCTTGGCGACAGATTTGCAACCACCAGACGAATTACCACCGTTTCCTCACGATGTTTTCCTTCAAGCTCATTGTAGGATTTGAACCCGGGACCTTCGTCTCGGCAACCGACGTCACTAGCACTGAGTTAGCATCGTCTTTGCACTACAAAATTGTGGAGTATGGTACTCACCAACGCTTTGCTGAGGTGTACGGCGCAGTTCCTCGTGAGTTGGTTATTCCATAACACGAGGAACGCCAGGCCGCGGGAATCGTATCCACCTGAATCGAAAATAATAATAAATTAATATCCTGGGACATTCCTCACACACGGTCATCTGATCCCAAACTAAGCAGAGCTTGTACTATGGAAACCAGATAACTGATATAATACATATACTACTTTTTGTTTGTAAATACATACTTAATATACATAATTACACCCAGACTCAGGAAATACAGACATGTTTACACACAAATGCATGTCCTGTGTGGGAATCGAACCCACGACCTGCGGCACTATAGGTTAAGACTCCATGTCTTAACCAACTGCGCCAACTGGCTCGTCAAACAACTTATGCGCAAAATTGGAAGTTTCTTATCCTAGCGGGTCTGTGTTATGTAAAGTAAAACCAACGAGACGAGATAAAATACGTAAACAACCTGATCTTTATCTTTACTGTATATTTTGGATAGTTGTATATGTCACAGTATTTTTGTGAAAACCGTTAGTTTATAATGTACCTAGCGAGGTTATAAACTCCCCGATACTTTGTGAACTGTACCATACTGCTTACAATATTACGTATTCATTTCCGATAGTTGATAATCTATCCATGTCAAACCGTCATATTGCAAACGAACCTGCACTTGCCGACAGGGTTCACAATCTGTCCGATTTTATCGTTAGGTAGGTTATAAACTAACGGTTTTCACAAATATACGGTGACATATATATGCAGAACGACGCGATGCGGGATATTGTGGGGCTATCGCAGCTAGAGGTATTATATTAACCGACTTCAAAAAACGGAGGTTCTCAATTTGGTTGGTTACCTCATAATTCCGTCATTTATTAACCGATATGGAAAACAATTTTTTTGTTTGTAAGGGTACACTTCCCGTTTGGTCCCATTGTCATCAGATCAGGATTTGATTACTTCTTAATGTACTTTGAAGTCGGTTTAAGTTTTGTGTAAAATAGTTTTCAATTATATCACGTCTCGTTGGTGCAATGTTAGATGAAAAATCCATTTAAAAGGGGATCTTCCGCCGGGCTGGTTATTGTGCCTGGGTACCGAGGTCCAACTGTACATGTTGGACATTTGTATACAGGATGTTTTTTTTTTCGACAACGAGCGACACAGGGGTACAAAATATTTTTTTTTTTTAAATGGCTTTTATTCCATTAAATACTGTAAATGTATTGAGAAATACCTTATTCAATTTGAACTAAAATTACCGCAAAGTATGGTTACTAGGCACGTGCACAGACTAGAGCTAGGCGCAAGCCGCCATCGCCCCACCCCTTTACTCCCTCGCACTCCCGTTGAGTATTACGACTACACATCAACTTACTAAATTTTTTTTTTTTTATACCACTTAGGTGGCAAACAAGCATACGGCCCGCCTGATGGTAAGCAGTTACCGTAGCCTATGGACGCTTGCAACACCAGGGGTATCACTCGCGCGTTGCCGACCCTGAAGAAACCGCTTCACACCCCTTTTTGAAGAACCCCATGCTGTACTCCATTGGGAAAACCACGGCAGGGAGCTCATTCCACAATCTGAGCGTCCGCGGAAGAAAACTCCTTTGAGCCCGCACAGTTCGAAACAATTCTGGTTTCAATGTGTGTGAATGGACTCCCTGTCGATGGCGAGAGTTGCGATGGTGAAAGGTAGCCGTGGGCATCAAGTCGAATAATTCCTTAGAACACTCTCCGTTGTACAAGCGTATTAATAGTATTATAATTATTTTTAGCACCTTAATTCGTATTAAATAACAACTATGAGTCGCTCAAAACAACGACCGAAAACAACGTCGAGAGAACTTCGTAAGCGCAATGATACTGGGGTGCCATCGCGGCTAGAGGTATTTTATGTCGGATACTATGGTGCCGATTCTGTTGTAAATCGCACTTACCTAATTTTAGTCACATCTCATTTCTATCTTACGAACATTATTGAAAAAGGATAGAACATATTTTAAGTTGTCAAATTAGTCTTTGCCGTCTTCATTTGCGTGTATTTAGACGTAACCGCGATAGATGGCGACTAAATTTATATTGAAAAAGAGCATTGGACTAATTTGACAGGACTAAATTTCTAACATCTTTTTCTTATGTTCTTTGTTAGAAAGAGACATAGGCCCTGATTCCGTTGTACACAACTAAACTAATTTTAATGTCACTATGTCTCTTTCTAACAAAGAACATAAGAAAAGGATGTAAGAAATTTAGTCCTGTCAAATTAGTCCAATGCTTGTTTTCAATATAAATTTAGTCGCCATCTATCGCGGTTACGCCTAAATACACGCAAAATAAGACGGCAAAGATTAATTTGACAACTTAAAATATGTTCTATCCTTTTTTAATAATGTTCGTAAGAAAGAGATGAGATGTGACTAAAATTAGTTTAGTACGATTTACAACAGAATCGGCACCATAGTGACATTAAAATTAGTTTAGTTGTGAACAACAGAGTCAGGGACATTGGACCACCTATTTAAGACGGCTAAAACGTGATGATGTATAGTTACATGGGTAGTGGTGTGGTGAAATAGGCGATGTGGCGGCGGAAGGCGGCGTGTGCGCGGCCTGCTCCACCAGCGCCTCCGCTATGTGACCCACGCCTGCGTCCTGCAACACATACATACATTACCAGGGATGATTCATTAAAAAAAACCCTGCTTGGAGTCCTACCTATGTACAGTCGCGGACTTAAAATATTTACCACCTTACGGTCTATAATCGCTTGCACATTTCTGTTTCATAAGGTTGACCGGGGTGGCTAAAAAGGAAGCTAAAGCAATATTGCTAACGCAATTCATTTTTTCGAATTCTCGTCATATATAATAATATTGCTTTAGCTTCCTTTTTAGGGGGGCGGAAATAAAATGACTATTGATAGATAGATAGAAACTACTACTACCTCTTTGAAGTAGTAGTTTTTTCATCCATAAAAGGATAGGCAAGGGTTAAACAACCATACAGCCTTTTCATATGTGTAATTTTATTTATAAAACTAGCTGCCCGGCGCAACTTCGTTCGCGTGGTGCTACCCTACCCTACTCTACCCTATAACGACTGCAGCGCCATCTGCCGGGCCAATTTGTGAACCGTAACCATCCAGGGCGCCACCCAAACGCATACAAAAAATGATAAATTGACAGAAAAAAAAAACCGACTTCAAATAATTGAACTGTTTTACAAAAAACTTAAACCAACTTCAAATTACACTAAGTAATCAAATTTTAATCTGATGACTATGGAAAAAAAACATACACCCGAATTGAGAACCTCCTCCTTTTTCAAGTCTCTTAAAAAGAGGAGGTTCTCAATTATTTTTTTTTAAATGTTTGTTACCTGTGTTTGACCGCAATCTCACCATGGTAAGTGATGATGCGGCCGAAGGTGGTAAGCACACAAAGCCTAGAAGGAACTGGCTCTCAAGTGCAGCTGTCGGAACACACCGAAAGGTGCTTGGCGACAGATTTTCAACTTGAGGGTGATAGCCAGCCAGGCGGGTACTACAAAGTACCCTACCACCGTGCTATGGTTTCCTCACAATGTTTTCCTTCACCGAAAGCTCAAGCTCATTGTAGGATTCGAACCCGGGACCTTCGTCTCGGTATCCGACGTCACTACCACTGAGCTATCATCGCCTTAACTTGTGTACTTTGAAGTCGGTTTAAGCTTTTTGAAAAACAGTTTTTTTGATACTGTAAAATACAGACTAAATATGATTTTTCAGTCATCTAGCTTATTACCTGTATCTGGTTATTGGACAGGTCTAACAGCTGTATCCTGGTGTTGAACCTCAGCAGGGAGCCAAGTTGTTGCGCGTCCGACACAGACAGACAGTTGTCGCCCAGCCGCAGCTCGCGTACCGAACTATTCATTTTCAGGGCTATCACTGTAACAAATTATCATCAAATAAGTTAAAAATAAATATAAAGTTAATTTAGTAAAAAATGCAAAGAAAATTAAATCGTCTTCAAAATACACTAAAAAGTATGATATAACTCTAATCTGACACTGATTTGAAGTCAGCGAAATATTTTCAATGGAATACGTCGTGCTCTTTCGCTGACTTCATATCAGATTAGAGTTATTTCATACTTTTTATTGTATTTTAAAGACATTTTTTTTTACTACTAAGTTAGCAAACAGACATACGGCACGCCTGATGGTAAGCGGTTAGCATAGCGGGTACCGTGGACGCTTGCAACACCATTGCAGACTAAACAGGGGCGGTACGTCATCGGCTTGAGCGAGCGCGCTAGAACCGGCGCGTGCATCGCTTCAACTCACTTGTACTTACCTAGACAAGTAAGCGGCTCGCCACACATAACACACCGCTGCAGACAGAGCGCGCGGAGGCGGCACGTCATCGGTTTGAGCGAGCGCGCTAGAACCGGCGCGTGCATCGCTTGAACTCACTTGTACTTACCTAGACAAGTAAGCGGCTCGCCACACAACACACACCGCTGCAGACAGAGCGCGCGGAGGCGGCACGTCATCGGCTTGAGCGAGCGCGCTAGAACCGGCGCGTGCATCGCTTCAACTCACTTGTACTTACCTAGACAAGTAAGCGGCTCGCCACACAACACACACCGCTGCAGACAGAGCGCGCGGAGGCGGCACGTCATCGGCTTGAGCGAGCGCGCTAGAACCGGCGCGTGCATCGCTTCAACTCACTTGTACTTACCTAGACAAGTAAGCGGCTCGCCACACAACACACACCGCTGCAGACAGAGCGCGCGGAGGCGGCACGTCATCGGCTTGAGCGAGCGCGCTAGAACCGGCGCGTGCATCGCTTCAACTCACTTGTACTTACCTAGACAAGTAAGCGGCTCGCCACACAACACACACCGCTGCAGACAGAGCGCGCGGAGGCGGCACGTCATCGGCTTGAGCGAGCGCGCTAGAACCGGCGCGTGCATCGCTTCTAGCGCGCTCGAACTCACTTCCAACTCTGACAGCTCTGCGCTCTGAAATATACAAATATATGATTGAAATGGAGAACTGACTGTGTATCAATTGATTTCTGGAACTTAAAATGAACCTGTCAGATTACCTAAAAAGTGGTTTACCTTCTTGATCATCCTGGAGGCGGCCTGCCATCCCCTGATGCCGAACTGCCTCGGTCCACTGATGCACACCACGTTGGCGCTCTCATAGTACTCAATCATGTCGAATAGGGCCTCCTGCAAGGACAAACATACGAAACTTTTGTGTATTTTATTTTAAACATGAAAACAGAAGTAAAGTCTTCAATTAATCTATCCTTCAATAGTTACGATTATGGTCCTTCGAGCCGGATACCTTTTATTTATTTTATTCTAAACATGAAAGCAGAAGTAAAGTCTTCAATTAATCTATCCTTCAATAGATACGCTTATGGTCCTTCGAGCCGGTTGCCTTTGTTTATTTTATTTTAAACACGAAAGCAGAAGTAAAGTCTTCAATTAATCTATCCTTCAATAGTTACGCTTATGGTCCTTCGAACCGAATACCAAACTAACTAATATTTTTTTACATACTATCCGTTTTATACAACGATTTGAGAATGATTTATCTCTATCCTGCAATTTAACATATTCTATCTCCCTCTAACAAACTTGAGTAGCTCTTCTCGTCCTTAAAACTGGTCCTTCAGAGCCAGATACCTGAACAAAATCTGTATCAAAATGTAAATCACTCACCGCCCCTTCATCATCGATAGCGACATGGTCTATCTCCACTTTCTTGAACTGCACCTTCCGCAGCAGCGCTTCAAGCGCGTCAGCCGGCGCGGCGCCGAGAAGCGCACAAGCGCTGAGAGCGAGCCGACCGGCGCGAGTACTCCCGCCAATTGCGCTTTCTGGTAGCTCCTGTAATAAAGCGCAGTTTTAGCTGTGGTCACTGAATTCAGAGAACGAGACGTTAGTAAGAATTTGATGACTCATGTTGCCCAGTCCGGCTGAAAATCTGTCGCCTAACAAACCACCCTCGGCCAAATCGTCGATCATACCTTCGTAATTATAAGGTATTTTCAAACGACATTCGACGTGCCATTCGAATTGTCGACGATCCCGAACTCACAAGCGGTTAGAACCCCTTAGTCTGAGGAGAGACTTTGTTTCCTTATGTGTGTTCTACCGCCTCTACAATGGATAGTGTTCTGAAGAATTTTTCGACTTGATGCCCACGGCTACCTTCTACCATCGCAACTCTCGCCATCGACTGGGAGTCCATCCTCACACATTAGAACCAAAATGGTTCAGCATTGTGTGACAAGGGGTGGGACGTCCTAAGTTTCCTGACGTCACATTCCATCCATCTCTTTCGTTACACTAGGGAGGGGGTTTCGTAACACAAATATGACCAACTGTGACAAGGATGGGGGGGTAATCCCTTGATGCCTCTATGGCATACTAAACCAAACGTGGTGTTTGGCATCACCTGGATTATCAAGAATGGAATATCATATAGAATACTATAAATCCCTGGAATACATAAGAGCCCTCACGATACGAGGGAGGATATATTTACCCGTATCTGTTGCAGCACAGTGTCGATGGGCTGCGTGTCGTGCCGTCGACACGCCTCGAGGTACTCCGCCGCCAGCTGCGCGCGCGACGTCGTCGGCACTGTCGACACAGACATAACAATTAGACACCGTTCACCAATAATATATATATCTATTCTAAAGATCGCCAGCATTGGCACTATCCTTAAGTTAATTAGACCTATTTAATTGAATTTGACGGGCCAGTCAGCGCAGTTGGTTAAGGTTCACCTTACGCGCCGCAGGTCGTGGGTTCGATTCCCACACAGGACATACATTTGTGGGCATGATGTATGTCCTGAGTCTGGGTGTAATTATGTATATTAAGTATGTATTTACAAACAAATATATGTATTCTATCAGTTGTCTGGTTTCCATAGTACAAGCTCTGCTTAGTTTGGGATCAGACGACCGTGTGTGTGGAATGTCCCAGGATATTTATTTAATTTTAGGAGCTTCCTACTGAGCTCAGATTGTGCAATGAATTCCCCGCCGTGGTTTTCCCATGTGAGACCAGTATGGGAGTTCTTCATAAAGTTGTGAAGAGATTTTTGCATGGTCGGCATCGAGCGAGTGATACTAGTTTTGCAAGCGTCTATAGGCAACGAACCGCTTACCATCAAGCGGAACGTATCTACTGAACTGGAAAATAGCTGCGGGAGACTTAAAACTGGCCATTTTTTTTTTTTTTTTTAATAATATTTATTTGTCGAAAACATGGTACAAAATAGGTGTAGTACAATAATAAAGTGGTTCAACATGTTTCACCAATAACTGGCATACAAAATAATAAGTACATTACAATATTAAAATTTGATGAAACATTCAATCAATAATTAAAAATAAACATTAACAATATAAATACACAAACGATGTCACAAATAAAATTATCACAAAATATAATTTATATAATTTTAAATATTATAATGACGATTTATCTTTGAAATTAAAAAATTCTTGCATACTATAAAAACAATTTCCATGAGCCAGTCAAATAATTTGATTTTAAATAAATTTATTCGTAATTCCCTGATGCATTTTGGAATATTATTAAAACATTTTATTGCCATTACGCTAAAATTTTTTTGGTATAAGGCACTTTTGCAACTGATCATTTTTAATCTGATTCCCTTTTTAATTCAAAGATATTAGTATCCAGCAGCTATATTTGGAAGCCATAATGATGTTTCTTGTCTTTTTTCATCATACGTCAAAAACTACGTAACAGAAAAAAATACCTGTTTTGGAATTAACAAATCAAGCCCTTTCATATGATACCCCACTTAAACATGTACTTTGAAATTTCGGTCCCCCATTTCTGCAAGGTTTTTTTTTATTTGTTATATGTTTGGGTAAGCAATATTTAAAACCATTTCAAATCGATAGCATATGTAGTTGATGAATTATCGCTGTCACAGATGGACAGATAGACGAACGGAGTGACACCACATGTGTTCCTTCTACTTTAATTAGAAAATAAATACAGCAAGTTTTAAAAATGCGCGAAATATGCCTAGTATTGCCTAGGAATCGCTGGGGTTTTCTCACAAGTAATTTAGGAAAATCTCGTATAAATTCTCTGTATAGGTGCTATTTGAAGACTTCTACAGAATCCTTTATAGCAATGCGACACGCACCTGAGCATTTTTCAATAATGCCGAGAAGTCTAAATAGTTTATAATTTTCTAAATTCTAGCATTCAAATAATAATTGGTAATAAGTACTAGCTGGTATTTCGTTTCAAATCATACATTCCTGTACGTGATTTATATTCAAGATATTAAATTTTAAACCTAACCTACTCCTTAACTTTTCAACCATAACATCAACCGATTTCAGAGTTTGATCCTATGAATGTTGATCAATAAGAAAACATAAGTTTTGAAAACAATTTTTAAAGGTTCGTAAGAGAAAAAATTACCTTGAACCGAAGGTAGCGAAATCCTAAGTCTATGCCTTGGACGGATGGGGCTAGGTCCTAGGTCAACCAGAGGTTTATATTTTCTACTTAATTTAAGTATCCTATTGCAAAATCCTTTCTTTGCAGGAGGTAATCTAAAGAACTACACTACTCCGATTTTGAAATCACTTTCATCAGACAAAGTTTCACTATTCCTGAGTGACATAAGCAACGTGGATAAAACCTCCAGAAACATATAGTTAATTTTGCAAAAGATTCCGAAGGCCCTTGATTGCCCTTGATTCTGAAGGCTGGATCCCCACTTGAAGTACGACCTGCCCCTAGAAATGGATTACGGAGACAGTTCACCAAGCAGCCGGGCTATTGCGTATCTTCGGTGGTAATCGTAACGAACACCATTATTGATTTCAGCCAATGACGCGGTAAGAAGAAGACCACCGTGAGCCCTGATTGGATGAAATTACTTATGATTACTACCAAAGATACGCGGTAGAGCCCCATTGCAGGTCCAGGATGGATTAGCATTCTACATGTATTCACAGGCCCGAAGTTTCCGAACTGAAAAGCTTAAAAAGTAAGTCTATCCAGGGTTATTCAATGAAAAACTAGAACCATTTATAACATACGGAACCAAAACACTATAAAAATAAACCGTACAAAGCTCTACGGTTGCGTGCATCAGAATTTATTTATGCCCAGAGCTTACTCGCTCACCACGCAAACAGGGCAGCCACAGTATTTGTTATAGCAGTAACTCAACTACAAGCGATCATCCTGAAGGACATCCGTTTCTCAACGTTTTTACCATATGTCGGGGCTATCCAACCTCCATGGAAGTGACATGACATTAAAAAAAAAAATGACCGATTGGTTGACGAGACGAGACTTACTTTTTAGGCAGGGGAGGGCGGATTTTATTAGAAAACTTCGAATTTTGGTCTGTTTTAGAAAGCGAGACATTTTTGCCCTCACTGGTGACAGCGGGACAGACAGCCTGAAAGCGGGACGTCCCGCCTGAATCGCAATGTGTGTCCCCGTGTCGTGTGTAAGCACAGAATAATTAATAGAACTAACGTAAAACAAGCGCGGCGTACCCGGCTTAAAAAAAATCTGAATTGCCCCCCCCCTGGTTCAGAAGCTGGGTACGCCCATGGATACAGATTTCGTATACGAGTTACTGAACGCTTTTTTTATCTTGAACATTTTAAATATTATTTTAATTGTATTATTCGAACAATCACGTGTCTTGAATAAAACACAGGTATCTTTAATTTTACATAACGCAAAAGCTACACTATAATCTCAATAACAAATTCAACTTGCCCTACTGCACCAGCTATTCAATGCACTGTGTCCACTAGGTCAGCAGTATGACATCACGATGTTATGGTTTTATTTTATGTGGAAATGGAAACGTTCGTGTTGGACGACGAAGCACTCGAAGTTATCCTCCGTAAAGCTTTTTCTTGAATGAGTCATGGTGTGACGTCACTCGACCCACATCCAGGGGTGGTCCAGTTTAAATGGGGCAAGAGTCCTTTGTATTTCTGGCTCGGGAGATTGGGGATTTATGTTGTTTAAAATTACGCAAATGATTTTAATACGCAGTTTGGATATTGGATGTTTTTAGCAATCTTCAAAAACCAGCCAAGTGCGCATCGTACTCGCAAACGGAGGGTTCCGTATAGTGATAATAATGGTGCCGATTCTGTTGTAAATCGCACTAAACTAATTTTAGTCACATCTCATCTCTTTCTTATGAACATGATTGAAAAAGGATAGAACATATTTTAAGTTGTCAAATTAATCTTTGCCGTCTTAT
The DNA here is from genome assembly GCA_951394255.1 of Polyploca ridens. Taxonomy (NCBI): domain Eukaryota; kingdom Metazoa; phylum Arthropoda; class Insecta; order Lepidoptera; family Drepanidae; genus Polyploca; species Polyploca ridens. The sequence continues at coordinate 6,385,749 of OX596272.1, forward strand.
TTTGCGTGTATTTACGCGTAACAGCGATAGATGGCGACTAAAATTATATTGAAAACAAGCATTGAACTAATTTGACAGGACTAAATTTCTTACATCCTTTTCTTATGTTCTTTGTTAGAAAGAGACATAGTGACATTAAAATTAGTTTAGTTGTGAACAACAGAATCAGGGCCAATATCCACTAAGTCAACATCGCTATGAATAGTAGGCGCAACAAAAAAAAACTACAAGACGATTCATGTATGAGGTGGGACCCCCTTCATTATTTATTGTTATACCGGCAATAGAAAAACACATTCTGTGAAAATTACAACTATCTACCTATTACGGTTCACAGTACTGACAGACAGTCTGTTAGGAAGCTACATTATCCCAGAGTGTTTTAGGCTTTTTATCCCAGGAACACGGGTGAAACCGCGAGGTGCATAGTATTAGTATAAACCTAGGTCAGAGACAAATCTTTCTTCCAAAAATGACTTCAAGACAGTCACTAATTAGGCATAAGCTTAATTTTAATGAATGCGTAAGCGTGTTTGTTTCTATGTTTATTTGTTACCTCGTTTCAACGGCTCAACAAAACGTGATAAAACTTGCCAAACAGATAGATATATGGGATACATTTTATCCAGTGAAAAATTTTGATCTCTCGGGAACTTAATGTATTTAAAACTGTTCGTAGCTAAAAAGTTATGAAAGCTACATAAATGTGTTTTCTAATATCGATATTTGTAATTCCGCTATATACAGGTTGTTGTTTTGGTCGGCGACAAGCGACCCAGGAGCGGTAGTACAAAATATATATTCCCCAAAAATGGACATAATTCCATTAAATACTGTAAATATGTTGAGAAATACCTTATTCAATTTGAAATAAAATTACCGCAAAGTATGGTTACTAGGCACGTGCACATTCTAGAGCTAGGCGCAAGCCGCCATCGCCCCACTCCTTTACTCCCTCGTACTCCCGTTGAGTATTATGTCTACATTTTAGCTTATTACATGATTTTCAATTTTTTTTTTTTTTTTATTATTTAAAAAAAATTAACTTAATTTTTTTTAAATAATAAAAATAAAAAAATATTTTTTTTGAAAATCATGTAATAAGCTAAAGTGTAGACATAATACTCAACGGGAGTACGAGGGAGTAAAGGGGTGGGGCGATGGCGGCTTGTGCCTAGCTCTAGTCTGTGCACGTGCCTAGTAACCATACTTTGCGGTAATTTTATTTCAAATTGAATAAGGTATTTCTCAACATATTTACAATATTTAATGGAATTAAGTCCATTTTTGGGGAATATATATTTTGTACTACCGCTCCTGGGTCGCTTGTCGCCGACCAAAACAACACCCTGTATATTAGCTATTTTTCATTATATAAAATACGGTTGTATGTTATCTATCGCGTGTGCATGGCATAGAGTAAACAATGTTAGGTTGTCTATAGTTCACCAGCAAACATTCGATTTTATACGTCCTTCACGACTTGGGAAGGTCGGTGTGTCGCTGAGGTAAACATTTCCCGTTTAAAATTCGGAAATGTGCATAAGCTATCGAACATTTGCTTTGCATGCATTTCGGCCATGATGAGGCAAAATTACAAACGTACTGTTTTACCCAACTGATATGGCGCGTCGTGAATCTTCGTTCGCACAGCAAAGAAAGTATGGCCCCGAAGATTAACGAAAGAATGCTTAAAACTTACAATCAACCTTAGATCACTACTGTAAGGTTCATAATACAGTGCAGCTGTTAGTTCCGTCTCACTCGCGCGTGAGGCCCCTCCGCACACATGGCGGCAGCTGCCGACCAATAGCGTTTCCCGCGCTTTGAAAATGTATCTTCTGCGCAGGTACATCGGTAAGCCATATCAGTTGGGTAATACTGTAACAGTTAACGGAATACACTTAAATGGAGTCCTCGAATATTCTGTGAACTCGGCAAGACCGAGGCTTTTAGTTGGACATTTGGAGCCAAGAACCTACTGGCATCTCTTGAGAAACCATTGTAAGCTTTGTGTGCCACCTTCGACCCAAGTCATTACACAACATTGTGTGTATTTAACTGCAATCCCGATCCGCGAGATCTCGAGGCATTCAGCGAGATCAATCCCGAACCGAAAATAAGGACGATATTATCGGGATCGGTTTAAAGTAAGTATTTAAAACTTATGTTCATGTCACATTCAAATAATAAATATCGTTTTGAATAATATTTACTTCATTTGATCAACATAACATAATGATAAAAACTACTACTAACTCTACTGACTGATGCTTGGAAAAACGCTTACAAAAAACATCAATGCAATGATGATATTTAACGCAAAGATTGACTTTCAGAAAACAAAAACGCAAAAGTATTCGGGATCCCGATCCCTAGGTATCTCGCGGGATTTTGAATCTCGAGGGATCCCGAAATGGCAATCCCGACTCCGGATTGCATTACCTATATGTGAGATTGTGGTCAAACAGGCCTATACAAAGCAAGACTAATATAGCGTTACTAAAACAACAAATTGATATCGCCACGTGCGTCAGGCCTAATATGATTATCAACGAGCAAACGCGGAAAGCCGCGATGACCTTGTGGCGGCGCCCTCCGACCCCCATTGCCAAGGCTAGAATTCAATCCTACTCCCTCCCTACTATGTGGAGGCGTTTGTTATTGGCATGTCATGATTAGTGGAGTTCCATATATTGACCTTGAAATAATTAAGGTCCACTGCTGGGTGGATGAGTTTCTTGCCGGAGTCTTCTCAGTTTAAGTGTATTCCGAACCGGTGGTAAATTCAACTGTATGTACCAATTTAACGTTCATAAGTGCCTTACTAGGGCCTAAACTGAATAAATTACTTTTTGATTTTGATATTATTTATTTCAAAATGCACTTTTATTAGTTAACAATAATGATGACGTAAGCAATATGTCATACTCATATATCATACTATAATGTTGCAACCTCGCTTCAATTTAGCACTCTATGCCAAGGCTCGAAGGACCAAGTTTACGTAATAAAAACCTACATGGCTTCAAAATCATATATTGTGACGTAATAGTCGATTCGTCGCGCGATATAATTACGTCATATCAAATTTTTGTACTAATAGAAAGTCTAACATCGAAACGCCTTACTGCTGACTTGAAATCACCAAGTCACCAATCAAGTCAATGATAGCTTAGTGGAAGTGACGTGTGCCGTCGCGAAGGTCATGTGTTCGAATCCTACTGGAACATTGTTTTTATATCACTAAGGTGGCAAACAAGCATACGGCCCGCCTGATGTTAAGCGGTTACCGTAGCCTATGGACGCTTGCAACACCAGGGGTATCACTCGCGCACACACAAAACGGGTCTAAAGAGATTTCTGCAGGGTCGGCATCGGACCCTGCAGAAATCTCTTCACACCCTTTTTGAAGAACCCCATGCTGTACTCTATTGGGAAAACCACGGCAGGGACCTCATTCCACAGTCCGAGCGTCCGCGGAAGGACTCTATTACTAAACCTCCGTTTTCCGTCCGTCCGTCTTTTAGTGGGCTGTATCTCATGAACCGTAACAGGTACAGTTGAAATTTTCACAGAATGTGTATGATTTTCACGGCAAGGTCAAGTCCAATACGAACTCTTGACAATTCACGAGCCTGTAAAGACCTATTCAAGTACAAATACAACCAAAACCGTTTATAACGACTTCCGACAGTCGTTATAACCATCAACTATTTGCAGTAAACAAAAATGACGGGACCTCAGAAGTTCGTCGTAATACCCAATACGTCGTTTTAAGGCGGCCCTCTGTGGCCGGCACAACTTCAACGCATGCATAGTCTAAAAGCTTGTTGTTTCATCCAACGTAATGTTTGACTGCGAAAAAAGAGAGACAGCATCAGAGCCGTCGGTTATCAGTCGGTAAATTCCGCTGATCACTCACGGCCGCTTCGCTAGGTCGTCATTCATGATTTCGCATTCATAAAACTTGTTCCAGGAGTATACTTCTTGTGAAAAAATCTTACAAGTTTGTGAAAAAGAAGTTAGTTATTTAAAATCTCCAATACATTTGCAAGCCTGGTATCTAAATGTTTTCTTTACTTTTACAATTTATAGGTGGATTAGATATGGCCAAAGTTCAAGCAAAAACGCTGTTTTTCGGAGGCTTTGACTGAATTTATTTCACACTTTTTTTAAATTACGCCTAGATACACGGCTAGATATAGTGCACAAGATACTAATTTGTTCAAAACATCTAACGAAAAATGCTTAACAACGCCATGATAAGTACAGAGGTTTTATATGAAAAGTATGACGAATTGAGTTCTCTTAAGCGATGTCGTTATAAACGGTTTTGACTGTATTTCATTCTATCACCGAAAGCACGTTACTAGGGAATGAAAACCGGTTTCACCGAAAATCGAAAAACCGGTTATTGGGTACGGTTTTGACCAACAAGAAAAACCGGTTTCAAATAACACCAAAACCGGTTTTGCGTTTTTTTCGGTTTTTCTTTCAATGTTTGGAAAAACTAAAAAAGGAAGATTTGCCGCCGTTTTTTAAACTGAGTGCAATGTAGTGAGTATTTTTGTGATGAACTGAAGTGTGTTGATGTGTAGTTTATTGTGCTGGTAAGAAAATAACTTAAAATAATGATTGTTTTTATGATAGATATAAAACATGTAAAACTTTTTTTTACAATACTTAGGTAGCAAACAAGCGTACGGCCCGCCTGATGATAACCAGTTACTCTAGCCTATAGATTCTTGCAACATAACGGTGCAACATGGACTCCCCATCGGTGACTACGATGGATCAAGGTAACTGGGCATCAGGTCAATCAATTCTTCAGAGCACTGTCTGTTGGAAAAGCGGTTGAACACACATAAGAAGGCAGTCTCTCCTCAGACTAAGGGGCTTTAAAACACTTGTGAGCTCGGGATCATCGACAATTCTAACGGCACGTCGCTGAACTGAGTCTAAATACCCAAGCTGGTATCCGGGTGCCCACAGAAGACAGCATTACTTCATTTGGGCCAGACTTGCGACTTATATAGTTGCAGTCTTTGTCTCGATAAGAAGTACTGCTTCGCTCTATTAATCACACCGAGTTTTTTGGATATCTTGTAGATGACTTTGGAACAGAACGTCACTACAAATATTAACGTGAAGGATCCCAATGCTTTTCGTGATGTTGAGGGATATGTTCTAGAAATGAGGAGCCACAGCAAATGGACTTCTCTCAACGGTGAATTGCAGGCTTGCGTGTGATTTAGTGGGGTTGAAATAGACTAGGTTTAGTCGACCCCAATCGGAGTCACTAGTTTGTGTACTCTCGATTTAAGACAAGTCCTTCGCGCCTTTTATCCAATATAGAACGTGAGATATTTGCACGGTTCGTGTAATGAGCGTCCCATGTAATTTCATCTGCATAGCAATGAATGCTGGCAATAGAGAGTATATTATTCATACGCTGGAGGAACAGTGTTGGGGATAATTTAGAGCCTTTCGGGACGCCAGCATTAATGTCATGCTATCGGAGCAACTACTATCAACGAAGGCTCTTATGTATCTGCCAGACAGCAAGCAAGCAATCAGTCATGATTGGTGTTATTTTTTACCCGTCTGCACGACAGCAAAAACTAGGTAATATTTTTTTTATCTAAGGAAAACATTCGTATAATAATAACCACGTTTTAGTGTACACGCAAGTTGCTGTGCCGCTACAATATGCCATGTATATTACGTGTGAAATTAATATTATAACTTACGAAACATAAACGAACCGTGTAGTCTATATAAACGAGTATCTGATCTACAGAGTTAAATAAACGATTATTTCCATAAATTTTATGAAAAAGAGATGGATTGATTGTGTGAAAGATGATATTGGTAAGAAACGAGTGAATGTTGGTATAACGGATAGAAGAAGCGTATATATTGCGCCGAACCCAAATTATAGGGAACAGGACAGGCAAATGGTGATGGTGTCTTTGATGTTTCTTTTATACCCACTTCATTAACTTAAACTGACAATAATTCCTCAGTTTGCGATTTTTAAATCTTGGGCACGGTTATTATCTATAATTCGAGCTATAGAAATAACGTGAAAAAAAACGAGCGAACATTAAAAAAACCGGTTTAAAACCGGTTAACCGGTTTTTGTATCTCATAACCGAAATAAAAACCGGTTTTCATTTTGCCACGGTTTTGCATTCCCTACACGTTACAACCGCAACGCAAAATCAAACAGAATCATAAAGCCCAGTTTCCGAGGTGTAAGTTGACTCATAAACAGATAATCGGAGTGTTACATCGGTTATCATTCACACAGATTAATGGACCGCGTTGGAGCTGTTCCAAACATCGGTTAGTGGCCTCTACAGATCCAGTCTATGTGAACATGTGGATTCAGTTATGATTACAATATTGTGAAAATTATAACACCCAGTGTGTTGGCTTGCGTTCTTGGGGATCCAATATTTTCTGAAACAAAACGATGGGACTTCCAAACTTGGTGTCAGGTTCATCATCCTTAGACGCTTGCATCACTCGCGCGTTGCCGACCCTGCAGAAATCTCTTTACACCCTTTTTGAAGAACCGCATGCTGTACTCACTTGGAAAAACCACGGCGGGGAGCTCATTCCACAGTCTTGAGCTTCCGTGGTAGGAAGCTCCTTGGAAACTGCATAGCAGGAAACCATTTTGATTCCAATGTGTCCAATAGTCTCTTTGGATTCTGTTACCCTTGGTCACCTCCTAAATCTTTCCTAAATCACCCCCTATCAGGTATTTTGTTCTGTTTTGACTCAAGTAATTTAGTCTTACTATATCTCTTTCTAACAAAGAACTTCAGAAAAGGATGTAAGAAATCTAGTCCTGTCAAATTAGTCCAATTGTTTGTTTTCACAATAAATTTAATCTCCATCAAAATTGGTTAACTATTATACTATTGGTTATTTACTAGCTAATCAAATCGACAAATACTATTTTGACTTTCAATATTTTCTGTCCTTTTTCAATAATGTTTGTAAGAAAGAGATGTGATGTCATTATATCGGCACCATTGTCCGATAAAGTATAATAACCGCTCTGAGTAGGGGTGCAGAAATTGTTGCAACATTATAGAAAGATTAAATATTTTCCGTCCTTTTTCAATAAGTTTGTAAGAAAGAGATGTGATGTCATTAGTATCGGCACCATTGTCCGATAATGTAGAAAAAGCTGTATAGTATTGACTTGACTAAAATTCAATCATCTGGAGAGGGTAGTTCTGGCCTTTATGAACGCCACCTTAAAAACCGTGATATGGTTTTCGAGTCATAAGTGTACAGACAGACAGACAGACGTTGCGTAGTATATGATTCAGCTATAAATATAGTAATAACATGATGATCATAGAAGAACACATGACTGTGACGACATAGTACCTCGTGTGACAAGCGCTACTTAGAAATCGGAAAGGAAATTATTGCAAGCACGCTCGTTCATACATCTACATACCTTGTTCTCTTTTTATCGGTAGTTGACCACAATCTCACGACGGTAAGTGATCAGGTCGCAGAATTTGGTAAGCACACAAACCCTAGAAGAGATCTGACTCCTAAACTCAAGTTCAGCTGTCGGAATACACTGGTTGGTGCTTGGATATTTTCAACTTGAGGGCGGTAATCAGCCAGGAGGGTAATACAAAGTACCTAAGCATCGTGCTATGGTTTCCACACGATGTTTTCCTTTACCGAAAGCTCAATATGAGATTTTCTATCCCTATATCTAATCCACAATCTCCATTTCAGTTTTCACTTCCCGTATTCCCAAATTCAAAGGACAAGGCGTCAAGAAAAATACGAAAAAATCTTCTGCTAGATGATCGGCTGAAACTAATTCTCAAATTAGCAGAACAATAATCATTGCAAAACCTAGAACTTGAAAATTTCATGAACTGTCAACCACGTCCGTAGCATTGGCAACGTTCCATTTCGCACATGGGCCGTTTATAGTGGGATGATCTGAATAAGTGTTATTGCCTGTGTCATGTGTTGTTAGTAATGCTGTCCGTTTGTTTGGCATATTATAATTGAGTTGTCTTTCGACCTGCACCAAAAGATATGCCGTTCCGAGCCAGGTCTTTCCACAAGCTCCAGGCTTTGTAGGACCCATTTTTACAAAGTCTAATATTCAATGAACTCTTAAAGTCACTATCCTTGGACCTGTCACCAATAATAGCCAGATAATTATATTCCACCCAGCTTCAAAAGGTCGACTAAATGTAAAAATGATTTTCCGCATGACCAACGCAAATTTTCTCAGTGATTTTCCTGAAGTCGCCAAACAATTCCTTTTTTCAGGACCATTAGAAGATCCTCGATATACTCTTTGTAAACTACTTCGAAGACGACTGGAGCGAACTAAAGGTATGGTACAAATTAGGTGACGATTTATCCTCAACGTCCTTTCATACCTCATCAGCAGGGAAGCCCACCGTTTAACATAGGTTATACCGACTGCCGAAAAATCAAAATCAGCAAAATCAACCTTCCGAACCGTGCATTAGAGTATTAGAGTTTGACTATTCATAAGTGCCTGTGAAGGCCTATTTGATGAATAAATTATTTCATTTCATTTCATTTCATTTCATGCCTTGAGCGCCCTGCTAATATAGCCAGATCTATCTAGTGCTAATATCTCTCCTTCTGAAAATCTCGAGCATCTTCCTTCCGAGGGGGATGGCTGGGACCACATTTCTTCACGGGTACAAGGTACGGGTTTGCGGAAGCAAACCTACAACAGTCGACTAGTCTCAAATCAAGACCGGGTGACGAATGACAAAACATATTTCTGAACGATGAATAATGAATCTATTTCCGTACCTTCCTAGAAATACTTTAACGATCATTTGACGTATGAGACACCTCTTGACTTAAGACATTATGGCGTCCAATTATGGTGGTTTTGAATTTCTTTACGGATACTGCAAAAATATTGTTTTAAATTTAGCTTTAGACAGGCCAAAGACCTTTACAGGACGTAGTATGTGATCAAAAAATGCCTATTAAATATAAATATTTTTCATTTCAAATATTCATTCTAGCCTTGAAAGTTCCCAAATTGTAAGTATTGAATTATCGGAAACAGAATGTAACATTGTTACCAACATTCCCTCATTCCTTTAGAAATCCTGGATCTTTTAATCGTGGTGTTAAGGAAATCGATTCTCACGCGCATATTAGTATTTCGAAAGTTTAAATAACCAGAAGAAATCGAGATCGAGTGGTCAAAGCAAGCAGATTCGAAAGATTACAAGAAGACAATTTTAGGAAAGACCCGAGTGCAGAACTTGGTCCTAATTCATCGCATTGTTTACATACATTTGTCGATATTAATGTCAAATACGCTCTGACAAGTGGCACGAGAGGAAATATACTCAGCCACTGCTATGATGATTGATTTATCAGGAGTTGGAGGCCCAGAACAGAAGGCAATACAGAGTACGCCGCGTCCGTTATCATGAGTAATTACTCCAAATTGACGCGGCTCGTTTTAATCAAACCAATAATAATTTATTACAATGTTCATCCTCATTTATGGTCGTGACATGGCCGTTTTATATATGTTGTTCTAGTCTTTAGTTCGCCTAACTGATATTCAGACATAGCAGAGTCAGACACGTTTTTTGTAATTTTTCATTGTATGTTTTAAATACATTGACTGAATCCTGTCCCCCATAATACAGGCTCTTGCCTAGCTTGGGTGTCAGTGTTCAATTTTCGTGCAACAAACACATACATGACTCTCTTGTGTGCATTAATCTTGTATAGCTGTTAAAATATGTGTTTTTATGAATAAATTATTATTATTATTTATTATTTATAGTCCATTGAAAATATTTTTTTTTGGGCTTAGCGTGCATTTGTAAGAGAACGCATAAATATCAAGGGGGGTAAATTTTTAAGTTAAATCCAGTTTGTGGGGTTCCAACCCTTTTCCCATGGCCGCCATCTTAAAAGGGGTTCAAATGGTTTTTATGGTTTATATGACGAACTATAGGTCTCACAAAAAAAATTGGTGGACATTTTTTGTTGCAAATAAGATTATCTATAACTTTTGTAAGTAACTTTTAGTCGTAGAACCAAAAATAAAAAAGTTATAAGCGAAAATAATCTATAGCTCTCCGAGAATAATCTCTCCTTGCCGCACTATGTCTATCCCTTTTTGGCTCATGGGCTATCAAAACTGCCCTTAATAATGGTCATAGTTTAGTTCTGTTTGTCCTACATTCAGACAGTACAGAAGAAATTGATGATGTCACCAAAGGAATATGCTCTCAAGCCTACCAGCGAGTCCCATCTAGTGTTTTTTTAAATACCGTGTTTTCGACGATACTTTCTTAGTCTGTTTTTTTGTTTTTCTATGTAGAATACATTACCTAATCGAAAATAAACCCTATGTCATTTTTGTAGGTTCCAAATTCAATTATTTAATTCTCAAATCTTGATCTAAGCTTTTTACAATCTTTTATTTAACTTGCAATGTATGTATGCTTTGTTCGGGTGGAATCTTGCAAGTCGAATTTCACACACTTCCAGTGGTCGGATTGACTTGATATTTGGTATGCATTAGTATATTGGATGACAATGCAAGTACAGTGAACAAAAAGTACAGTCACTCAAAAAAGCTTGTATAATTTTTTATAACAAAAACCTTACTTCTACTTACTTGAATTACTTCTACTTATTTTTTTCTTTGTATTTATTAATAATAATATATATTTTCTTAAATCTATGTATTTATTTACATAAAGACTTATATTATTGTATGTACCTATGTATTTTTATTTACCTATTTTTGTTATAAAAGTATACACCACCGTCTAATAACGTATCTAAATTCCTCTCCATCCTAAGGTTGTCTGGAAGAGATCGCTTTTTAGCGATAAGACCGCCTATTGTACTTACAGTAATTTCCTTAATTGTAAGCATTTATTTTTATACTCTGTTTAAATACTTTTGTACAATAAAGAGTTATCTATCTATCTATCTTATTCTTTCTATAAGACAACTCTCATATTAACTACAAATCTAACCATCGTTTGTCTTTGACCAACAATACAATAATACCAACGGCCAACAATCATTTCATAATTACTTCTGAGAACTCACATGTATTGTTTTGTACCAATTGCAATTAGTTTGCCAACTGTATAATTATCTACGGGGGGGTGCGGTGGGGAGATAGTGCCACAGTATATTGAACACAGTGGCATAGCTACTCGAACAACCAGAGATTGAAGTTTCATTGGAAAATCATCGGAAAACAATTATGGGACCATTATGCCGCCATTCTGACGCGATTGTGTTAGCAGACTACCAAAACTGTAAAATGTCACAATTTTGACATCACTGAAAGTTCATTGGAACACAATTGAAATAGCAGACTTGGGGCCCAGTTGTACTATCATACTTATCATGTTAAGAGTTCGTAAAAAAAGTGACTTGAGAACATCGAAATAATAAAACTAAAGAAATGTAACTCGAGCTCAAAAATCATTCCACGCAAACTGAACCGCGGTGGGCGTTGCCAAAAAAGAGAGACTCACCGCGCTGACAGTTCGCCGGTATCATTGAGTCGATGCGTTCGTGTCGCGAGGGACTTAGAACTGTGATTATTATTGTGTTTTGCGTTGTTTACATTGTGCAAATATGCCGTCATGTGTTGTTAAGTGGTGTAGAAGCCATACAGATATGAAGAATGCTGGAATCACTTTTCATATGTGAGTAAATAAACATTTTGAAATCCTATACTTGTGACTCTGGAAAGTGTTATGCAACATGAACGCAACATGCGTATTTATTTAACACGTTTTGATATTTCACTTAAACTGTGATGCACTAGTATCTATAATTATAAAGAGGATAGAACCTTTGTGGCATAGCGTGCCAGCCGCCATTTTAGTTTTTTTTTTTTCAATAAAATAATCTTATCCATCTTTTGTCCCGTTTTGACGTCGGATGTCAAAGAAAAACAAAAGTCAAATAAGGTTATAATAATATTATTTTAAGAGCTTGTGGTTCGCCCTCTGATCTGACCTTAACGCGACCCATCACTCTATAATTCGTATGTAAAAACCATAAACTGATTTAAATACTTCTTAATTTTAGATCCATACAATTATAACACATAAAGAAATATTTTAATCCAAAAAGCACATCACAAACTTTTAAATGAATATAATAGAGTGGTATAGTTAAATTACTACTTATATGCATAGTGCAAATATACGATACTTTATCCTCTTACAATCAATGCATAACATCGTCCACGCATCTCGCACTGCAGCAGGCGTACAAACCAATTAGCATTATCTGTCTCGCCGAGAACCAATCATCGCGCTTGCCGGAATACAACGCGTTAGGCAAGCGCAGCTAATTGGCTTATTTGCATGTGTGTTCTTTCGTTCGAATACTAGAGATATTTTGTCAATGTAGTGAAGTGTGGAGCCGAATTTCGCGTTGATTTTGTTCACAATTACGCTTCCTTAGTTTTATTATTTCGATGCTTGAGAAAGATTTTTTTTACGTAACCGAAAATTTTCAGTCTGCTGTTTACTTTTATCGCACTAAAGGTTTTTTTTTTTTTTTATACAACTAGGTCGGTAAACAAGCAAACCGCCTGATGGTAAGCGGTTACCGTAGCCATATGGACGCTTGCAACACACGAAGCATCGCTCACGCGTTACCGACCTTTCCCCCCTCCCCTATGAGCTCTGGTGACCTTACTCACGCGCAGGAACACAACTTTACACGACATAAAGTTATTTGGCTGCGGTATTCCGTAAGCTGGAGGTACTTCCCCAGTCGAGCTGCTCATTGAGCGAATAAACGCTATGCTCTACCTCTCTCAAACTGTTGAATTCGTAAAATGTTGATTTTTACATTAGGTTAGTTAAGCAGACTCCTAGAATGGAGGACATATGTAAACCTGCCCCAGCCTTGGCCGAAGATGGAAAGCACTAAAAAGAGCTGGCTCTCAAATGCAACTAAAACAGTCACTGCCTTGCCGAGTTTCTTGCCAGAGTCTTCACAGTTTAAGTATGTTACGAACCGATGGTAGACTTAATTATTACGTTTATCAGAGCGTTAACTCGATAAACGAGTTGTGTTTCAACTCCCGCAACACATCGATAGATTTTCATCTTCAGGACGGTAGAAATCCAAACGCGTATATGAAATGACTGATTTTAAAGTGCGCATATATTGCTAGATTTGTCTTAAACTCAGACTTTCTTATTAATAAATAAGGTGTAAGTCAAGTATAGTTAAACCTAGGTTTAAAATATATCCGTCACTTTCTAATGTCATATAAACAAAAAGGGATGAGGCTATCTTAATACCTGGTTAGACTGACTTACACCTTATTTATTAAAAAGGGGGTGAAAGGCTTATTCCTCACGTTTTGTTCGACTTTTTTAAAGTGCCCTACTGAATCAAGCCCGTACCTTGACCTTCACCGCGGCTGACGACACAGAACCATCTGTCATCCGACATGACTTACTATTCTTATTTTAACTATGACAATACAATGGATGACCCGTCAACCGCGTGACACGCGCCCGCGCAACGCAGGCAGACAGCGCGGCGCGGATTATTGCCATGATATTTTTCTATGAGAATTTTCCTTAAGATTAATGTTTAGAAAATAATAATAAATATCCTAGGACATCCAAACAAGGCTACCTTCATAAATTTTACTTTGGATAGGCCAGTGTTTGACCGCAATCTCACCATGGTAACTGATGATGTGTCCGAAGGTGGTGCACACACAAAGCCTAGAAGGAACTGGCTCTCAAGCGCAGCTGTCGGAACACACCTATAGATGCTTGGCGACAGATTGTCAACTTGAGGGTTGTAACCAGCTAGGTGGGATCTGATCCCAAACTAAGCAGAGCGTGTACTATGGAAACCAGATTACTGAAAATAGGAAAGAATTTTCTGAATTTCAAGTTATTAATAGAGGATTGTTGGTAACACAGCAGGGCGGAAATAACTTATAATTCATTCTTAGAAACAGTATTACAATCAAAACTATCAGAAATATTCACGTGATATCAGATAAGGGTATATTATAAAAATAAAATATTTTTATAAACATATCTACACGCAATTGATAACGATAAAAACATTTAAGGTCGAGTTTTCAAGTTTATAACAAATCGTATGACAATTTCATGTGAAGAGTACTTCCATGGTGTCCAATTGTCGCATCTTCGACATGGATGTCGAATTAGACATTTGGCGAAAAACATGGTATCTATTTTTTTAGTAAGCTCTGCGGTTCTCAAACTTTATGGCGACGGACCACTTTGGAAAACCTATTTACCTAAACATAAAAAAAAAATTAACACGCACACTTATTTTAGCGTTAGATACCCTATCCACACTAATATAATATCTATCTATGTTTGATTGTTTAACATGCTAAACTCTGGAACTACCAATCGGCTCCGAAAAATTCTTTTACTAATAGGCAGTTACATAATCCCCGAGTGTCAAAGGCTACTTTTTATCCCGGGAACGCGGGGAAAACCTTGGGGGATAGCTAGTTTATTAAATAAGGTAATATAGGCTACAAGTGCTACAACACGGGATAAAACTTTTCATCAACAATTTCGCGAATGATGCCGCAGTAAATAGCTAGTCAACTAATCGTGTTACAGTGTCGCGACATTGACACATATCTTGTACAGATACCATGTTATGCATCATAATAGTCGGCGCGTGTGTGATATACCAGGTTTTAACTAATTCAGCTCATGCGATTAGCTGTTTTTCATTGGCATTGACCAAACGTAAAAGCCAAGCCGCAGAGTCTAAAGACAAAAGTCTGCCTGCCATGACCTACGGAGCGGAGACGTGGACACTGACGCATAGACGAAGCCAAAAATTAGGTCACTCAACGAACTATGGAAAGAGTTATGCTGGGGTATTCGTTGAAGGATAAAATACGCAATGAGGTCAGCCGATAAAGAACCAAAGCTTAAAAAATATGCACGCTTATGTAGTAATGAGCCAGTCACGCCTGCCGAAGAACCGACGTTGATGAAGCAGACGAGTCTTAGAGTGGAGACCGCGTCTTGACAAGCGTAGCGTCTTGACGACCTCAAAATTTTGGCCGGACTGGGCTGCACGCGGGTGGCAAGGAATCTGAAGGAGTGGCCCGCTCCGGAAGAGGCCTATCCAGTGGACTGATGATGATGAAAGAAAGCGTCTCACGGCTATGCTACACGGTGGGATGGGAAAGTAATTTTTTTGTAGGTAGGAAATATCATTTAAAGCCTTCATTTCATTTCACATTAAGGCGATGATAGCTCAGTGGTAGTGACGTCGGTCACTATGGTACGAGAGCTACCAACGTTTTGGAGAAAGAACTTTAGCAAGGCTGATTTTTTTATATTTCCTTGCTCATAGAAGCCTGATTGAGATGCACCAACTCTGACAGCCGGAAGTGGTTGCGTTTCCTTCTGCGCATCCTGTTTGTACTGGTGAAAATTTCGGAGTTTGAAACATTTTAACATTTTTTAAATTTTTTTCATCACTTTTTCCGTCCTCTTAGCAAATATTTTTTTTTATTGGATGAGCGTTATGTGATTACTACTACGTGCGAGATGCTATTTTAGTTGTGAAAAAAAAAATAAGAACATTTTCAAAAAGCAGAAATCTTAATATGATAAAGTTATGCTAGAACGTAAAAATATTTTGCCAGGTGGAAATCTGGTTGCATAAGAGTATACAGACCAATAGTGTTGATTCTCGCGAGGGACGCGCATCCTATTATAACAATTCTTTTCGTAGTTATCATTTAACCGCGATCCAAAGATTAAGATCGGCTTAAGAATATATTGTGGTACTCGAATATCTGTTTAGATTACCTTCGACCAACAAGTATGAGGATTCAATCACTGCCTAAAAATAGACAACAAACTGCTTTGTCAGAGAAAGTCATGACAATTAACGAATGCCTACAAGCACGTCTATAAGATCAGTTTATATTAAGATTTATTACATATTCAGATTCTTCATTATCAAGCTCGTCAAAGCCCAAATCAGAGAGATTAAATAATAATAAATAAATAAATATAAATATCCTGGGACATTCCTCATACACGGTCAATAATATAAAGAATATTCTTAATGAGCTATTTATTCGGTAACAATTGAAATAAAGACACATAAACAACTTGGTAATAAAAATCAAAATATTTTAGTTTCATTATAAAATAAAATAAAATGCATTTATTTTCAGACAACAGGGTCCATAGATTGTTAGTAAATACACAAAAAATAGCTAAGTTAGTACAAATTTTAAACATTAAAACAACAGAAAAAGAACGACAGGCAGTTTATGAAGCATAACGCATGACGTGCAGCTTCATAAACCTGCCTAAAGTAGGCCCATTTGCCCTCACAGCAAACACGTTCAGAATGATGTTGATGCTCCCTCTCACCCTGTTCAAAATAGAGGCCACTTGTTTGCGCATTATGGCGAAAAAATCGACCGTATGCGCATCTGCAAACATGCCTGAAGCTCTAAGTAAGGAGGAAGCCTCAACAGTAGAGAGTTGTATGCTTTTTGGGTATAAAAAATAGCCAATAGGCTGCTGGAATAAAAATTTTGGCAATATGCCTTAAAGAGTGGGATCTTGACATTGACTGAGCTACCAGCAAACCTACGAGCCAGCATATTTGCCCGCACTGCCAACGCTCTGCGCTCCCTTTCTATATCACAATCATCTTTGAGGTCTTCAGTCACAATAAAACTTTTTACCACAGTGTATTGTTGTATTGTATGTGTAGTGCCATTTAGGGTTACTGGAGGGATATATGACGGACTTTAATTTCTACCCCTAAACACCAACAGTTCACTCTTGCTTGAGTTATATTTTAAACCATGATCCTCAGCATAAGCTTCACATATGAATAATGGTTTCCTAATACTACCAACCGTAGGAACCTGCAGCACCATGTCATCGGCATAGCTTATGTTATTTACACAATTACCAGATGGTAAATCACTGATCAGAGAGCTCATTTTGGCTGTCATATAGATATATGATAGCCAAAATGAGCACTCTGATCAGTTTTGCATTCCCTAATTGCATTAGACCATTTAACAAAATTTATCTGTTTGTTATACCAGACGGATAGTGTAGTAACTAATTCCACAGGGACACCTCCCTTCCTAAGCTTATCCCACAGGATATTATATGATGCTAGATCAAAAGCTTTAGAAAGGTCCAGGAAACATGCATTCACGAGAGTTTTCCTATCTGTGTAGTATTTAACCGTATGTTCTAAGGTAAAATATAGCACTCTCAGTAGACAGCCCCTGACGAAAACCATATTGAGCATCATGTAGCTTCATGTATCTCCTGACTGAGGTTATGAATTATTATTAAAATTATAATGAGACTGTCTAGAAAAATGTTGACTACCCCTGAGGCGTCACTTGGTTGTCAATATGACAATGAAATTTCTTTGTTTAAATTGTTTAGACACCAGAAATGAACTAATGCTAACTTGGAATTTTGGAAATTTTCGTTTTTTTCTGCCAAATTGTTTATCTTAAGGATATTTTTTTATCAAATTAAAAAATAAATAATTAAAGCAGTTCCAAGAAATGGCACAGCGCTAAGTAAATTCACTTTTTGCGCTCGCCCGTTATATTACGCTAATTTTTAAATTTTTGGTTAAAAGCCTTGCAATTATAATCTTAAGGCCCCAATGCCACGGAGAGATATATCAGCAAAAGACAGCAAGAAAACATTTTAATGTAGAAAACCCTCGTGAATGCATGTTTCCTGGACCTTTCTAAAGCTTTTAATCTAGCATCATATAATATCCTGTGGGATAAGCTTAGGAAGGGAGGTGTCCCTGTGGAATTAGTTACTACACTATCCGTCTGGTATAACAAACAGATAAATTTTGTTAAATGGTCTAATGCATGCAATGTCTGATCCATACAAACTGGAATGTGGAGGTCTGACATCGCCAAGGTTATTCAATATTTATGTAGATCAACTGATCAGTGATTTACCATCTGGTAATTGTGTAAATAACATAAGCTATGCCGATGACATGGTGCTTAACCATGACATGCCATGGTTTATTGTGACTGAAGACCTCAAAGATGATTGCATCGACCATAATAAGGTCAAGGTATCAAGGAGGGTAAATTCATTATATTATTATTCATTATAATAGTGGATGGATGTCCGAAAAGAAGTCCGAATAAGAAATAGATGAATTGTGTGAAAGATGAAATTAGTAAGAAAGGAGGACATGCTGATATAATGGTCGAATTGAAGCAGCGCAAAAATTGCACCGACTCCATATAATTAGGAACAGGGTAAGAAAACAACGAATTAAATAAAGTAAAAGTATATTAAAAAGTAAAAACCATCGTGTTATCTAAATGAAAAAAATAATAAGGAGAAGAAGCGACGCAAGAAACTCCTCATGGGCTCGACAGGTTTATTGTTGTAATTTTACAATTAAATTAGCACTTTAATTACACCTACAGTATTAATAAATTAAAAGTTTTAGTAACGGGTGAAATAGCAACTGCACTTAGAGGTGTGCATAGGGGGGCTAAAAAAGAAGCTAAAGCAATATTGCTACGGAATCCATATTTTCGATTTTCTTTTTGGTAAAATAGTTACTCATTATGTTCAATTCAATTCATTAAAAGACTCGGAATTGATGAATTACTTAAATTCTGCTGTAAATTCGAAAAAATGAATTGCGTTAGCAATATTGCTTAGCTTCTTTTTTAGGGGGCTAGGTCGAGTGCTTGCGATAGACTGCCTCCTCTAAATGCTACACGCAAACTTTTATTAACTTTGCTATTGATTTTATGGTCAGTGTTGCCACTTAATCAATCTTTCTAATGATCCAAATAAGTCGGACCAACTATTCAGTTTCCCGATACATAATTTATATTAAAAAAAATATTAAATCCTAACTTCCTAACTAATATTATAAATGCGAAAGTGAATTTGTTTGTTTGTTATGCCTAGAAGGAGTTAGGCTACTTTTTATCCCGGGAACACGGGTGAAACCGCGGGGGACAACTAGTACAAAATATTTTCGGAGATTTCTCAGTTTAAGTGTATTTCGAATCGTCGATAGATTCAACTATAACGTTCATAAGTGCCTTATCAGAGCCTAACCTGAATAAATAACTTTTTTATTTGGATTTTGAAAATAAAGTTATCTTATTCTTTCCTTCAAATAGCTCTGGTTTAAAATAAACTTTTTCGAGTTAGCATTTTGTTCATTGCTGCTATCGATTGGGTCTCTAATTCCATTTCCGGTACTTGCTTTCCGTGTGCTGAAATGATCTTAAATTAGTCTTTGTACCCTTATGCAACCATATTTCCATCTGGCAAGGTTTGTTTTAGGTTCATTGATAGCATAACTATATAATGTTAAAATTTCAGCTTTTAGAAAATGGTTTAGAAGAAAATATGTCATTCACAAGATTCACAACTAAAATAGCATCTGGCACATAGGTAGCAACCACATAAAGCTCTGTCGATTTAAGTTTAGGTTGCAATAAGTCTGTAGAAAATGGTGAAGAAAAAATTATTCGTGCTAAAATGGTTTAGTGGGTTAAAAATCGGAATTTATCACTAGTACAAATAGGATGCGCAAAAGGAAACGCAACCACTTCCAGCTGCCAGACTTGGCGCATCTCTATCAGGTTTTAATGCGCAAGAAAATATCAAAAATCCAGCCTTGCTAAAGTTCTTTTTTTCGCGATGTTGCTAGCTCTTATACCACTACCACGGAGCTATCATGTCGGTCGGACCGAGACGAAGGTCCCGGGTTCGAATCCTACAATGCGCTTGAGCTTTCGGTGAAGGAAAATATCGTGAGGAAACCATAGCACGGTGGTAGGGTACTTTGTAGTACCCGCCTGGCTGGCTACCACCCTCAAGTTGATAATCTGTTGCCAAGCACCTTTCGGTGTGTTCCGACAGCTGCACTTGAGAGCCAGTTCCTTCTAGGCTTTGTGTGCTTACCACCTTCGGGCGCCATCATCACTTACTATGGTGAGATTGCGGTCAAACACAAGCCTAAAAATAGTAAAAAAAATAATCTCTTGTGTCTTTTGAGTTCTTTTGTGTGACAATTCTTTTGTGTTACTGTCAATTCCGTTTGTTTTTCATTAACACGAATATTTAATGTCTTTCACATTTATACGCAGTAGTTGCTCTATGATATAAAGACATAAAAATATATTAAACCTAGAACGAAATACAATTTTCAGTTGGTAAAGTTAGAAAAATGCAACTGGGAAGCTACTGAAGCCGGTAACACGTCCGTAACTCATTCACGACCTCGATTCTTATGAACGGCAATAGGGTTGCCGAGCGTACATTTAACATATAATTTAAAAACAACATAATATAGTATACAGTTAGAATTATGATCAAATAAACTTGAACGTAACAGAGAGAAATTCCATTCATCAACCATTTATCGGATTACGACGAAACACTAGAGTGAGTAGTTGTACGGAGGTTGGGGAAGGTTTCCGGGGTTTCTGACACAGAAATAGGCGTTGCAAAGCATGCTAAGCATTAACTAGTTTCTGACAAGCTGATTGGTCGTTACTGTTATTAATCAGTGCAAAATCACTTACTAGTTGCGGAATTGGATGCTAAAGGGATTTTTTTCTCGACGCTTTAAATATTGTAGTGTTTAAAATTTGTCTCAATCTATATTTATACCTGTGTACATTTGAGTAATTTATTTACAAATGGTGACATCGAACTGTATAAAAAAACTACCCGCGTTCCCGAATAATCTTACGTTTTTCCGGAAAAGTATGCTTTATGATATTCCAAGTTATAATCTGCGTGCCAAATATCATCATGTTTGGTTGGTTATACCGCTGAGGCGTCAAATGGGCGTCAATAACAAAACAAACAAACACAATTTCGAATTTATTATATTAGTATAATAGCCAACCCTAGCGTTAGAGCTATGAACAAAAATAATGCGCGCACGCATGTTTACACCGCAGCTCTATCCGAGTGTTGATCGCGGAAAACAACCGACGATCCGACGATAGGACATTGCCTGCGAGATATGCGATAACGGCCTGGCCATTCCACTATTAATAAACACTCGTTTAAAACTCGAGTTATTTTGTCATATTAATATAAAATGCGAAAGTATGTCCGTTTTAATGATTTTTTTACGGTATGGTGAGTTGAGAACCAGTTCCTACTATACATAGAAGTAATTTTGATCAAGTAGACTCTCTCTCTCTTCATGAGCACATTTTCGGGGCCAAAATTACCTATCCAGGACTTTTGTTCTGGATAGATCTATATATATGGACCTCACATAAGATTTTGACATGGATCGAAAAAGCTATAACTTCAGCCCAAGTTTATCGACTGCTGAATAGTATTCCACCGCAAATAGCCTCGGCCGCAGGTATAAAATTAAAAAATATTCAAAACACCCGTTTTGAGCGGATGACTAGCTCCAAATAGATGAGTATTTATAAACAGGCAGTCCATGCGGGGATTTTCCGTAATTTTCACCTAGCCGGCTGTTTTTGGCAGCTATCTACCAGATGTTTTGATGATTAGTCTATGATATGGATTGTTTGAATTGGCTTCGGGAAAGGCTGAGTTTTTCTGGATTTTCCAGACAGCACCACCATGCAGTTTCAGATCACTATAGCTGTTTAGGTGAATTAGAACACCGTGAGGATTTACCATCCTGGGAAACCATGAGAAGTTTTAAAAATTCGACTCGCTTGGTGGACTATGGTGTCTTTATTGGGAGATTGGAGAAATGCCCAATGAGGACACGTAGCTGGAGAGAGATTGGACCAGTAACAGTTTAGGAGATGCTTAAGTATGCTTACGCGACCAGTAACCACGTGGCCGAAACAACGATGCCGGCGAAAGAACAGAGAAAGTGTCAGAGCATCGTACCGATCTGAATCCTCTACCAGTACTCTCACGTGCTTAAGTGTCGCCGCGTATAATTCTTAGTAAGCGACCAAAACATACCAAGCCCACTCTAAATTTATATCGGCTGCCAAAAATATACTAGACATTTCGTCTGTCACGCGACTACGGCAATCACACTCCGGGCGGAAACATTATTAAATGATTTAGGTACGAAGTCAGATCAGGTGTTATATGACATATCAGCGAGATGTAGAAATGAGGGGTGACTGAATGACACACAAATTGCCAAAACGGCTTTTGGTTGAATCTTCTAACCACACAATTGAGAAAACAACCTGATGAGTAGATAGAAGATAGGTTTTACATGGAGTGATGACGTGGATCCAATTGCCTGAAGATCGTTGGTTAAGGCGGTCTTAAGGAATATCTTTCGGAATCGACATTTGTCGTAATGCTGAACTCTGATTGGTTCTATTGCTCGCTTTGGAGCCTATTCACGCTATACGTAGCATAAGAGGCTTAGCTGCAGGCATGTAGCAGGAAATCTTTGGCTAAGAAGTATATACAAATTCAAACGAGCCCACGAACAAAGACAGAAACACCAAGCCTGCGTGCCAAGAATCTGCTAATCCGTAGACTGTGTGGTTAGACTATGGCATTAATCTCCTCATTACTGGCTCCTGACGTAACAATAACAGCATCTTTGCAAATTCTTGATAAATCCTAATATTATAAATGCGAAAGTGAGTTTGTTTGTTACACCTTCACACCTTAACTACTCAACGGATCATCATGTTTTGCATGCAGATAGCCTATGGTATGGAGAAGGACATAAATATACTTTTTATCCCGGGAACGCGGGTGAAACCTCGGCGAACAGCGAGTCTTCTATTAAAAATATACTTAGTCATTAATTTTATCATAGGTCAAAAGGAAAAATACTAATATTACGTCACCCATCCAATGTTTTGGTCAAAATAAACACAAGTCACCTGACATCACTCATTACTTGAGATAAATACTTCATAGCAAAATGAAGTCATCGCAATCTAGTCTGTTTTATTGCACATCTACAGAAAATACATTATATGAAACACTAGTTGCTACCCGCAGATTCTCTCGCGTCTGTTCCAGCTTATGATCTACCCGCGAGTAAACATGACGATTGTTTGTGCAGTTGAGACGTGAAGAGGTAACAAACAAAGAAACTGACATTCGCATTTATAATATTAGTAAGATTTTGTTCAATGGAGTTCTTGGACCTCTTGCAGCAGTTGCAGCACTTCATCTAATTCAATCATTCTATATGGGTCTTATTACAAAGGCGCCTGGAAGATCTCTTCCGAATTACCTTTGTCTCAAGTTACTTCCTTAGACATCCTTCACACACGCCGATTAGCTAACTGGAAACCAGCAAACTGACCACCCATAAGGAATTAAGTGTTGCATTCAAGCTTTTTGGTGTACAATAAAGAGCTATCTATCTGACTGATATACTACCAACAGCACCAAGTCGACAACAAGCAAGAGAGGTAGAGCATATAACTCAAAGAGCATCTCGACTGGGGAAGTAACTCCACCTTACAGAATACCGCAGACAGATAACTTTATGTTGTGTTCCTGCGCGTGAGTAAGGTCGCCAGAGCTCATTGGGGAGTGGGGAAGGGTTGGTATCGCGTGAGTGTTGCAAGCATCCATATGGTAACCGCTTACCATCAGGTGGGTGGCTTGTTTACCAACTTCATCGTATAAAAATGCTTGTAAATTGTTCAAGTTCGTCGTAATTTCTGACTATTAACAGTTGCCAAATAATAAAATCAATATCAGTGAATGTATCTTTAAATCAATTGAAGATCGTTGTACATTCATATATTCTGCTATGGAACTTGGCACCCGTTCAGATCACCATTCTTTTATCGACGCCGACAACCCCGAACGTCATTTGACTTGGCCCCCTTTTCACAGTAATGCTTTTGGTGCTTCTTCACCTTAGCGTCTGATCAAATTTTTAACCCACAATATTTTACAAAATGTCGTATCAACAACAGTGGAAAAGCAACGCGGAAGCCCGCAACCAATAAACAAGATAAATAATTTATTATATAATAATATATCTAAGTGATATACAGGTCGTTGTTTTGGTCAGCGACGAGCGACTCAGGGTCGATAAAACAAATGATACTGGTGCTAAAAAAAAATATAAAAAAATACTTTATTTTTTTTTAATAATAAAAATAAAAAAATTAAAATTTTGAAAATCATGTAATAAGCTAAAGTATAGACATTATACTCAACGGGAGTAAGAGGGAGTAAAGGGGTGGGCGATGGCGGCTTGCACCTAGCTTTAGACTGTGCACGTGCCTAGTAACCATACTTTGCGGTAATTTTATTTCAAATTGAATAAGGTATTTCTCAACATATTTACAGTATTTAATGGAATTAAGTCCATTTTTGGGGAAAATATATTTTGTACTACCGCTCCTGGGTCGCTTGTCGCCGACCAAAACAACACCCTGTATATCAGCAATGATGTTTTGGTGAGTACACATAACATATAACGGAGTAACAGACAGCTCGCAAACTGATAACGATATTTACACAATATTCGCATTATGACTGTGTGACTCAAACTTTTATCGTAGGCCCTAGGGGCTAGAGGTAACGGCTGCCCTGGGCTTTCCCCAGCCATTAGGGGGCGCTATATTGTTATGTAAGTCCCAGGATATTCAAGCCATCAATCTTTTATCTCTCATATCATTGATCACACAGTACATCTTTTTTTGGGACATATGCCTTTCATTTTGATTCTTTATTACGCTTACAGATAATAAAGAATCAAAATGCAAAGTGTTACATCAAAAGCTAAGGCACTAAACTCCTTATCGCGTCACAATAAAGTGTATCTGTTAAATCTATGGTTATTAATATAATAATAAAGATGAACATTATTGTAAAGAGATAGGGTTAATTTTGCTTTGACATCCATAAACGTCAAGTGATTAACAGAGTGTAGGGTGTAGATAGAGGTAGGGTTAATCCATGTGTAACACAAATAATGTGATACATCATACGTCTTATAAACTATTAACATTGTCTATAAATTGGTTGATGAAGGGGCTTATGTCAAAAGTTTGACAATCTCTGTACCTTATGAATACTTATCTGACAACGTGCTCGCGCATTTTATTGTATAATAAGTAGTTTTTTTGCAACAATATTACTCATATCACTGAATGGCAGATGGGCTGGGGAATTCAAGGCATAGTAAAGATCTACTATTTGAAAATGGACCTTCCATATGAAGTAGTGATCGCACAGTGGCCTAAATCGACCGTAATAAAAAAAAGGTTGTGTGTAAAATTCAATTGTAGCTCCGTGCACCCCCATATAAACTTTAAATTTACCAAATCTCTGAATCTGTGCATTTTTTTAAAATTAAGGATATGAGCTTGCGTTTCCAATAAATTTTTCCAGCTTCTTAAATCCCAGGATTAAAACATCATTATCATCATTCCAGGATTTTAGAGGAGGTACTATCCACTCTATATTACTTCTTCAACGTTTAGGTAAAATGCTATACCTATTCCGATCTCTGATCATTATTCAGGACTAATACATGGAAAAATATCACACTTTATGGACATTGTCATGAGTCAATTTACAAGAGACCACATGGTACCTATAATCCCACCAAAAACATTCTGTAAAAAACTAGCCAAGTCTCGATGGAGCTGCTTGTTTATCTCTAAAAAGTAATGAAATCTAGACAAAGTCGTGCCAAGTCTAAGGTTCCTTACTGCGATTTCTTTATTATTATAGTTAATTTGTGTGACTTGGCCGCTGAACATTCTTTATACGTTAGTGGGTACAAGTACAGATTGGTGTACCCTTCAACGGCCAAGTCACACAACATTAACTATAATAATAAAGAAATCGCAGTAAGGAACCTTAGACTTGGCACGACTTTGTCTAGATTTCATTACTTTTTAGAGATAAACAAGCAGCTCCATCGAGACTTGGCTAGTTTTTTACAGAATGTTTTTGGTGGGATTTCACTTCTTTTTGTAGAAAATGAAACGGCCCACCATGTTGAATATTTTTTGTAAAGGCGCTATGTCGATCTCTAATAGTTTGGTTGGGCTCTTGTGTTTTCTAATCAGGGTCACCAGGTACTCCAGATCTTCGATTATCCTAGTTTTTATAGTTTTCCCTTTATGTGGCCATTAAACCCTAACTCTGTACCAAATTTCAGCTCTCTAAGTTTATGGGAAGTACCAGTTCTATTTTGATGATCATGAGTGAGTGAGTGAGTGAGTGAGTGAGTGTCATAAATGCGAAACATTGCTTTCGCTTAACTTCGGAACTAAATGACCTACAGACTTGAAATTTTGGATTTTAAGTATGTGATTATAGCTTACTGGATGACGAAAATTTCTATATTCTGGTCTTATCCAGAGGTTCTCAAATAGGGGCCTGAAAATGCAGCGAAATGGTTCCAGTAAAGGATGGTACGGCAGTGTTTGCTTCGCGCTCGACTCGGCGGGGGCACTGCCGTGCCCCCCGATAAGTGTAGAGATCTTATCTGCCCTCAGTTTATGAGGATACACTGTCTTCCGTATCAAGATATTACAGTTATTCTAATAATTGAGGTATTTCAGGGTTACAGAGTACTTGATCAGGGCAATCTTGTACAAAAACATAAATGTCAAGCTGTTAGTAAAAAAATCTTTGTTCTGAAGGAGAAAGGGACTTTCCCTTTTGAGTAGTTATACCGATAAATCCATTTTTTTTTTTTACTGTTTATAGGCCTGTGTTTGACCGCAATCTCACCATGGTAAGTGATGATGCGGCCGAAGGTGGTAAGCACACAAAGCCTAGAAGGAACTGGCTCTCAAGTGCAGCTATTGGAACACACCGAAAGGTACTTGGCGACAGATTTTCAACTTGAGAGTGGTAGCCAGCCAGGCGGGTACTACAAAGTACCCTACCACCGTGTTATGGTTTCCTCACAATGTTTTCCTTCACCAAAAGCTCAAGCTCATTGTTGGATTCGACTCCGGAACCTTCGTCTCGGTATCCGACGTCACTAACACTGAGCTATCATCGCCTTAAAAAAAAAACCGCAACTAGCAAGTGCTTTTGCACTGATTAATAATAGTTCCAACAACTGCATCTAAATGTTTAGTGTCCTTGACTTATGCCAATCAGGGTTTAAAGTAGCCGATTCACTTCCCCATACCATAGGTTATCTTTTTACCTAATTTCATTGTGATTAGCTCAGCGGTTTAGGAGTGATAAGGTAAAAACAAAACCGGCCAAGTGCGAGTCGGACTCACACACAGAGGGTTCTGTATAATAATAATAATGTTACCTTACTCAAATTGACTGTGAAATGAATAGTAGGCGCAACAAAAAAACACACCAAAAGAAAATGTTTCTTGTATATACCTATTATGCTTTAATTTTAAATTTTATTTCATTTTTATTAATAAAATGAAATGAAATAATTTATTCCTTCAAATAGGCCTTCACAGGCACTTATGAATAGTCAAACTCTAATACTCTAATGCACTAATGCACGGTTCGGAAGGTTGCTTTTGCCGAGAAGATATAATTTTTTATTATAGCAACAATAGAAATACGTACATATTCTATGAAAATTTCAAGTGTCTACCTATTACGGTTCATGAGATATAGCCCACTGACAGACAGACAGATGAACGGATGTACAGCGGAGTCTTAGTAATAGGGCCTCGATTAGGCCCTTCAGGTACGACCAAAAAAGAGTATTTTTTAATTTATTGAATGGTTTACAGGAAAACTATGTAACAATTCACCTACTGTTTGAATAAACAGCAGTCACATGTGAGGAAACCAACAATTAATTATTATTGTTGTTCATTACTCATTGATACAGAATATTTATTTGTTTATCTAAAGGAAAACATATATTTACATAGTATAACACATGTTAGACTATTATAAACACACATGGGAGAACAGAAGCTTTGTTATGTTATTTTGTGCAAATAATGGATCTTTTAGTATTTGTTGTGAAATACTCCACAATACAAACTTCTTTTACAAAAAATATATTATAACCCATCACATCCATCCACCACATTGGGAGTTTAAGGAGAAAGCAGTTCTCCTCAAAGTGTTCTACACTCCATGTTGTAGTATAAGACACAAGGTTCAATATTGTCATCATTTAGTTACTGTTCCATAGATTTTAGACAGGTCCCCCTTCACTGGTTACTTGCATACTTGAATTAGTAGTATAGTCTGCAGTTTTTAGGTGTCCAGGAAGTCTTATACCAAGCCAGAAATGTTTACAGAAAACTTGTTACTATAATATTATAGTCTAACAAATCACAAAACTCATGTCATTTCATAAATAAATACCCTGGGACATTCCTCACACACGTCATCTCATCCCAAACTAAGCAGAGCTTGTACTATGGAATAATACATATACTACTTTTTGGTTGCAAATACATACTTAATATACATAATTACACCCAGACTCAGGACATACATACATGTTCATGTACACAAATGCATGTCCTGTATGAGAATCAAACCCACAACCTGCGACTCCATAGGTGGAATCTTAACCAGTCTTAACCAACCGCACCAGCCAGCCCATCAAATATTTCATAGTTTTTGTTCTGATTATCGGGACAAGTCTTCAGGTCTCATCAAGATCAAAATCTTAATGCTATGTGCCAGTGATTTTTCAATCTTTCAATGCGCATTATTTCTAACGTCATAATTATCTATATTCGAGAAAGTCAATTTCAAGTCAAATTTTGAGTAGATATAAAAATAATTGAATTTGGAACCTGCACTAATGATATTAGGTTTATTTTTGGATTAAAACTATCCTTGAGTTTTATCTGAGTTTTTATTGTGTTCTTTAATATAGTCACACATCTTTCATCTTTCTTTGAAATATGTCCATAACAAATGGTTATTTCTTAACCTTGCAAACTGCAATAAACATTAAAAAAATATTTGTTCTGCAAAAATTTAATTAGGTAGGTTATATTGTTTGATTTAACCATATTTTTTGACTGTTAAGTCCTTTAACCGTATGTTAATAATCATGAAGCATGAAATTATGATAGACAATAACAAAAATTATAAATTAATAACTTGGCTTGTGGAAAAAAAAAACACTGAGATTTGTAACTAAATCAAATAGTTCTATGAGATTCAGAATCATCTGAAGGATTTTTAAATTTAGAAAAATGCTTTTTTGTATAGATTTAGACAGATTTTGGTCTGGGCTAGGTGTAGCTCATTGTACGGTACAATTCAAATTTTATATTATGTTGTTTAGTGCTGGTGGATTTGGTGAAAATTGAGTGTGTGCCAAGTACCTGCCTATAATATGAATTAGATTTATAACCACATATAAGTACAATGCCCATTATGTAGTTTTGACAACAATAGATTTTTTGCACTTACCATCGTGCCAAGGGTTTGCTGGCTCGAAGTATTGCGTGACTAGCTGGTCTTCTTCGGGGAATGAGACATTTCGGGGTGATTTTTTGCGTTTTTTCTCGCTTAGTTCGTCGTTGGGTCTATCGCCCGAGACCCCAGTCTCAATTGTGTGTTTCAGTCCTTCAGTCGGGCATGCCGCTGCTGTATCAGGATCGGTAGACATATCTATCGCGTAATCTACTGTCACATATTATCACAAGCGACCACATTAGCAACAAATCCATCCCACATTCGAAAAAAATAAGATTCAATTCACTTCACGTTTTAACACAACACGCGCGTCGATATAGCTTATTTTACTATTTACAACACGATTACATCGCTAACAAACCAGCCATTGCGTATATCTCGGGGCTTTCGTTGCTTTTTTCAGTTTTTTTTTATTATTCGTTTCGAATCAAAACATTCCGCACCTCTCATACAACGTTTGCCGCCATATTGGATATGATATGAATGAATGAAACAAAAGGATTTTTTCTAAATTAAGTCACTAGGGGGCGCTAAAACGCATTGTATTGCCATAATAAAAAAATATTTTCAGAGGTATGGGTGACATCTAGTGGCGAGTAGAATTACTAAACATTATAAAGCTCGCCATTCAAGGTCGACTTAACAGTTCTGTAATTCAAATAGATGGCGCTATTAACTACTTTTCCCTTTGCCCGTGTTTGCACGATGGTATAGCATTCGGTCGGAAATCGATCATACATAGATCTAGCGCTATATTGGGTCACCTAGCTCCCATTATTACTTAACAACTCCTAGCGCCCAATCTGGGGCCTTTTTATGATAAATAAATGTCTAATATTTTTTATCTAGATGACGATGCGACACAGCCGTATGCCGTTACCTATGCCACAGTACAGTAGTACCCAATTAATATGGCTTACCGATGTACCTGCGCAGAAACGCTATTGGCCGGCAGCTGCCGCCATGTTAGCGCGCGCCGTGAGGAGGGGCGTGACTTGCGAGTGAGACGGAACTAACAGCTGCAGTGTATTATGAACCTTATAAGATCTAAGATATGATCTAAGGTTGATTGTAAGTTTTAAGTATTCTTTCGTTAATCTTCGGGGCCAGTGGAGTAACAATACAAACAGTGGTGGCAGGGCTGGCAAAATGCCACGGTCCCCCGACCCAAGAGGGCCCCGCCCCAGAGGCCGCGAGCTCAAAAATATTTTTTTACATTGTTCCTGAGTATTTTATTTCATTTGAAAAGTATATTTTTATAAGTTCTGCTTATAATCCAAAGTGAGATAACTAAAGACCATAATACAATTTCAAGTTAATCGTTAAGCATTTTAACCAACCTAAACCAAAAGATGTTGATTCATTTTTAGAGATGTACACGTTACCCATGACGAGTATTTATACGTACTTATGACCATCAAAATACTTATATATACGTTTTACTGATAGAGCCCCATCAAAAGAATTTTCCACGGGCCCCAGATGGTATAGTTTCGCCACTGTTCGGGGCCATACTTTCTTTTCTGTGCGAACGAATATTCACGACGCGCCATATCAGTTGGGTAATACGGTAATACTGTACCTAGTTTATTATCTTCTTTTTGTGGGAACATTCAATTCCATTCATTTATTTCGGAGCTTAATAACTTAGTAACCCATAAAATCCCCAAAAAAAAAAAAAGGAAACCTTGTTCCATATTGTTGTTATACAATACGGTACGATACGGTATACATTTTCGATTTTGGGGATTTCCCAACCCTAATGTACGATAACGCGGACTCTTTCATCAAAGAGTATAGTAACTATACCAAATGTCTTTCATTTTGATCTTCGGAAATCCCCGAATATTCTCAATTTACATCATCACTTTATTTTGGTAGAAAGTTCACTCTAAAAAATCGTTCCGTTTTGTAAAAACTCTTTGATCGTCTAAGAATTTAGAGCTTTTTTTGATCTAAAGCAGCGCTCAATACTCGAACAAATGTGGCAGCGGATAGTAAGGAACTTGACTAAAAATTAAATAAAGGGGTTAAATTGGCCCTGATTCTGTTGTTCACAACTAAACTAATTTTAATGTCACTATGTCTCTTTCTAACAAAGAACATAAGAAAAGGATGTGAGAAATTTTGTCCTGTCAAATTAGTCCAATGCTTGTTTTCAATGTAAATTTAGTCGCCATCTATAGCGGTTACGCCTAAATACACGCAAAATAAGACGGCAAAGATTAATTTGACAACTTAAAATATATTCTATCCTTTTTCAATCATGGTCGTAAGAAAGAGATGAGATGTAACTAAAATTAGTTTAGTGCGATTTACAACAGAATCGGCACCAATGGAGGGTAAATTTATACATATAGCTTATTTGCTTTTTATCAACATGCTATCCATTTGCTATTTATGTTATCGTAACTTCCTTATCATACGATCGTGAAGATAAAAGAAAAAACATTTGGGTAACTAAAATTATTTATTAAACTCAACATCACATAATAGTCGTATGTATACACTCAATCGTTTCACTTAATTATATATTTGTATAACTACACGTTAACATGTATAATTTGTATAATTTTGTCATGGATTCACAAACTCCATGTTATATATAACAATTTAAAATAATATTTACATAATAATTCTAAACAATAATTCTTATTTTACAGTTTATTTCCATATATAGAAGAAATGTGATTTATCTACATATATAGAATCCTGAAGAGAAATTAAAATATATTGTAACGCAGCTATCTCCCTTTCGCATCGTGCCATCGCATTTGGAACGTACCTTTGAAAACTTTAAAACAAGAGCGGGTCGCTGACTTCAGTCAATAAAGAAGTTAAAAGTGACTTCATGCGTTTCCACTCTCGTATTACTGTCCTACAATCGCTGTGAACAGTGGACTGTATGCATGCCAAAGACCAGTGGCGTAGCTACCTAGGGGCTAGACGGGGCAGTGCCCCGGGGCCCCAAGCTCAGGGGGCCCCTCGGACTCTGACTTACAAACTATAAATTGAACACAGACGAAGCATTCGCTAAAAATTGCATAGCAATACCTACATAGGTACTGTAGTCATTACAGACCCGAACTAAAACCGGTAAAGATTTAATTTACGTACATGAATAAGTGGCGGGCGGCGCCTAATACTTCGAATAAAACAAATAGTTGTTGACCCTTCATACGGATAATAATGGCGGACAAGATGGCGGAACACACACAGGGGATTTGGTTACCTAGCTACGCCACTGCCAAAGCAAAATTACACTTAAGCAATAACAGTTTGAAGTGATGTTATCTGAGCTTGTTGATAACAGCTTAAGTCTTCGGTGTAAAGCATACAATCCACTAGATTAAAATGGATTGTAGGTTGAAGATACAATAAGCCCCTGATTGGTCCATACATTTTCGCTTCCTTCGATTGGAAACGCACGTTTAAAATCAAACTGTATTCTTATCTCATAAAAATATTTTTAACTATCACAAAACTAAGATAAAAGTAACATAAATTGAGATTTTAGTAGATTTTGGATACTATTTTACAGAGGGGGTATATTTCATGTCCCCTAGGGCCCTTGGTATGGTCCATAAGGGCCCAAAAAAGTTTCTCGCATGGAATATATACAATTATCAATTTGATACCTCTGTTTTATATTTGTACCTACATTTATAATAATAGCTTACAAAAATACAATATTTTATTTAAAATATATAAACAATAATGGACGATATTTATCTATGTCATCATAAGAATGATTTTAAAAATACATTTTTAGTGAATGGTACATTTTATATTAAAAAAAGTATATAAATATAATAAATTACATTAGAATTTGTCTGCGAATTCATTATTTATTTTTGTGAACTAATCTATACATTAAGATCAATGTTTTTCAGCATATTTTTAAAATAAACTCCCTCAGGAATTGAGCTATTATTACTATGTATAGAGAAGCTATCATAAGCAAAAGTTATGTCCCATTTTTTAGAGACAACTAAAGTTCTCTTTAGCGCTGCAACAATAATTAGTCGTCTAAGCAGACAGTAGAAACACGTAGCGCTATCAGAACGCTTTTAGGAGTATTTTTCTCGCAAACACCGTGATTTTCACGGCGCTTACGCGTTTCGTTCATCGTTCTACAACAAGTGTGGCCGGATGGCTTCACTTGAACGGAACATAGTTGTGATGTGTGGCGTCTTTTCTATACGTAATAATAATATCGTTTCAATTCAGTATATAACTTCTAACGCGCCATTTTTAACACGAATTAGCAAACAATTCCTAATGACAACGTTAGTATACAATTGATACAATATTTTATAATATAAAATTAATAGTTTGTTTTTGGTCTGTCATATCTATTATACTTAAGCTAGTTTTTGTATGTTTGTCTTTACACCCGTCGTCACTGTTCTTCTTTCTTTATCTTCAAATCGAGGACT
Source organism: Polyploca ridens (assembly GCA_951394255.1). Classification (NCBI taxonomy): domain Eukaryota; kingdom Metazoa; phylum Arthropoda; class Insecta; order Lepidoptera; family Drepanidae; genus Polyploca; species Polyploca ridens. Next base: position 6,419,644 of record OX596272.1, read on the forward strand.
CCGTCTGAAAAATATATAAATAAATATCCTGGGACATTCCTCACACACGGTCATCCGATCACAAACTAAGCAGAGCTTGTACTATGGAAACCAGATAACTGATATAATACATATACTACTTTTGTTTGTAAATACATACTTAATATACAATTACACTCAGACTCAGGACATACAGACATGTTCATGAACACAAATGCATGTCCTGTGCGGGAATCGAACCCACAACCTATAGCGTGATAGGTGGAATCTTAACCAGCCACACCCATTTAGCAGGGTCGGTAACGCTTGATATTGCAAGGGCCGCTCGTGGTGTAGCATGATTAGCCGTTCTTAATCGATCGGCAAAGTTAACCTACCACCATCGTGGTCGGTACCTGGATGGGTGACCGCCTAGTGGTATTTCAAATCGAGCGTTTCCGTGCTTCGGAAGGCACGTAAAGCCGTTGGTCCCGGTTATCACTTAATTGTGATAGTCGTTAAGCTAGTTGGATGCCTCCTAGGCGGCTTGAAAAATTCCAACAGTAGGTTGACCACTAGCCTACCTCCACCGATCCGCAGTGGGCACGCGTGGTGGAGTATTGCCCATTCCCGCTCACTCTCATTTGTGAAAGGAGGCCTGTGCTCAGCAGTGGGACATTATAGGCTGATGATGATGATGATGATTAAAAAACATACCATCGCTATCAGTAAAGGCATAAGCGATCCTCCTGGGGGCAGATTGTTTCCTCCCATGCCCCCTCTTCCTCCCCTCCTTCACAGACAAGTTGAGAACCTCCCCCTCCCCTTCCAACCCCCCATCCTCCCTCAAAACCATAGATTTAACATCAGACGTCAATTTATCATTGGATATAAAAACAGTCTTCGCAAACACTTTTCTTTTATCATCTTTCTCATTTTTAAATATGTGATTTACACTTTGCTGTACTAGTTTATCGATTCGACACTCGAATATGTGTTTGTCTGGCACTCTCTGTTCTCGTGAACTGTCTATTTGTGTTTTTGTATGGGGCACTGGTACTATGACTTTTTTTATTGGTTTTCCTTTGGATTGCGGTCGAGATTCTGTTTTTATGCGTTTGGTGTCTATTGATGGTACTTCTGTGGTGTCCGAGCGTTGTTCGAGAACCTGAAACAAATTTAATTATATTAATATGTGAAGCAATAAACTTGTGCGTGAGGTCACATTTTGCAAATTTTAATGGGCTATATCTACATAATATTTTGTATGATTGAAGAAAATAAAATACGTGTCCAATATTTTTTGATAATCTAACTGACAGACTATATATTTTTACGAAAGTAGCCAATTACGTGGCATAGTTCTATAATCGTTTTCAATTATTAACCAATAGAAATCTCTTTAGATACACTCAAGGATGTTAAAAAAAGTCGGATATATTCTCGCTAACAAAAAACTGTGTCACTCAAGTCGGCCATCACGCTGTACTTACAAGCCGCGCACACATTAGTTGAGCGCGCTTAATCGGCTCTGTGTAAACGGTGACATAGTTTCCCGCGGAATAGCCAACTAATGTGTGCGTGAAAGGTGGCACTCCATAGACACAGTTTTTTGTTAGCGAGAATATGTCCGACGTAGTCTGTGGATACACGGCATTTTTTTTTCGTTTTTATTATTTGTAATAGCGACACATTCTGTGAAAATTTTAGACTGTCTACCTATGACGGTTCACGAGGTACACACGGCTACAGATCAAGCTATACATTTCCAATATAAGCTGACCTCTCATTGTACGGAAATACTATACAATGCGAGATCAGCTTATACTGGAAATGTATAGCTTGATGTGTTGCCGTGTGTACAGTCCAGACGGCCACAGGAAGCTTAGTACAGTAGTACTACTGTACTAAGCCTCCTGGGTAGGGTACCCAACTGATATGGCTTACTGATGTACCTGCGCAGAAGATACATTTTCAAAGCGCGGGAAACCGCTATTGGCCGACAGCTGCCGACATGTTAGCGCGCGCCATGCGGAGGGGCGTGACTTGCGAGTGAGACAAAACTAACAGCTGCAGTGTATTATGAACCTTATAGTAGTGGCCTAAAGTTGATTGTAAGTTTCAAGCATTCTTTCGTTAATCTTCGGGGCCATACTTTCTTTTCTGTGCGAACAAAGATGCACGACGCGATATCAGTTGGGTAATACTGTACCTACTATTCATACGAATGTCCATGCCAGTGGAATAAGAAAGGCTTTTTTATTCATTAACCGACTTCAAAAAAAGGAGGAGGTTCTCAATTCGAATGTTTTTTTTTTATGTTTGTTACCTCATAACTCCGTCATTTATTAACCGATTTGGAAAATTCTTTTTTTATTTGAAAGGGTACACTTCCCGTTTGGTCCCATTGTCATCAGATCAGGATTTGATTACTTCTTAGTGTACTTTGAAGTCGGTTTAAGTTTTTTGTAAAACAGTACAATTATTTATGTACCTATGACGGTTCACCTACCTACAGGGTGTTTTTTTGGTCAGCGACAAGCGACCCAGGAGCGGTAGTACAAAAAATACATTTTCGAAAAATGGATGTAATTCCATTAAATACTGTAAATGCGTTGAGAAATACCTTATTCAATTTGAAATAAAATTACTGCAAAGTATGGTCACTAGCCACGTGCACTGACTAGAGCTAGGCACAAGCCGCCATTGCCCCACCCCTTTACTCCCTCGTACTCCCGTTGAGTATTACGTCTTTATTTTAGCTTATTACATGATTTTCAAAATAATATTATTTTTAATTTTATTATTATAAAAAAATAAAGTATTTTTTTTATATTTTTTTTAGCATCAGTATCAGTTGTATTATCGACCCTCAGTCGCTCGTCGCTGACCAAAACAACGACCTGTATACAGTCCACTTATCAGACAGAGGTTTAGTAATACCCGTTGGATCCCTGAAATTCCGTAGTACATACCTGCACGAGATGCCTCCTGAGCGTGTTACAACGTTCCCTAATGTTGTCCCTTTGCTTGGCGAGCGCGCGTCTCTCGGCGAGCGCGTCGTCGCGACACGCCCGCACGGCGCGCAGCTCGCGCGTCAGCCGCCGCAAGTGTTCCACGCTGCGACGACGACTGTTCTGAGACGCTAGCTACATGTACCAAAACGATCTATTTAACCGACTCCAAAAAAAGGAGATCATCAATTCGACACGTCATCATCATCATCAGCCTATAATGTCCCACTGCTGAGCACAGGCCTCCTTTCACAAATGAAGGTGAAAGGGAATGGGCAATACTCCACCACGCGTGCGCACTGCGGATCGGTGGAGGTAGGCTAGTGGTCAACCTACTGTTGGAATTTTTCAAGCCGCCTAGGAGGCATCCAACTAGCTTAACGACTATCACAATTAAGTGATAACCGGGACCAACGGCTTTACGTGCCTTCCGAAGCACGGAAATGCTCGATTTGAAATACCACTAGGCGGTCACCCATCCAGGTACCGACCACGACAGGCGTTAACTTTGCCGATCGATTAAGAATGGCTAATCATGCTACACCCATTGAGCTATTATTACTACGTATAGAGAAGCTATTATAAGCAAAGGTTATGTCCCATTTTTTTAGAGTCAACTATAGTTCTCTTTAGCGCTGAAACAATAATTAGTCGTCTAAGCAGACAGTAGAAACACGTAGCGCTATTAGAACGCTTTTAGGAGTATATTTCTCGCAAACACCGTGATTTTCACGACGCTTTCGCGTTTCGTTCGTCGTTCTACAATAACAAATGCGGCCGGATGGCCTCACTTGAACGGAACATAGTTGTGATGTGTGGTGTCTTCTCTATACGTAGTAATAATAGCTCAATGGCTACACCACGAGCGCTTTGACACGTATGTATGTAACTCAGAAGAATCCGGCAAGAAACTCAGCAAGGTTACATTTTTTAAATATTTTTTGGACAATCTGACTATGTTTAGAGTTAGCCATTCGATATTTCTTATTAACCTTACAAGAACATAACAACAAATGTAATTTCAACCTTAGATCTATACAGAGAAAGTGTAGATTATGTTGCGGTAAGATACACCACGAGTACAACGTGTGGTAAACCGATGTAACACAATACGTTTAGGTTGCATTCTCACGCTACCGTAGTGTTATATAGATTATATAGTGTTATGTCGTGACAGAGTGGTATTTATATATGAGACCAAAATTAACCTAATAAATAAACTTTTTAACAAAAAAATAAACCGCCTTTAAAGTTTTGAAGTCAGCGAAATCGCATGACGTGTTCTATAGGAAATATTTCGTGTGTAGTTTAGTAAAGATCAGCATCATCATCAGCCTATAATGTCCCACTGCTGAGCACAAAGTCAAAGTCAAAGTCAAAGCCATTTATTCAATTTACGACTATCACAATTAAGCGATAACCGGGACCAACGGCTTCACGTGCCTTCCGAAGCACGGAAAACGCTCGAGTTGAAATACCACTAGGCGGTCATCAATCCAGATACCGGCCTCACCGGTGATAGCTTAACTTTGTCGAGTAAAGATATCTCACCATCGAAATAATAAAACTAATTTCGATGTATCTCACCCTATTCTTGATCCGTCGCCGCAGCCCCTTGAGGAAGCCCAGGTCATCATCAGTGAGCTTCAGGGTCTTCACTCGCTCGGAGTACTTGCAAGTGGACAGCCCTGCAACCTCCTCCACCGTCATGTCTATTCCTCGGGCTGGAATTTTAGTTCAAACACTATAAAAGTTATCAGAAATCATAAAGCTAACTTATGAAATTAAGTATTCATTCAAATAAAAAAATGGGCCTTCATAGGCACTTATGAATATTTAAATTTTAAATAGGGATGCATTCGTATTCGCCGAATATTGCTTTTGAACCGACTTAAAAAAAAGGAGGAGGTTCAAATCGGTTGTACGTTTTTTTTTTTTTATGTTTGTTACCTCATAACTCCCGTCATTTATTAACCGATTTGGAAAATTCTTTTTTTATTTGAAAGGGTACACTTCCCGTTTGGTCCCATTGTCATCAGATCAGGAATTGATTACTTTTTAGTGTAATTTGAAGTCGGTTTAAGTTTTTTGTAAAACAGTTAAATTATTTACGATTATTCTTATTGCCGAATATTATACACGACTACTCATGTAGATATAATAAAGGATTATCATTTAATTTATTTTTCGAGTGCAACGGAACGCAACGGGTTGACTTGTCGTCGTTTCTCTGTGGTAACCAGGGATTCCCCATGACGTTGATTTTAAATGATTAGGGTAATAATAAGGATATTTTTCGTATTCGCTACTAGCGAATACGAAATATATCCTGTATATCGTATCTCTAATTCTGTAATGATTAATGTAATACCATTGCATGATGGCATTTATGACTAGACATTTCTGCAGATTTAGAGTTGGCAGCATTTCCCATATTCATATAAATCGTTACATTTTAGTTACTTATGTTGAAATGAGACAGAAACTTTTGAGGACACAGATTAGATAATCAAGCTATCAATTAAAAGAAAATTAAATTAGATTAATTTTATACAGAATAAAATTTTAACCGGTGCAGATATATTTTTTGGTGGTTTTTTACGGTCTTGAAATCATCAAAAGAATCATGGCGAGATCCATACATTGTTTTGTACAAAAAAATAAAACATTTTAGAGAGTTTTGAATCACATCCAATGTTGAGAAAAACTTAATATTAGTGTTAGTAAAAACATAAACTTGTATAAATACACAATTTTGACTGACAACATTATCAGGGAAATTAATATACTTACTTACTTGAAATATTTTATAAACCCACAAAACATAACAACAATATAACGGTTTTGGTCGCGATTCGCCGGCATGGCATAGAATGTCGCATTTTTATCCCGGGGATCTAAAATTATTTTAAATGCCTCAAGTTATTCCTTAGGCACCAAGGATAAATAATAACGTCATTTCAATTTCTCTAAAAATCTTTATTTTTTTGTACAAATCTCGCCATGGTTCTTTGGACACAATTTATTCGTTATAATATAAAGGGGGGTTCGCGGCGGGTGTCATACGCGGTGGGTGTCAGCAGGGATATAATCCCCTACTGCGCGTTCCGCTGCGCCGCACTCTCGGCGAGTATCAACGGAGACATCTTTCGTTGACGATAACTTTTTTTTTGTACTAAGACTTAGATGTTTAATAAAACTTCTTTAAGTTTCGTGTGTAAAAATTTCCGCACTGGTTAATTTTTTTTCCTGTATAATGTAAACTGAAAGACACATAAAAAAAAATTAACTGCAGGGCGAAGAGGCCCAGAAGATGTGGTGAGTATCAACAATAACTCATGACCAGCTGTGGACTTTACGCTGAGGAGGTAGTGACGTCTACTCTTATTTTTATTATCATAAGAGCACATGGGGGCCCCCAGACTCACATGGGCACCAAAAGGCTGATATATTCGCTTACAATACACAATGTTTTTTAAAATGTTAATCGGCCACCAGATTAGTTTTTTTTTTTCAAAAATCTGCTTAATTTAATCGCTTGGGTCGCGGTTAAAAATATAACAATGACATCAATTGTTATAATAGGACGCACGTCCTGGGACAATCCTCACACACGGTCATCTAATCCCAAACTAAGCAAGGCTTGTACTATATTATATTGCAACCAGATAACTGATATAATACATATACTACTTTTTGTTCGTAAATACATACTTAATATACATAATTACACCCAGACTCAGGACATACAGACATATTCATGTACACAAATGCATGTCCTGTGTGGGAATCAAACCCATGACCTACGGCGTGTAAGGTGAATCTTTACCAATTGCGCCAACTGTCCCATCCAAATGCTACAAACGTTGCTATTGTTTTATTTCCGTCACATGTACCAAGCAAGTGCTCTATTACACTTAATATTTAACTTGTTAGTTTGTCGCAGATATCTTATGTATTTTATTGGTGTTCAGTTGAATTAATTTCACCAAAATTGTTGGGTCTGTTTGGCTTTATTCCGTATAATAACCAAACGTTCATAGTTAAAAAAAGTTCCTAATATTAATCCAAAATATAATGTATTACTGGAATGAGAGTATTTTTATTAGATAATTGTGGAGTTGATGAGTATATATCTACATTATCATCATAACATAATACTTTATTTGTGCACTATACATCTAGGTAGTTATGAGGCTAGAGTCCCATACTGGCACATTAACCGTGCGGTCTTAGTCAGCATTCTCATAAGAACGGATGCTGACTATGCATGTTGTAATCAGCTAGCTTGGTGGTCTGAACCCACGCGTTTTGTTGAGATGTATTAGAATAAGTTAGTCTTAAGCAAGCTCTCGAATTAATTACACGTTTTAAATCATTTAATTGTGTTTTTAAAAAGACGTCCTGGGGCCGTCGGAATTTGACTGGCGCAGCCGGTAGGATACCCCTTGGTCCTACTGTCGTGCTCACGCTTTAGTTAAAGCCCTGAAATCGGTTTTATCGCGTAAAAGTTCGACAATTCGTGGTGTTCGGGTATCCTAACGAACCAAATAAATTTGTCTCCCGCGGCGGTACGCAATCCAGGAACGAGGTGCAGTTGCTAACTCATCGGAGGATATGGGTGGCTTGTGAGTAGTCCAAATTCATTATTCCCTGTTTCCATATCTTTTCCACATAGAATCTGTGTAATATTATTTTAGGTCAAACTTTACCTGATTTAATTGTTAACTGATTTCGCTATAAATTGCACTAGATATTGGCAGCTATAGTCTATAGGTAATTAGGTGATTTTTAGTAACTAATTTGTTTGACATTTAAATTTATTTTATTAATATTCATTTCAATCGAATTTGGGTAATTATAATATTTGATTTAATTTACTGAGTGATATAATTATAAATTTAAGCAATGGCGGAATCAAAGATTGTTGCTATTCCTAAGGAAATGTCCTCCGTCATACCCAGATTTGACGGAGATGAAAAACTTCTTAACTTTTTCATAAAAAAATGCGAGTATGTTATTAATTGCTACAAAAATGAAGCAAACCCGGCACAAGATTTATATGTTTTTCATGTAGTGACTAGTAAATTAAATGGTAGAGCTGCACAGCTAGTAAGTGAAAGGCAAGACATCGAATCTTGGGTCGAGTTGAAATCTGTTCTCATCCAACACTTCGGAGATCCGAGATCTGAAGAGTGTATTGCTATAGAACTCGAAACATTAAAAATAAATCATAATGAATCTTATCTAGATTTTTGTAACCGCATTCAACAGGTAAAGAGTACACTAATAGCGAAGGTTAATATGGAAGCAGATTTAAATATTAGGCGGAGTAAAGTCATAATCTATGATAATCTATCTATGAATGTGTTTCTTTATAACCTTCCCGAGGAGACCTTATCCGAATTGTAAGATTAAAGGGTAGCAAAACATTAGAGGAAGCACTCGGAATTGTATTGGAAGAAGTAAACTTCCAATATCAATACAATTCGCGTAATAAAATGCTGCGTACAAATACGAGCAAACCACAACATCCATCATCGCATAATCCCTACGTTGAGAAATTTGGGCTAAAGCCATATTTTACATCCAATATAAATTCACCACCTCAAGGCGGTTCCAGATTTGGCGTTCCAAATCCAGTCAAACCAAACCATTTACCAAATTTTAATTATGGCAATCAACAACAATTTAAGTTTGGGATCCCTCATCAAACTGGCTTTAGACCACAGTTTCAACAGCCTCAACAAAACTTCAAATTCGGTATACCTAATCAAGGGCAAAGGTTTGGTGCACCTCAAGGTTACAGACCAAATTTCATTCAGGCACCCCAAGGATACAAACCAAATTTTGCTCAAGCACCTCAACAACCAAATTTCAACCAAGTACCAAATCAATTCAAATTCGGTATTCCAAGGCAACAAACACCAATTAATACAGATGTAACAATGCGTACGGCATTGCCGGCGCCACGGCCCAATCAAACATTTAACAACGAGATTGAAGTTTATACAGAGAACTATAATGATTATTACGACGATGGTAATGACGTAAATTATGACTATAACGAACAAGGTAATATAGACATGACCGAAAATTACTATGATACAGAGCCCCTTGACCATGACGAAAATTTTTACAAACCGGCCTCGGACACGATCCCCCCGAAACCCTGAATTTGAATTGTGACAATTTTGCCAAATTACCATACATTTATCTACCTGAAATAGATTCTAAATTCATGATCGACACTGGCAGCTCACGATCATTTATTAGTCCTCGTAAAACGAATCAATTCTATGAACAATATAAATTTGCAGTTCCGTTTGAAGTAATAAGTACTCATGGCCGTAGTTCACATGGCGAAGCGGTACACATTCCACTTCCAGAAACGTTCGGAAGTGTAGAAGCACATACTTTCTTTGTGTATAGTGTAGACAATGATTATGACGGATTGATAGGTTCCGATCTCCTTGCGCAACTTGACGCGAATATAGATATGAAACATCAAGTACTGCAAACCCGCGATACAGTTATTCCTTTTGTCTATAATCCACAAATAAGTATCAGATTGGATCCACGATCTGAAACCTGCGTAAAATTACCTACAAACATAGACAACGGCACAGGTATTATAGAATATAGAGAGTTTACGGATGGAGTAAGAATGCCTTCTGCATTAGTTAATTGTGTAAATGGCCAGGCGTATACGGTTATCCAGAATGCATCTGATATTCCAGTTACATTAAAAATTAAACAACTTATAAATGTAACTGAATACGAACCTGAATTAATTGAAGTCAATAAAATAACGGACAATGATTTAGACATAGACGATTACCTGATTGAGAATCTGGAAAAACTTAGACTTAATCATATGAATGACGAGGAAAGAAAGGTAATTGGAGAACTGTGTTATAAATACAGAGACATATTCTATTGTGACAAATTACCATTGACTTTCACTAATAAAGTTAAGCACCAAATTAGGACAACTAATGACGATCCAGTTTATATCCGACCGTATCGACAACCACAGACAGTTAACGAAGAAATAAATAGACAAGTCGACAAACTACTTAAGGACAATGTAATCCAAGAATCATTCTCTCCATGGAATTCTCCTGTTCATCTCGTGCCCAAAAAGATTGATGCTTCGGGAGAAAAGAAGTATAGAATGGTGATTGATTATAGACGTTTAAATGACATGACAACGGACGACAAATACCCACTGCCAAATATAGCTGACTTATTTGACAAACTAGGGAAATCAAACTATTTTACTACATTAGATTTGGCTAGTGGCTACCATCAAATAGAAATAGATAAAAAGGACAGACAAAAGACTGCATTTAGTTCCCAAGCGGGACACTTTGAATTTTTACGCATGCCCTTCGGATTAAAAACAGCTCCGGCTACTTTTCAAAGGGCAATGGATAGTATTCTACGTGGACTACAAGGCATGCACTGTCTTGTATACCTTGACGATATAATTATCTTCTCGACCAGCCTACAAGAACATGTAGACAAATTACGTACAATATTTGACAGACTGAGACAGACTAACCTGAAAATACAACTGGATAAGTCGGAGTTCCTTCGTAAAGAGGTTCTGTACTTAGGCCATTCAATTACAAAGGACGGACTGAAACCTAATAATGATAAGATAGACGCAGTACTGAAATTCCCACTTCCAAGGACTCAAACCGAGATTAAAAGTTTCTTGGGCTTAGTGGGCTACTATAGAAAATTTATAAAGGACTTTGCGAAGCTGACTAGACCTCTGACTGTTTGCCTTAAAAAGAACCATAAAGTAATAATCAGTAAAGAATTTGTAGAAGCATTTGAAAAATGCAAGGAAATACTGACAAACGCACCCCTATTACAGTTTCCTGATTTTGATAAACCTTTTATACTAACGACTGATGCCTCAGACTTTGCTATAGGTGCCGTCCTTTCCCAAGGTACAGTAGGTAGTGACCGACCCGTAGCGTTCGCTTCTCGAACACTGAACGACGCCGAAACCAGATACAGTACTATAGAAAAGGAAGCACTAGCCATAATATGGGCTGTCAAACATTTCCGCCCGTATCTGTATGGTAAAAAGTTTACGATCTATACTGACCACAGACCATTATCATGGTTAAATTCATTTGAGGAACCTAATAGTAAAATCACTCGTTGGCGTTTAAGACTTGCCGAATATAGTTACGATGTCATATATAAAAACGGCCGTCAAAATACAAATGCGGACGCCCTTTCAAGAATAAAGATTAACGCATTAGGCAGCGATAGTGAGGAAAGCGTGTCAATGTTAGTTAACGTAGATGATAAAGAGTTAGAATTACAAAAATACTGCGAGAGCATTACTAAAAACCTATCTGATATAGCACGTAAGAAAAAGAAAAAAATATCAAAGTTAAAGAACCCTATCTTAGCTGACTCAGATTCCGAAAGAACCTTAACGATTTCCTCAGATTCTGAAAGAACTCTAACAATTCCCTCAGATACAGCTTCAGATAAACAAATTCAATTAGATGAACAGAAACCTAAATCACCATATTCGATTTTAACACCTTCAAGCGGTACCATTACAGCATCGGAAACAGACACTAGAGTAGGCTCAGAAACAGTACATTCGGCACGTGATACTGAATCAATTGGCATTCCTATACTAAATGAAGCTATTGATACCAAGCCCAACCAAATACTAGTTCATACATGGTTTAGGCATGAAATTGCTATCAAAGACATTTCAAATAAAAAGCAGAAGATTCTGGAAGTACACATGCCACTAGAAAGATCTGATTTAATCACAAGTTTTCTTAAAAGATATATAAGAGACAAAATTAAGTATTTTATATATTTCGAAGATCCGCGACATAGGGCCGAATTTACAGAAGCAGTAATTAAGTTGTTTAAAAAGGGTTCCGTTAAAATTTTAGAATGTACCGAAAGGGTTGTATACGTAGAAAACGAAAACGAACAAAGACAAATAATACTAAAATATCATATTGGTAAAAACTGCCATCGAGGAATAAGAGAAACCATATCTCATTTAAAACGCAATTATTTTTGGAGTAATATGGATATAACGGTAGCTGCAGTCATAAACACATGCGATGCTTGTAAGAAAATGAAATATGACCGAAAACCCCTTAAACCAGCATTACAACTGACTCAAACTCAAAATAAGCCGTTTGAGGAGCTATTCATTGATATATTTAAAATAGAGGGAAAATCGTTTCTTACAATTATCGATGCATTTAGCAAATTGGGTCAGGCTTTCGAAATACCAAATCAATCGGCACCGGAGGTGGTAAGAGCCTTAATTAAATATTTTTCATTTTACGGGACACCAACGAAAATAAGTTCAGATTAAGGATCAGAATTCAATAATTTCTTAATACAGGAACTACTCGCTTTTTATAAAATTCACTTACATTTAGGAACACCAAATAACCCTAACTCAATGGGCTTGATTGAGAGATTTCACTCTACAATATTAGAAATTTACCGATTAGCTAAGTATGAACAAAAACTGACAGACGCTGCATCCATAATGACGTATGCCATTATGGGCTATAACCATACTATTCATTCAACAACAGGGCTCACACCCTTTGAAGTAGTTTTTGGTCATACAGAATCCAGAAATGCATTCAATGTTAAAATAGATAAAGAATATATGCAAGTATTAATGCGTGACCATAAAAAACGAACTCAATTCCTGTATAAAAATTTGACTGATAAAATGATACAAAGAAAAGAGGAAGCTAGGAATAGAAAGGGAGGTGAGGTTGAATTTGATATAGATAAAGACGACGTTGTTTTCTTTAAAGGAACTAATGTTAGACGTAGCAAGGACAAGCCTAGGTATGATAAAGCTATAGTAACCGGTAGTATAGACAGAAACATAGTTCCCGTAGCTAAAAAGAATCGCGAAGTCAAAGTCCCAATTAAAGACATAAAACGTCCTCCACAGACCAATCCCGACCGTCGTGCTGGTCCTGATGACAGCGAGCCTACTCCGGGCCCTTCAACTGCAGTCACTTGAGGGCATTCCAGGAATTTTACCTATTAAGGAAGGAACCGCTGCTATGAGCAATGACAAATGGACAGTTATTAAGATTCTTGATTTGAACAAATTATCTGACGACTTGAATTTGAATATCGCAAAGTATTCTGATTTAAATCGTCTGGTAAAAACCAACTTTAATCAGACAAATATTAATTTAGTATTTTATAATTTTAAGATTCAAGTAGAGTATTTTATGAATGTAACAATAAATAAGTATAAGCAATCAGTCCCTAATTATAGACCAAAACGCGGCATTTTAAATCCACTAGGAAGTATTATTAAGATAATTACTGGTAATCTAGATAACGAGGATGCTAACAGATACGATCGTATTATTGAAACTATTAAATCAAAGCAAAACACTCTAAACAAAAAGATAACTCTGATCACCGAAATTGTCGAGAACTTTAGTAACATTACGAAATCTATTCATAATAACATTGTTCAACTTGATAAGAAAGTTAAAGGCATTCAAAACGATTTGAATAAATTAAAAGAACAAGAACACGTAGATTACATAAGTAATATAATTATAAACGTATATTCATTAATTCTACATAACTTTCAAAGTATTTCTACTAGATTAAATGAAGTAGAAACTGCCGTAGCTTTCTGTAAACTTAAGACTCTACATCAATCAATAATAGATTCTGATGATTTGTTAATTATTCTTAAGAATATTGAAAAAACTGAGAAATTAGCTTTTTCAGCTAATCAAGAGAATCTTGTTAAAATTGAACAGACAATTAGCATAAAAGCATTCTGTAAAGGGAATCAGTTAACATTTTTATTAGAAATTCCACTCATTGGTAAAGAGACCTATACGTACTATAAATTGTACCCTATCCCTGTATTCCGTGATCATGATACTTACACCATCCTCCCCAAATATCCTTACCTAATAATGAAAGGACTGGATTCCAAGCCACTAGCTCAACCATGCCAGCTGACCGCAGTTTCCAGTTTCATTTGTTATGAAGACGCTGACAGCCAATTAATTGAAGACCAGTGTATCCAAGACCTAATGAAGTATTCTAAAAACTTAACTTCATGTACCTTAATTCCAGTTAAATTAGAAAACGTTCTAGTACAACACATACAGCCAAACCGGTGGATTGTGTATTCTAAAGAAAATACTCTCCTCCAAAGAAACTGTGAGAATGAAGTTTTCCAGCAACATATTCGCGGAACTTACATAATTACACTGGAAGATCTTTGTGAAGTGAAAATAGATAAATTTTCAATGAAACTACGAGTACATCAGGTAGAACAAATGAAGTATTATAGATTGCCAATTGTTAATCTTCCACATATTAATGAGATAAAGATTCAAGAAAGTAAGCCAGTAGAATTGGAAGACTTGAATTTGGAAAACATACAATTGATAATGAAATCCATGAAAAGTGTCAGTGAAAATGAACGCGAAATCAGTGAAATTAGAGTTAATAGTGTTAGTGTCTGGACAATCGTATTATATATAATCATTGTAGCATCTATGGTATGCATTCTGTTTATTAGACTTAAGAAAATGGGGTATAAATGTAATCTTCGAAATTCTCCGAATCCTTCGGATAGTTTCGAATCTCAGGAGGGAGGAGTTATGAGGCTAGAGTCCCATACTGGCACATTAACCGTGCGGTCTTAGTCAGCATTCTCATAAGAACGGATGCTGACTATGCATGTTGTAATCAGCTAGCTTGGTGGTCTGAACCCACGCGTTTTGTTGAGATGTATTAGAATAAGTTAGTCTTAAGCAAGCTCTCGAATTAATTACACGTTTTAAATCATTTAATTGTGTTTTTAAAAAGACGTCCTGGGGCCGTCGGAATTTGACTAGGTATGAGTAATATATACATGAAGGTGTATGAACAAAACTTTTACAATTTTTTTTTCTGTATTCAAGATTCGAAAATCTATGTTTTGAATATAGAACTTATCTACGTAAGTAAACAATTAAACTATATAAGATATCATATTCCGCACATCTAAATACATAAAAGACTAATATTCAATTATGTAAATTAAAATACGAGACATAAAGCAATATAAAATATTAGTTGACATCCACTACTAAACATTAACTTTAGTGTATACAAAGAAATGGAAATCTGCGTCATTATACTCATTATTCATGTCATATTACAAAATACCTGTTGATCGCCCAACACTAAACTTGTATCAGATTTCAATCATTGAAAAAATACGTTTTTAATAATTACCATCTAATATTTCTTGGTCTAACTGGTACGATGAAGCGTGCTTCGCATTATCTTCCATTCTTCATATTTAATAACTTATTTTATCTGGAATTGATACAATATTTTTCACGTAAATCATAGGCAAATTAGATATCAATAGGTTAGAATTTTTAAGTGTCACAGTGTCAGTCACTGCCACTGTCAGTCAAGCTGTCATTTTGTGTCAAGTCAACTGTCACAAGAACAACAGATTGCTAATATTCAGAGCACTTACGCATATAGTTAGTTGGTTGCAGCAGTGCTGCAAACTCTCCTACTTTTCCAGGAGATTCCATGATTTTGGGACAAGTCTCCTTATCTCTTTATTTCTTTTTCACTTCAATGAAAATTTCGATTCACGTCGGACCACGTCCGATGATCACGGCGAAGTAACTAAACGCACCCCCGGGGTGCGTTAATTTCTTCTCAGTTTTAAGTTTGGCAACCAAATCCAAAGTAGGACTATTTCTGCCAGTGTCAAGTTATATAATAATTTTCAGTCACAATAAATCACTTTCACATATACCTACCTAGTCATCAGTCAGTTACCGTCCATAAATGTCATGTTTTACTAAAATGGTGGTATTATACTAAAACTCTTCACGGACTTTTTGTGACAACTTGAAAAGTTACGAAACACATAATTCAATTCATTTCACTTCACTGGTGCATATGGATGGATCCTTATTGGACAAAATACCACCGATAATATGCAATAAAACTCAAGATACACGAAATGTTAACGCAACGTTACTCTGCAAGTTCCCGCCAAAAAGTCCGTGAGTTCAGTTACTTCGCCGTGTGTTTGCCCGACGATCATCGTAGCGTTCAGTAACTCAATAACATTTTGCGATCTCGTCGGACATCGCCCGATGATTAGAAAAACAATAGGCATAAATGCCATCCCTCTCCCATGTTTCATCCCCCTGTGTTTTGTATGAGTGACCCCATACAAACGCAACATTCATCATTAAAATGTTTTCAAAAAATCAACTAAGATTCATGTTAATCGCCACACTGTCTATAGTTATTCGTGCCATGCCAGCAGGGTTGGATTTCGTAGTATTATTATAATATTTGTACCATAATTTTATGATGTGTGTATCGTAATGCCATGCCAGGATACTACGCGAAAATACCATAATTTTATCTTCAAGTCGATTGACTACTGAAAAATACAAAATAAAGTTGTAATAGTTTGTTGTAGTTGTAGTAAATCGCTCTATTGTCTCCTGCCTGATACTTTCATGCGAAAGAAAAGTAAATGTAATCTGTATTGAATTTAGTCCATCTGACGACATGCTATGTCGTATCAATGCCATAGACGAAGTTCTGATTGACGAATTGGCTGAGATAAACATCTACTTGCTTAATTTGTACAATAAAACTAAAATTTCCTTACGAATCCATTTTTATTTCAATAAATAAAAATATGGACGAAAAGCGAAATGTATAGTATAGTTTTAGACCGGCCGCATACTATAAGAAATCTGTCAGAAATTTTCGGACGCCCGCTTGCTCATACATTTTTGGATGTCAGACACGTCAGAATTTTCGGATAGTATGCGGGGTCTAGAACAAAATGTATGAGGAAAGTGCCTTCCGGCGGGCGTCAGAAAATTTCTTATAGTATATGACCGGCCTTATTTTCCATAGACAATAATTTTCTGAGGGCCTGAATGCAACCCTGCATGCCAGCAAGCTAATCTATACATTTTATTTTTTATCTATGTAATTTACATGCTTCTTTGTTTTTCGCCGGTTGTGCTGGATTGTTTTTCAATTTTTTTATTATTTTAGGTAAGTTTTCAATGTAAATATGTAATATGTATAAATGTAACAAAATTGTCTGTAATAAAATACGTGTAATTTCGTTGCATTTCCTCAGATTTATATATCACCATGCTTGACAGTTATGGCAACGATAATTACGTTCAAAAGACGATATTCAAAAAAATTAATTACTTTGCGAATTTTGATCGTATTTCACCAGTATAAGCCTCTAAAATACCTAAAATAATTTTAATTTATGTTACTTTATCTAAGTACCTATATGAATTGCATTCTAGGTACTTGCATACATGTTTAATAAATAATCAATAGTGCTAGACTAGCCCGGGCATAGGGAGATGGGTGGCTACCCCCTGCGCCCTAGTCATTATTGGAGATCCTAGATTTGAGCCCCTCCCCCTTTCCCCCGTGCAGGATGCAGGTATTGATTTATGAGCAGAACGGCCCTGCACTTCCTTTATTGGTTTCGCCAGAGACAGTCATAATGTTATTTTTTCCATTTTAACTTGTGATAAATTATATTTAAAAGTGGTGTCATGTTCGCTTTTAATTGTGTACCAAACTATAAACTTAACGGCTACTCTCTGTATGAATATTTTGACAAAATATTGTTAAAATTAAACATGAACAAAAGGACTTGTCTCTAAATTAACTGTGTGTAGTTATTAAACATTGCAAACTTTCAATATTTGCTTAAATTTATACTTTTATTTGAAGTGAAGTGGAAATTGAGGTGAGTATGTATGTGCATAAGGCCAATCCCTGCATCCCCCTCTCCTCCCCTTTGTATCCCCTCTGCTTGATATTATTGATTGACTGCGCTCATGTTCCCTTTTCCACCCTTATACCTGTTGCCCCACCTACCAGTACACTCATTTACCTATACTCCCCTCCACCCATGTCACCCAACCCCCTTACCCCTTTCACCATTCCTTTTTTATTTTCATTACATAATGTTTTACCGCAATCTCACCATGGTAAGAGATGGTTTGACTGATGATACTCAGCCTAGAAGGAAACTTATTCAAGTGCAGATGACAGAACTCACTGGTTGACCCTTTGTCATAGATTATCAAGGGTGCCAGCCATGAGGGTACTTATAAGGTACCCTGCTACTATGATTCTTGATTTTCTTCACCAGTAAAATAAGAAATAGAACTCGCGATCTTGCTACTACATTCAACATTACTACCGCAGAGGTATCTTGGCCTTAAAAATATTCTCATTACATGCCCTTTAACCAACCAAAAACCTATCTTTCTCTCATATAATATCATTGATTGTTTCCCCTCAGATCCTACCACTCTCTGTACACCATTATCATGGCATAGGCATCTCACCCTGTCTCACCCCCTTTTCACCTTTTATTGTACCCTCTCCTCATCCTAAACCCCCCTTCACCCTGTAAGGGGGGTATAGGGTGGTTCAAAGATCCTTTTCCCCTCCTGTGGACCTGTCCATGCTTATTGATTAGTATCCTGATGCGCCGCCGCTTCGACATTCGTCTCTTTAGCTCCCCTCCCCTCTTGTACCTGAAACTCCTTGAATGTTTGATGGCAGCCATTTCATGAAGATATCTGGTATATTAAATAAATACAAAATGTGTGCATGTGGTAATAAAACTGTACACAAATTGACATGTTAAAAATAATAACCTTTTGTTTTTTTAGCAATATGACTGGCAAAAGCCGAGGGTTCGGGCAGAACAGTGACTGGGACCCAATGAGTGAAGACTACAACAACTCCATGAATGACTCTCAATACTCCGATGAAGAGGGCAGGTATGTGTCTTGCCTTTTTTATTTTTATTTGGTCCACCTGATGGTTATTGACATCACCGTGGAACAATATATTAAGAAGCAATTAAGGCACCATAAGACACCAAAAAAAAGAGAAATATGCCCGGTATAAGTGTGTTTTATCACTTGAGTAGCATTTCTTTTTGTATGTACATAGTTTCGTATGCTAAATGAATCCCATCAGCTGGTGACGCTCTGAGCCGAGGTTGTGCCTCATCAGACTGTGCCCTCGAGTGACCGCTGCTATAGACTCTTATAATATCAGTGTCTTATATAACAAACTCGCGCACCGAGGGCTCCGCTCCGTACAAACTTGTTGCTGTATGTCTGATTCTTAAGACGGGAGTTGGGCTGCGATTATTCCATACAAATGTATTCCCCTGTTTTCTTCCTGAATAATGCCTCTAGAGTCATCATTTTTTTTTTTCATATAATCAAGTTCTGTTTTGGACACGTCCCTGTTATATTCCTTTTTTTCAGCAACTAATTATTAAAGAAATTATGGCTCTCCAAAAATTACAATAAATGCCCTATTTTTCCGCCGTGATTAAAAGGCCTACCAGACAAATTCGAAAAGATTTTAACATAAAAGAAAGTAATAGGGGCCTAGATAACCCCTTAATTAAAATATTAATGTAAAAAATAATTGAATCGGCTCAGTTTTCGAGGAGGAAATTGGGGAAAACGAAACGTCGTTTTCGTAAAAAAAAATGTGAATGAAACGGTCTGAGCTGCAGATATCCCTATCGCACATAGCATAGCGCGACGGCAATAGTTTCTTCAAATACCTATTTTTCAAATTCCTCGCAGCTAGGAACCCCTCTAAACATCATATTTCATTCGGCAGTGGTGGCATGAAACTCATACCCTGCCGATTATATGTGACACATATACCAAGTGATCTGACTGAAGACGGTCTACGCTCTGCATTCTCCAAGTTTGGGACGATAAACGAATTGTTCCTGAGCAGGGATCCATTGAAGAGGTTCGGGCTGGTGAGATTTGAGACGCCTGGGTAAGTGATAATGGCCCTGATTGTCTTACTATGTCTCTTTCTAACAAAGAACATAAGAAAAGGATGTAAGAAATTTAGTCCTGTCAAATTAGTCCAATGCTTGTTTTCAATATAAATTTAGTCGCCATCTATCGCGGTTTCGTTTAAATACCAACAGATGAACACGGCAAAGACTAATTTGACAGCTTTAAATATGTTCTATCCTTTTTCAATAATGTTCATAAGAAAGAGATGTGATGTGACTAAAATTAGTTTAGTGCAATTTACAACAGAATCGGCACCAATGGCAAATATATGTGAAATAAATTTAAGTTTATGCCTGTACAGCGAATTGTGGTGTTTTATTTATTTGTGTATTACCTTATATAATTAGGTGTTATTTTTACTATGTAGAGGTCTGTGTTTGATCACAATCTCACCATGGTAAGTGATGTGTCCGAAGGTGGTGCACACAGAAAGTCTAGAAGGAACTGGCTCTCAAGTGCAGCTGTCGGAACACACCGATAGGTGCTTGGCGAAAGCTAGGTTGATACTACAAAGTACCCTACCACCATGCTATGGTTTCCTCACGATGTTGTCCTTCACCAAAAGCTCAAGGTCATTGTGTGATTCGAACACGTCACTACCACTAAGCTATCATTGCCTTAAAATGGACAGCCATTTAAATAAATCAGACTTGGCTTCGGCCTCCGAGTGATAATATCACATGGTTTCAAATAAGGCTGTATGGCTCTGATCCTTTGCCTGCCTTTTGGCGATTTGAATAAACTACGATTCTTAGTTTATTCAAAATTCGTAGAACGAATACACAATCATTTCACTCACCGCTTGAATAAACACCGCGAACGATCAGTCAAACGGAATGCCAAGAAGTCCGAGAGAAAATGTGTTGCCGAGCTTGAAAAGAATAGTTTTTTTTTAAATTAATAGTAGTTAGTATAAGGATGTTTCCATTATTACAGCGAAGCTAAGTACGCCATGACGAAAATGAATCACACTCCCCCGCTCAACCTGAACATCGCGATAGCTAAGAAGGTAAGTCAATAAATGGGTACAGTACAAGTAGTACCCAAATCATTCTTATGGGTACGATAATTTCCAACCTAGTGGAGAGGGGCTTAAAAATATTCTTGTTCACAACAAGCAAGTCGAGCGAGCGACGCGAGTAGGCCGCAGCAACATCGGGCAGGCCATAACCGAAGAAGATATTCGTTTTATTTTTGAGAATTAACGTTTCTGTATTCTACCACTATAATTAAGTCTAAAATCATTTTATTTACGTATAAATTTTAAGAAAACTGTATTCCCGGTAAGGGCTGATAGCCCATTATTTGCATTATTAGCATGAGGCGCATGTATGACAGTAGATTTATATAGATTCATTTTGAATTTAAAATATCGATATATTTATAAACCATACATAGATTATAAAAAGTATACATTTTAATGAGCGTTTTTCTCATGATACCGCTGTTATGCTCAAAATACCTGTCAAATCGTGAACTTAAGGTTCAAAACGGTTTGACAGGTATTTTGAGACACAGACTACGTCGGACGTATTGTCGCTAATAAAATACTGTGTCTATGAGAGTCGGCCACCTCTCACGCACACATTAGTTGGCTATTCCGTGGGAAACGAGACTGTCGCCGTTTACACAGAGCCGTTGACACGCGCTCGACTAATGTGTGCGTGCTGGCTTGTACTTAAAGCGTGGTGGCTGCATTGAGCGACACAGTTTTTTGTTAGCGAGAATATATCCGATGTTTTTAACATCCTGGTTTTGAGCATAGAGGTATCATGAGAAAAATGCTCATTGAGTTTTTTCCCTTCAAGTATGGGAAAGATAAAGAACGCACGAACAACAAGAGGGAAAGAGGCGGCTACAGAGATGACGCAAGTACTAGCAGTCGTCCACGTAATAGTTACAGGTAAGTTCTTAAATAAAGCTGAAACTCACATTTTGTTTGAATAATTTTTAAGTACCCAATCACTTTCCTTGCCTATCATCCATCTTAAACGACTAAATTGGAGCTGTCATTGTATTGAACATGCAAACGACGACGTAGGTCTGTGTGACGACCAAAAGACCAAATTTAGCACACGAATCACCGGTAATTTTACTCACTTATCGATAAAATTAATTCCGACTATACCGACTTCTACTAATTCAAGTGATAGGATATTAACTTGTAAAAATGGGATACCACGCATAGTATTTGATAAAACTTTGCTCTGTTACGATATTCCCTAATTGAAATAATCAGCATTGAATAAACATTGTCACAGAACTTACTATTTGAAATCTAATTTTAAGATTTTTATACATCACAAAATCGAAAATTGGCTGTAATAATCTCATTACCAGTGCTTACTTAATACACAAAAAAAAGATAACTTGCAACCAATCAGTCATCTCTTCTCCGATTACAAAGTTCCCATTGGTCTAAGCAAAATTAAAAACACCAATCACAATAAGCGTAGCACAAAAAAATCAAGCTACCTTATTGGTCAAAATCATTTGTTATTGCTCAATTTTATCGAGTCTCTTCGAATGTGCCGGTGAAAATTAACTTTTCGAGTAATTTCTTTTGAAAAACTGTTTTTAGTTGTTTCAGTGATTGTTTTGTAGTGTTCATTAGTTGTGAACGAATTATTTCGTTTAATTCGTAGTTTTGAAGCATTCTTTCTTCAGCGTGTGGAGACGCCATGATTTTGAACAAATTCTTTTCGTCGATGCAGCAAAATAACACTGCGTAAGTGTGTAACTTTGATTTGTCTGTAAAAAAAGCCATGATTATTGTGTTTGATAACATAAATTCATATCCTGAATGTTGAATTGTTGTTCTTTACTTACTGTAGTAGGTAAATAACAATTCTAACTACTTGCTAATCCGTGTTGCTAATAAAGTGCCTAGCGCGAGTTGTGAAAAAGAACCTATTTTAGTCACAGATATTTAAAAAAAGTCGGATATATTCTCGCTAACAAAAAACTGTGTCGCTCGAGTCGGCCACCACGCTGTACGTACAAGCCGGCACGCACACATTCACACATTAGTTGAGCGCGAGTAATCGACTCTGTGTAAACGGCGACAGAGTCTAATTTTCCGCGGAATAGCCAACTAAGGTGTGCGTGAGAGGTGGCCGACTCCATAGACACAGTTTTTTGTTAGCGAGAATACGTCCTCCGTAGTCTGTGATTTTAGTACCTAAATTAAAATAAAATGCCTATTTTATCAGACGCATGTAGGTAGGTTTTCCTATTTAGAAAGTTTTAACTTCGCGGTAAAAATTAGCATTGGTGGGTAGGCGCCAAAACTCCGTGAACACACCATAAAAAAATATTGATATAAACTTCCGTGAAACCAAACATTCGTAAGTTGGCTCAAGACTTAGTTGTAGTTTTTGTTTGTATTCTACTTGTATGCCTCATTTGATAGTGAAGTGGTCTTTGTTATTATTTAAGATTATGAGACTATAAAGTTACATTGTGCTCATGTTCTAAGTAATATGATAACTGAATAAAAAGTTTAGTGGGTCTTTGTTTTATGAAGTTAGTTATTTTAGGTACCTACTCTTATATTAGATAAGGGACCTCCAAAACATTTAGTAGACCTATACAATCCAGGTTTGTAGATAACAATCACCTTCAGATAATAATAAATCCCTTTATTTAGACAAAATAAAAATAAAATTACATACTTTATTAAATTAATTACTTTAATTATTCATTGTGTGTTTAATTATATTTCAATTAATACTTTGAATTACGGTAAAAAAAAAGCAATTGTTAATATAGGAGTCCCATTTAAGAACCAACGGGTAGTCATATTTCCTATCTCTTAGCCAACGGTAATCTTAGATGTTTTGTGCCCTCTGGCACATGCCTTCTCCAAATTCTTCCATTTTGTCCCATAATTTGCAATCCACATCCATAGCCTTCCTGTCTCCGATTCTAGTGTACAACTATGACAGTGCAACCTCCAAATGAATGAGTTTTTGACATCTGTAAGGAGTAGCCAGCCAGATGGGTACTAAAGTATCACCAAGCAATTGTTGCCTCACTATGTTTTCCTTCACTGTAAGCTTAGGTTATGTATAGGAGCCACATCTAGGTTTAGCCAGCTGGCTGCCACGAATCATTGGAGGCTAGTAATGAACATTATTATTGAATTTCACCTAATGATGTGGTATGATGAAGACATGGTGTTTCCTGACTCTTACAATCTAGGAACTTTCAAGACCAGTGAAATAGGTTTCTTCTGGGTAAGCGTGTTTCCAAATGTAAACCCAATTGATAAAAAAAAAGCCATTAGTGGGCGGTTATTGTTGTTGGTCACCACCAAAGACACGTGGTAGCACCACAGCTAGTAACTGCATGTAGTATATCAGTTATCTGTATGGTCAGAAAGTAAAGAACTATGCATATTTTGTTTTGTTGTCTATGCTAACATTAATGTTGTATTTACAGAAACCATAACGACATGACTAACGGCAACAATATGGAAGAACTGCCTATTGATGATGATTTGGTAAGTTTTCTCATTGTTTATAGGAGATCTATCGCTGAAATTTCACTGTCACTGTCACATAAGAAACACTGTATAAAATCTTGTGTCAGGTATGAAAAAATGCCCGTCTCATTTTAAATAATGCATTAGTAAGTCTTTACAAAAATAACTTTGGCTTATAATTTTTCTCAACTTTGGAAAACTGTAGAACTAATTTTGATAAAATTTGGAGTAGGCATACTATGAGTAGACACAGATAGAATATGTCGGAGTAAAATCTAGGATACTTTGTATCCCGGTTAAACATTAGAACCCTCTTGTTCCCTCTATTCTGTAAGATGGGGGTACTTCCAGTCGAGCCGTTCTTTGCACGAATAAACGCTCGACCAGTGGCGTAGCTACCTAGGGGCTAGACGGGGCAGTGCCCCGGGGCCTCCAAGCTCATGGGGCCCCTCGGACTCGGACTAACAAACTATAAATTGAACACAGACATACAAGAAGAAGCAGACGAAGCATTCGCTTAAAACTGCGTAGCGATTACATAAAATAAATTAAATAGTTTAGTTGGGGCCCTAGTTTATTTTTTTGCTCCAGCGCCTTTGGTAACCTAGCTACGCCACTGCGCTCTACCTATCTTGAACTTATCTGACGAATGGATAATATGATAAAATAGCACTTTATACTTCTGGAAACTGCAGGAGCTATAAAAATAATGTATGCTTTCAGGGTATTGAAGACGCAATAGATCCGGAGCTGCACTTGGAGCTGGAGAATCTGAAACTGGCTCAACTGAAGGTGCGCGAGGAGCAACTGCAGTGCAAGCACCGCATGCTGCTGTTGAAGCAAGCTGATAAGAGAGCTGTAAGTGTTGACATTAAAAAAGGCAATTTTAACCAACTTCAAAAAAAGCAGGAGGCACAGAGATCGATAGAGAGGTTGTCTAACGCGGAACGCGAGACAGTTTTTGCGCATATAGCGCAAAAATCGCGTCTGTCGTAACCTGTTCGAGATAAGTGCACGAGCGGACGATATTTATTTAATTACCGTATTGTTCAGTGATCGACTGCAAAAATCAAAGCCTACATGTGAACTATAAGAATCATTGTGTCACTTATCACTTTTGAGTGTCAAATTTTTCACATATTTAAAGTATAAATCTCAAAAATACCTTAAATGATCTTAGGTCATTACCAAGGTACAACTTGAACAAAGAACATGAAGCGCATACATTGCTGTTTAGTTATACAGGAGCGTAAGGCTAACTTCGTTTCGAACATGCAATCTAAATCGTGTTATGCGATTTGTCCATCTATCTCTATACACGCATGTGTGTGTAGATGCGTGTGTAGTGCGTATTTACAAGCGCTTACGAACATGTGAGTTCTTGGGCTGTGTGTGTAAAAAATATCTACTATTGGTCTATTGGCGTTCGTTTACGTGTAGTTGTGATATTAAGTGGGGAGTTTCGTGGGACATCAGGTCTAAGCTAAATCCAAGCGTCACAGCCCATCTCGTGATCTGTGGGAGGAGGTTCTCAATTCGGTTGTATTTTTTTCTTTTATGTTTGTTACCTCATAACTCAGTCATTTATTAACCAATTTGGAAAATTCAGATCAGGATTTGATTACTTCTTAGTGTACTTTGAAGTCTGTATAAGTTTTTTGTGAAACAGTTTTGAATTATTTTTATTTACTACCAGGGTAGGAAACTAGCATACTATCTGGATGATGGTAAGCGGTTACCATAGCCTATGGACGCTTGCAACACCATGTACAATTCTATAACTCACGCGTTACCGACCCTTCAAAAATCTAGCTTCCAAACTCTGAAGGCAAAACCCCGAAAAATCGTCGAATTTCATATCGTACCTAACATTTACCAGGCTAAGATGTACTCGTTAAACCTAGGATCTACCGGTAATCAGGCTTCAACAGTAACATATAAATGTTTGTTTCAGTCGAGCCACAATACCAGTAACATACACTGCGTGTTGCCTGACGGCAGGATTGTTATACGCAACATCAATAATGAGAGGTGAGTGGTGACCTTTTTTTAATCAACTTAAAAAAAAAGGTGATTATCAATTCGACACGTATGTATGTAATATTATTGGAACTGCAATATATTCACATAAGATGATCTATTAGGGCTTCCAAACAAATATACAAAATTTCATAGGTGCATGTATGTTTGTCCACGCATATCTTCGAAGATATTGGATTGTGACCATTCTTTTTTTTATTGGTTTACATTTACTTCAACTTAGGGAACAGTGAAAGTTTCATCGAAATCGATTCAGTAGTTTTCAAGATATGGACAAATGTGTCACGGCCTGGCTTATTGATACGAGCTACGGGTGTGATGTCAAAGGAAAAACATCTCAAAACCTTGGTCAAATTATAGTGCATTTAAGAAAAACTAAAAATGATTCAGTAGTTTTCAAGATAAGGACAAATAAGTGTGACGGCCTGGCTTATTGATACGAGCTACGGGTGTGGTATCAAAGGAAAAACATCTCATAACCTTGGTCAATTTCTAGTGCATTTAAGAATAACTAAAAATTGCGAAATAAAAAAGTAATTTAAAAAAAATAAGTCGGTTCAGAATACACTAAAAATATGAAATAACTCTAATCTGACACTGATTTGAAGTCGACGAAAGAGCACGACGTATTCCATTGAAAATATTTCTCTGACTTCAAATCAGTGTCAGATTAGAGTTATTTCATACTTTTTAGTGTATTCTGAAGTCGATTTAATTTTTTTAAATTACTTTTTTTTTATAAGCGTGGGTAAATCCACATAGGATACCCGTCCAGTGGACATAAGACACAGTGGAGTGTCCTACATGATCATCTGCCTGTCCTGTTCCCAATCACTTGTGGTCGGTGCAATATGTCGGCTTCTTCCATTCGTCTCTTCTATCCGTCACATCAGCATCCACTCCTTTCTTACCCATATCATAAAGGCGAATTTTAAAGGCGATGATAGCTCGGTGGTAGTGACGTCGGATACCGAGACGAAGGTCCCGGGTTCGAATCCTACAATGAGCTTGAGCTTTTGTTGAAGGAAAACATCGTGAGGAAACCATAGCACGGTGGTAGGGTACTTTGTACCACCCTTTATACACCCTCAAGTCGATAATCTGTCGCCAAGCACCTTTCGGTGTGTTCCGACAGCTGCACTTGAGAGCCAGCTCCTTCTAGGCTTTGTGTGCTTACCACCTTCGGCCGCATCATCACTTACCATGGTGAGATTGCGGTCAAACACAGGCCTATAAACAGAAAAAAAAAACATCTTTCACACAATCCTATCACATCTCTTTTTCGGTCTTACTCTTCCCGTATATCCATTCACTTTCATATTCATAACTCTTTTAGTGACGTGGCTTTCATTTCCCCTCATAACATGTCCGTACCACGATAAGCTGTTCCCTCTCAACTTTTCAGTCCGTTTGTGTGTCCTACATCATGTCCTACTAATATTGTATATGCGTAAGTTTGTGTCTATGTCTTTAACAGAGAACATAAGATAAGGATGTAAGAAGTCCTGTCAAATTAGTCCAATGCATGTTTTCAATATAAATTTAGTCGCCATCTATCGCGGTTACGTCTAAATACCCGCAAATGAAGACGGCAAAGACTAATTTGACAGCTTTAAATATGTTCTATCCTTTTTCAGTAATGTCCGTAAGAAAGAGATGTGATGTGACTAGAATTAGTTTAGTGCGATTTACAACGGAACAGGATTCACTATAATATTAATTCTATGATCCCGATCGATCTTTTATTTTGCAATTGTGGACGGCTAAGATAACTTTCCATCCATTCTTGCCCCTGTCCAATTAAAAAATTGGCAAATTATTGATGCCGTTCCAAAAATTGCAGGTCTGCCGAGTCAAGAGATGGTGACGTAAGCTACGGCGCGGGCGATTCGGTAAGTTCATCACTTGCATGATTTTTGGGAATCTGGTGTTTTTGTAGCATGAATAGACCTCGAAACTTTTATTTACGTCATTTACATTATCAAAAAATATTAGACACGTATTTTTTATTTTGTCAATCAAACAAAAAATTATGAAGATATGGTGTTGAAGTTCTGCGGACACGCGATGGTACACTTTTCACTAACAAGTGACGTCACACCACTCCCGAACTTTGATGCGCTTTATCTTTTTGATTTTTTTATTGATTTGATAAAGCAAAAAATACGTGTCCAATATTTTTTTATAAATCTTACTGACCTACACAAACACTCAAATAATAAGCAAAAGTATAAAATTTGCATACATTGAAAGTTTGACCCTGTAGTTTATTCAAAAGGAAATGTATAACACTATATTTAACATACTAACACACTCACACATTATTACACTTCACATTCCATTTTTATTTCTTTTGTTTATTTAAGATTTGCGCATTTCCGTACACTTGTACATTTTATAAACCATCCAATGGTCATAAACTTTGTTTTCAAAGAGAGTGAGAGCTGGAACTCACAACACAAGTTAAATCTTACCGTGGGTTCCAGAGCTCAATCAACACTTTTATATTATTTTCGCACCGTGCTATTTTACTGTAGCTATAAGATAATTAACTTTGTACTTAAGTGTTTGTTCAATGAGAAAATCAATAAACTTTATTATTATTATTATATTATTATTATTATTATTATTATTTACCCGAATACGGCGATGCCAAAAATAGGGTATATGATTTCAGCATCTATGTATGTTCATCGCTCATATCTTTTAAAAATTGAGGATCCATTTAGAGTAGTTATACCAAGCAACTAGTCAGTGATTTTGCACTGATTTTGAACAGTAAGGCCGAATCACAGCATCTAAGTGTTTCGTGTGTACTTGACGTAGCCAATCAGAGCGAATTTTCGGCGGAGGGTAATTGTCGGAATAGATTTCAATCAAAATGAATGTCATTGCGCTTCTTTGCGTTAGTTGTTCGATGCTTTTAAACTATCTATCATAATTTACACTATGCACTTCTCGAACAAAATGTGATATTTTAAAGACTAGTAATTTATAATTTTGATTTTCTCACCTTAAATCATTTTTTAAGTTCCTGCAGTATTTTAACGGAACTTGTATGCAGTATCTGACAACCAGAACAGATTACAGTAGTACCCAACTGATATGGCGCGTCGTGAATCTTCGTTCGCACAGAAAAGAAAGTATGGCCCCGAAGATTAACGAAAGAATGCTTAAAACTTACAATCAACTTTAGACCACTACTATAAGGTTCATACACTGCAGCTGTCAAGCCCCTCCGCACGGCGCGCGCTAACATGGCGGCAGCTGCCGACCAATAGCGTTTCCCGCTTTCTAGCTTTGAAAATGTATCGTCTGCGCAGGTACATCGGTAAGCCATATCAGTTGGGTACTACTATAATTGACTGTTTATGCTACAAAAATAACAGGGGGTATAAATAGAGTGTGCTTCGATTCGGGGACATGGAGAACATTGCTTAAATAAAAATCTCATGTCTGCTATTGATATCTTTGTTCCTCAATGGAAACGCACCCTTCTAACGAATGTCAAGTTCACTTGCTTAGTCAGGATCACAGAGCAATGAGTCCCGCGCGCCTATTCTGGGTGGAGATTTCGAGATGGCATATTTTTGAACCCTGGGTTGGGTATGCTGAACAACTTTTGCTATGGGACCAAAACTGAACTCTCAACAAAAAAAAATACTTTCCATACTAACAAATCAACCTTGCTCGATCATAATGTATGAACAATTTTTTTTTGTCAATGCTCTGTGGCCCGGACCTTTTCCTTTTATTATAGCATGAATCCTTTAATTTCTGTCTCTAGTCTATGTCTTTATAGACAGTTTAGCATGTTCCCAGCCCGTTTCAAACTACACTTCACTATTACATTATACACATACTTTATTTTTATCATGTTATGAATTCGTGAACAGAATTACTTGAGAAAATTAATATTTGTTGGGTCATCTGCTTTAATTTTACCGCATACTGTTTTCATTACTTTTTACGTGTGTAAAATGATTTGTTTTGATGCAACCGCCATGATTGTCAATAACCAACTCCACCAGATCATCCGTATGTGTGACCGAAATGCACTGATTATTCTAGCCACACACAGCTATCCATTTTGTGATCTCAATTAATCTAAGATTGGATAGAGACTACACATAAATATATACATTTTACGCCAGTTTTCGCCAGAGAGTTTGTCTCATAGTGAAAGTTGTCCTAATAATGATGACTAAAATAACCTAACCTAAATGGCAGTCGGTAGTCAATAGTTGTATGGTATCGAAAGTTACGGTTTCTTAATAACCGTCTTCTTAATAATAATAAGTGAATAAAATATGGTTTAGGTAGGATCCTAAGGTTCGTGCCCAATGTTTGGGAATCACTTATTTTGCAAGATTGTCTGTCTTGATTTTAAAAGATATTTAGCATGAATAAACTTTATAGCATTTTTTTTACCCAAATTTTGCGTCATATAATTCCAGAACTGCTCTTCAATGATTTCTGGTAAAACGACAAAATTTCAGGTAACTCGCAATCATTCTTCGCTTTCATCAAACTGCAGACTTTAGGCTTGGGCGCTTAGTTATGAGGAAGGCATGCAGATACAGGCTTTTTATCATCTGAATAAGGTCGAAAAAAGAGTAGCTAGTGACACAGACAGAGCAATATATAGGATGTTTTTCTACAGAAAGAAAACACTGTATGCTCCTGCAAAACCAAGATGAAGACGTGGGACCAACTGACCAGCTCTGAAGATGGTAGTTCCACTCCATCAACTTGCGTACTCTGTTCAGAAAATAGAAGTGTCGATACTCAAACAAAGCGGGAATACCAAGATAAGTCAGACTTAACAAGTAAAGTTACAGATACGAGTAAAAAATCCGGGTATTCTAGTAAGATTGTAGACAGTAAAACCACAAATATATCGCAAGACAGTAAGATACGAACTGATTGTAGTAAACATACTGTTAGTAAGAAATCAGATGCAACTAGCAAGAAGTTCGAAGTTAAGAAGCGTAGTAAAAGCGAGGTTACTTGCGATATTAAATATAGTGACTTTTACAGTGATAGCGAAGATGAGGCGGATGAAACTAATAGATTGATACAGCTCCGAAATTCAGATTACATGGACGTAGTCGAAGATGAGCTAAAACTAGTTATCGCTTTAGCTGGGTACCCTAAATCAAAAATGAGACTGCGGCAAATGGAGCAATTCCAAAAGTCGCTCACCGACGTCATTGATATGCAGCTAAAAGCTGGTTTATTAAAGAATGTACCCTCATTTTCAGACTATTATTTAAATAGAGGTGCTTTAGTTTGTATTTGCAAAGATTTACAGACTAGAGATTGGATGGTTCGAGTCTCGCCTGGCTTGCAAGAGCGCATGTCCAATAATCTAGTGTTACTTAAAGCTAAAGTAAAGCGTTTATGTCTTGCCGTGCTAAAAATACCTCGGTGCTGTTGGCCAGCCACTGCACAAGATGCCTTCAAACTTTTGCAATATTTCAATCCCACTCTCAGGACTGATTCCTGGAAAATATACGCACAAAAAACTGTTGAACATATAGAGTGCACGTCTTTTCTAATTGATAGAGTGTCCGGTGAAATTATTCGCGGACCGAATTTCAAAAATGTTATCGATTACAGTCAGATGGAGTTTGAATTGACAGGGTATACAGAGATTTATTACGAATGCTTTTTGTCTGATATGGATGAGGATTTAAGCAGCATTGCGTCTAGAGTTAAACTTTTACAGGAAATAAAATCAGAAACTAATACTCCTAGAAGTGCATCGGATCCAAGCGTTAGAAAGACTGAAGATGCGAAAGGCGATAGTAATAATACCGTCCGTGAACACATCGAAGAAAATATTGATGTTCATGTTAATTCTGAACTGAAAAAGGAACTTGACTGTTGTTTACAACAGGAAGTACTTGATAAGCTTAAAGATGTGAAGTACAGTAGCGATAAAGACGAAGTGCTAGTTTGGTCTGATGAAACTAATAATTACAGCAGTGATCATGAAAACGAAAAACCTGAACAAATTAAAATACCAGATGATTGTACCGAAGAAGAAGTTAACATCGAAGCTTCTTTATCTGTCGCGGCTATGTCAGATAAAACTGAATCGATTAATGAAAGTAACGATAATCTCATGTCGAGAAATAGTAATGTTAATATTGATAGCAACAGAGGAATAGCGTATCATCGACGCACAAATTATTTGCAGGTTGAAAATGAACTAAAAGTTGCGATAACTCTAGAAGGTTATCCCCAAAATAAACTAGAAGGTACACATATTAGAAGACTGAAGCATTTATTTAAGGATTATCTGCATAAGGACTTGAAACAACAACGTTTTACGAATCTGATAATTCCGAAATTCCAAGATATTTATTTGTCTAATGGTGCTGTGATTTATATTTGCGACAGTCTTGAAACTAAAGATTATTTAACTGAAGTTCTACCTAAGTTTATTAATTCTACCGGTCTGAAATTAACGTTCAGAGATATAACAAATTTAGTTAGGTATACCAGATTGGTTATGCGATTGCCCAAAGAACTAGCCAATTTAGAATCACTTGAAATTCTTATGAAATTGCAAGCTAAATATCCAAGATTGAAGCCTGATTGTTGGAAATACTATTCTGACGTTGCTGGAAAGCAGAAAAGACAATTTGGCGTCGATCCCGAATCCTTAGAAGTTATAAGAAGTCCAGATTTCGATCCTACTTACGAAGGTGAGAAGTTGACATTTAGAGTTATCGATAGACAAAAACGTGATGTTAGTTTAGACGAAGCGAATATTAAAGACGAAGATGATGGTAATGCCAAAAAACAAAGGGAAACCATTTTGAAGAATATGTACGTTCCTATTGATCAAGATATAATGAATGCTCCACTTTCCAAAATTAGAACATATCACTATTCCAACTTGATCTCTGATGATTTAAAATTATATGTTGGACCTTCGAACTATCCAGAAATGAGAATTGATGAGATCCAATTTCACTCCATAAAGAGAACATTCGAAAATATCGTTTGTAAATCTATAGAAAATAGAGATTTGACTAATGAGACCATGCCGAAATTTCATGACATGTACTTATTTGACGGTGTTATATTTATTATATGCCAAAATATGGCTTCAAGAAATTGGATGGAGCAAATTGTACCTGATGTCAATAAAAAACTGAACATTAATTTGAAATCAACTGAATTTAGAGGTGCAGTTGGTATTATTAGTATGGTAGTCAAAACTGATAAAAATACAGATGATATCATTGCTATATTGCAGGAGCAAAATCCTAGATTACGTACGAAATATTGGAGGAAAATTAGTACTGTGCGATCTAAAGCTAAACTCGATGTAGTATTACAAATCGACAAGCTCTCAGCTCAAGTTATTGCTAGCGAAAGTTTTAAGAAATTCATTGGTAATAATGCTGTAGAATTCAAACTAGGACATCTACAGTCGCTTCTCAAGCCTAAAGAAAGCCTTGAAGCACTCAGTAAAGTACGTGCTCAAAAGAAATCCGGTGAAGCCAAATGTCACAAAACTAAATCCAAAAAGGTCCCACTTCAAAAGAAGCCTATATCTGAAAATAAAATAGATTCGAAAAAAGAATGTCTTAATTCAGAAACTGAACTATATGCCAGAATCACTGAGACGAAAGAAATGGACGAAGGTTTAAATATTAGAGATATAGAAGATAAAATCGAAATGGGAGACGACGACGTTATACAATATACAGCAAAAGGTTGTCAATCTGAATTAGATCCAATAATCTTCGAGTGCGAATCTCCGAAGATAATCGACACAGATTTTATATTGCCAGAAAACCAAGGTTACTGCAAAGTAATACTGACAATCCCTACGAATATTCTGCCGGATCACAAAGAAGATTTAAACATAATTTTCGATCTTTTAGAAGATAAAAATCCTGGTCTTAATACTGAACTTTGGCAAGTTTTCACCGAATCAGCATATCCGAACAATGGCAAATTTACATTATTTGCAGATAAACAGTCTGTTGCTGTTATAAGAGGAAAGAATTTCGATCCTTCTATTGGCGGAGAAAACCTCAAATTTTATTTCTAGATTACGACCTTAAAATCTGCCTGATTTTAATTTTTATAACCATCATGGAATCTTTCAGATTGCTTAGGCTTTGAATAGGTTAACTTTCAGTATTGTTTTAGTATTTATACAATTTAACGCCAATGTCAATCAGCATTTAAAAATTTTTGAGAACTTTTATATTCCCTGAAATTTTGTAGTTTAACTGTGCTCTTGTTTTAAACTGAGAGGTTATTAACTGGCACTCGCGGATACCACTACCGATTAACTATTCGTTTTAAATGTCATATCATTAATGTAATTTAATTCAAGATACAATTTAAGCCGCCTAAAAACAAAATAAACGAGCTGTTTCGTTGTACCCGCCGATAATAAAATCATATAATTGAAAAACATTCTATGTAGCATTTATAATAATTTTAGTAATTTTACATAAGTTTGTAGGGTAAGTACTTTTAACTAGTGAATGTGTTTTTTAAATACCATTTTGTTTTTATTGTTCTTTATTAATAATTTTGTTGTCATTGTGTAATTCAGTTGCGTGTTTGTTCCCTGTATTTAGTTATTACGTTTTTAATTAAATACTAATTGATGATTAAGGTTGCGTTTCCTTTTTGGTTAGTTTTTGTTGGGGAAGATTTGGCGTTTTTGACTTGAATGAACATACAAATCACACATTGCTACAATATACACTCACACTTTCTTTGCTTGGCAAGTACAGAGTAGGGTAGGAAAGGCTTTTTGCACGAAGATACGCGAATGATATAAGCTGGTAGATAGTAGGCTTTTCGAGAAATCAAAGGACAATAATTCAATTAGTCGCGCGCGATTAGATACGTTAAATGCCAAAATGTTATGCTATAATAACGCTTGAAACCTTATCTAATATCAATCCATAATCGCAATATAAAAGAAGAAAATATTGGTTTCTGGCGTAACTCGATTCGAGTTTTCTTACGATACCTCCATGCTCAAAATAAAATCGTTAACTTAAGGTTCAAATTATTTATTTTATTAATTATTAGGTTTTTGGTTCGAATTATCAACATTGACAAGTATTTTGAGCATAGTGGTTTCATAAGAAAACTCCTCATTTAGCTACTAGTGACAGCTTTCTAAAACCTAGGAATTAGAAACTAAGCGAGATTTTGTCATCATAATACTTAATTCTCATTCCCTTTAATTATTTTTGTTAATAGAGTCTTAAGTATTTACTTGCTATATGTAATATTAGTTAACACTTACCTAATTTAGCGATACTCTTCTATAAGCTAAGTTAGCTTCACAAACATCAGAAAAGTTTGCGCCATTGTCCTATAAACAAAGTTAGCGGAATATCCATAGGTAAAGTTATAGCGACACTTCTTTAAGCTAAGTTAGGTTCACATTCATTAAATTAGTTAGCTATACAGACTTCTATGAGGTAAGTTAGCTTAATAAACATAAGCAAAGTTAGTGAAACTCTTATAAGCTAAGTTAGCGAAACATCCATTATAGAAAAGTTTGTTATACAGTTTTCTAGAATCTAAGATAAATGAAATGAAATGAAATGAAATAATATATTCATTCAAATAGGCCTTCACAGGCACTTATGAATAGTCAAACTCTAATACTCTAATGCACTAATGCACGGTTCGGAAGGTTGATTTTGCTGAGAAGAGCCGGCAATAAACTCAGCAATTACTCTTTTCAAAAACAAACTTAAATTTATATAGATAGATAGCTTCACAATCATTAGCAAAGTTAGCGACACTTCTATAAACTATGTTAGCTTAATTTCCATTAACAAAGTTAGCGAAGCATCCATCCATAAACAAAGTAAGCATACATTTATAGGAAAAGTTAGCGACACTCCTATAAGTTAGCGACACTTATAAAAGCTAAGTTAGCTTCATATCCATTAAAAAAGTTAGCGAAGCATCCATAACCAAAGTAAAGCGTACTTCTATAGGTTAAGTTTGCGACACTTATAAAAGCTACGTAAGGTTCACAAACAATACCAGCACTTGTATGAGTTAAGTTAGTGTAACAATACATACTTTACAAGCGTCGTTGCACACATAACGAGTTGACCAACCCCCTGGCAGCTAACAATTCCGGGGCTTCAGCGCGAGTGGTCGACCGCGTGCGTGTGGTGCGGCTCCCGCGCAGACCAGTACTGTTCCCGCTGCGGCTTAGCGCCGTATTGCTCGGTCGGATGTCAGCAGCGCGACTGGCGCGAGAGGCATCGCAGCGTCTGCCATAATCTTGCTAGGTAAGTTATAGCGGGGCTATTACGTCACTTTGTTGCAATCAGTTTCATATTGAAACCGAATCAATACAACGTTTTCTGGTTATTTTTTGCGTTCTGGTATGCGAAATTGTAGAATTTCTATCGATCAAAAGGTTGTTTCATATTGAAACTGATTGCAACAATACGTTTTCCATGAACTGGTATGCTTCATTCCGCAGTTTACGTACGCTAAGGCTCGCGTACGATAAAGACACTACTACTTTGTTTATGATTTATTACCAATAAACTTGCAAATGGAAACAAAATGTTGAATGGTGGTCGGTAAGATGATGTATAAAAACTTGTGTTGTATGGAGGATTATTTTACAGATTGAAAACAGGAACTGAAGTGAAAGATTCTCAGGACAGGGACCCAGTAGTGTAAGTTTATTATTTATGCATGTTTTTTTTTATTTGGTCGAAAAATAAAGGGTTTTAAAAGTTGGCATTACTTGTAGTGGTGGAAATAATCACTATTAATTAACAACTGAAATTACGAGTCATTAGTTGTTCCCGTTCGTTAAAGTTATTGATAAGTATTTC
The DNA here is from genome assembly GCA_951394255.1 of Polyploca ridens. Lineage (NCBI taxonomy): Eukaryota > Metazoa > Arthropoda > Insecta > Lepidoptera > Drepanidae > Polyploca > Polyploca ridens. The sequence goes on from OX596272.1 coordinate 6,456,962, forward strand.
CACTGCACGTGATGCCGAAATTAATCTGTAAGTAAAACAACTATATGTATTTATTTATTTGGATAAGCAAAGATACAAACTAACAAAAACTTATTAGGTGTAACAGTGGGCATAGATATATTAATAGAGGGACTGTACTGTAGTCTGTAACAGAGTATGTGCCGTGAGCATGGGTATGTTCAACGCTACCTTGAAACGAACTGCGCGTTCATAGTTTGAACGACTAAATAAAAATGCCAATTTCTCGATTTTAGGGTTCCGTACCCAAAGGGTGCCCAACGGGACCCAATTACTAAGGCTCCGCTGTCCGTCCGTCCGTCCGTTTGTCTGTCTGTCTGTCTGTCAGTGGGCTGTATCTCATGAACTATAATAGGTAGACACCTGAAATTTCACAGAATATGTATTTCTATTGCCGCTATAACAACAAATAATAAAAATTAAAGGGGCCCCCATACAAGAAACGTCTTTTTTTAGTTTTTTGTTCTAACAAAGTTGAGTTAGTTCATATTGTACGGAACCCCTCAGTCTGACTCGCACTTGGCCGGTTTTCATCGATGCTTTTACCGAGAACTTATGACAAGGAATTCATATCGTCATTTTTTCAGACAGTAAATCACTAGTGTACGATATATCCATGAATACATCTTTATACAAACTGCTAACGTTTCGCACAAGGTAACGTTGTTAACGCTATCACTCTATTAATATTCTTACTCTATGGGTGTAGGTATAACTATACTAAAATTTATAGATCTGTGGTATATTAACTGTTAAGCGGTAACTTCAGTAATTGATCCGTATTTTAAGAACCTCAAGTGATTGCGAACAGTGGGGCGATAACGTAAATAAATTTCAATCATTTTCGAATTGAAATCGGTTCAATATAGCGGTTTTCTGATAACTTTTTACGTCCTGAGAACTGCAAATACAAACAGTGGTTCATTAGAAATGGAACCATTTCCGATTTTGTAATATTTCTACCGATTTAGAGGTTATTTCAATCTGAATTTCATTGAAATAAATTTACGTAATCCACGTACTGGGCAGGTAGGTCATGAATCATAGCTCAAGTTAAGCAGTGGCGTATCTTGCCCTAGACGGGTCCTGTATCAAAACTGGGGGGCCCTTCTACCTGACTGCGGCGAAGCCCAAATGGAGGGCAAAGATTTTTACCAATTTTTATTTAAAGAATTTTTATTCACACACGTTCGGGGCCCCTGTAGCCCGGGGAATGAAATACATTTCTGCCACTATGTCAAAAATTCTTCTACGGTATAAAACGCTTTCTCAGCAAGCCAACGTTTCAGGGAAGATTTGAATGCCAATAACGTTTTTGTATGGAGAACCGAGTCAGGTAAGCGGTTGTATACCGCTGGACCCATGATGTGGGTCAGTCTGTCAGATTTCGCCAGTCTGTGCTTGACAGCGACGAGTTTCTGGGCTCTGCGAGAATTAATTCTGTGCGCTCCTAGTTTTTTAAAATTAGCTATATTTTCCCTAACATATACAGCTACCTGGTATATTAGAATACAAAATAAACAGTGTTATAGTTATAAGAAGGGTATTGAGTAAATTACTGATGTGTGTGTTCATGTAATTGTAAAGGTCACCACTCATTATAACAGCACGGCTACGCCTCGCAGTTGACGGCTCGCGGCAAGCATCAACTGTTTCATCTTGTCACTATAAAATTAACTTTAACGCACATGATTTGAAGGCGTCACTTGGATGGCAAGTTTGTACCCGAGGCGTAGCCGTGCTGTTATAATGAGTGAAGACCTTAATGATTATGTTGCAGGAACATGTTTAAATATGTTTAAGTTAACAAATGTGTCAAGAGCGTTGCCAGTGGCGTGGCTAACATGGCCGAAAAATTCAAATGATTTTTATTGTATTGTTTGTTCTACAATGTGACTCCGTTTTTCTTTTAAAAGACGAAGTGTCTATATTTGTATGGCTAATGATTAATATATTAGGTCCTTCTAAAGTATTACTAGCAATAAAAAAAAAATAAAAATAATCCATCTGATGGTTCAAGAGAAAAAAAATAAACTAAGTTGAACTTTATGTAAGTACCAAGAATTAATGTATAAATAATGTAGTATTTTCAATGTACGGATTATTTTTCTAATATGTTTACTAATGACCTATACATTAATCCCTCAAAATGTCCGCCAAGAATTCAGAAGGACCTTAGATAGATATAATTGATGGCAAAAAAAAAGTCGTCAAGAAAACGTCGCATGAGATATATTCTCACACCCGGTGCGGTCCGCCTCTGTCGCCCACACCCTTCTGGCTACGCCACCACACACGCCACGTCTATAAACTTTATTAGTTGTTTGGCGAATTTTGATATTTGTAACTTGGGCTATGTTTCGGATAAAGCATGTATTTCTGAGCAGCTGGCGCGGTTGGTTAACACTGGGTAAGAATCCACCTATCGCGTCGCAGATCGTGGGTTCGATTCCCACACAGGACATGCATTTGCGTGCATGAACATGTCTGTATGTCCTGAGGCTAGGTGTAATAATGTATATTAAGTATGTATTTACTAACAAAAAGTAGTATGTGTATTATATCAGTTATATGGTTTCCATAGTACAAGCTCTGCATAGTTTGGGATCAGATGACCGTGTGTGAGGAATGTCCCAGGATATTTAATATTTGGCTTTGACATCTATAGATTACCGCAGGCCGCGCCGCTGCGTCAACCCCACGTCTCGAACCAGGGTGCGAAACGTGAAACCCATAATGACGATGCTGATACTAATCAGGTAATACTTCTTTTTTACGAAGGTGGCAAACAAGCAGAAACCCGCCTGATGGTAAGCGGTTACCATAGCCTAAAAGCGGAAAGGACAATATGTATGTCTGGTCCCAGGTCACACCGCCTCCTCGTGGAGGTCCGGTGGAGTTATCGTATTTGTTTGATAATTGAAATGACAGTTTCTGCCCCGTGTTTTTGATAGACCTGATGTTTTTCTAGGGTCAAAAGTACCCCATGTTTTACTCTATAAGGTATTATCTATATTATGTGCCAAGTTCCAATCAAATCCGATTACCCATTATCACATCGCATTTATAATAATTCAGTATTACAGTGATAATAGTCTTAAGAGTCCGTGAACCCCAGAACTGCTAAAGCCACGGTACAGTAATACCCAACTGATAATGCGCGTCGTGAATCTTCGTTCGCACAGAAAAGAAAGTATGGCCCGAAGATTAATGAAATAATGCGTAAAACTTACAATCAACCTTAGACCACTACTATAAGGTTCATAATACACTGCAGCTGTTAGTTCCGTCTCACTCGCAAGTCACGCCCCTCCGCACGGCGCGCGCTAACATGGCGGCAGCTGCCTGCTCCAATAAATGGTCGAAATTCAAGCGTAATAACATTTTTTAACTTGAAAATTGAAACACTCTCCGTATAAACTTTAACTATGCCATTCCACACATAATATGCTTAAAAAGGTGTACACAGATTTCACGTGTTTATATATAGATTCTTAGGGTCCCAATCTTGTCCAGCGACCTCCCTTATATCAGTGAAACTTAGGAACTTATTTGTATAACAGGTGACTCGTCAACCGAACCGACACCCGAGAGGGCGCGCCGGCTACAACAACAATAACAATAGAACTCAAGAAGTGAGGCGACTGCCGCTTTTTAACGACGAGGGTTTGGAGAATTGGGATAAGAGTAAGTTATTGCTTGACTACTATATTTTTTAAGTTGTTGGCGTCACACGGCTTGTGTATTTTGCCATTTTCCAGTTATACTATTATAAGTTCTAGTCAGAATAAATCACTTTCACATAGTTCTCAGTCAGTCACCGTCCATAATAGACATGTTTTAGTACAATGGTGGTCATTGTACTCAAAATGTTTACGGACTTCTTGAGACAACTTGAAAAGTCATGATACACATGATTCATTTCACTTCACTAGTGCACATGGATTGATCTTTATTGGATAGAATACCACCGATAATATGCAATAAAACTCAAAATACACGATATATATGAAAATAAAAATGAAAACACAACGTCACTCTGCAAGTTCCCGCCAAAAAGTCGACTACTATTTTTACTTATAAGGGTGGGGTGGGGTTAGTAGGGGCCATCCATAAATAACGTCACACGAAATAAATGCTTTTTTACCCACAAAATTCTCGAACTCGCACCGGGCAGCTGGTACTTAGATTTTGACCCCTCCCACCCCTTGTCACACAATTACACATTTCGTCGACATCAGAGTAAATAGCAAACTTAGTAGGTCAGCCCCTACAAGCAGCACCTGTTCACAAGTATGTATGATATACCTATATTCTCACAAATAAATAAATAATTCATTAATTCAGTGAACAAACAACAAGCATCTTCTTCCAAGCCGTCCCCACCCAAACCAGCTCAGCGCCAAGAACCGACCCCGATGAAGAAACCACAGGAAATGATGATGAATGAACCGAAACCGGTGATGAAGGAACCTATACCTGCGATGAGGGAACCGAAGCCGGTGAAGAAAGAAGCTGAGGTGGTGAAGAAACCTGAGGTAGTGAAGAAGGAACCTGAAATCAAGGTTACTAGAGCGCCGGCAACATTGACCGATGTGACTCCTGTGAAGAAGATTGTGCCGAAGTGGTGAGTAAATTGTACATCATCGACTTAAAAAGTACAAATAAGGAAATTAATTTAGTCCGGAATTTCGTACCAAAAGGTGTGTTCAAGCAAAGATTTTCTCTTTATTATTAGCTTATTGCACTGCATTTGGTATCGTATCAGAGCTAAGGAAACTTTGATAGCGCGATGTAGGCTATAGTGGCGCCATCTATCCATTGGAGTGTGATATATGTGGCTAATAAGTTATACACTATACCGGCACGTCATGAGGGCCGTTTTGACATGAGGGTGTATTTCCTTGTCTCGCTATGTGCAGTACCGAATACAAGGTTGGTTTAAGGGCTCAATCACTTAAGGAGCAACACTATGTTAAGTTTCGTGTGACGTACTTTGAATCCATTACTGCGCTCAGGATTCAATGAACCACTGGTACTGATTCTGTTGTAAATCGAACACTAATTTTAGTCACATCACATCTCTTTCTTATTACAAACATTATTGAATAAGGATAGAACATATTAAAGCTGTCAAATTAGTCTTTGCCGTCTTCATTTGCGGGTATTTAGACGTAACCGCGATAGATGGCGTCTAAATTTATGTTGAAAACAGCAAATGTATTAATTTGATTTCTTACATCCTTTTATTATGTTCTTTGTTAGAATGAGATATAGTGAGACTAAATTTGTTTAGTTGTACACAACATAATCATCATAGTTGTTTGCTACCGAGTTGCTTAAGAGGACTCAATTCGTCATACTTTTCATACAAAACCCCTGTACTTATTATGGCGTTGTTAAGGTGAATGCTCACGATTACAAAAAGCTATATTCCCGTTAGATGGTGTTAGTATCGCAAAGCTATGTTATTTCTTTTTTTATATAAAATTCAAGCATCCATGGTGCGTAATTTATAGATTAGCGAGCAATATTTATTTATGAAGTATTTATGAAGCATTAATTTTACTTCCACGGCAATTAGTTACAAAGAATTCCTCCAGAAAAATATCTGTCAAGTTATTCCTTGTAATTATATACACCCACACATTGACATTTCTTGTTTTGTCTCGACCGTTAGATGGCGTTAAAATAAGTATTGAGTTATTTTATATGCCGTTAGGTGGCGTTTAAATAATTACGCGTGTGTGCTAAAATTGGGTATTTTTTCATGCATTATGCGTAAATTGTATTTTATATACTATACATTAGGTTTGGTATATTTTATATTATTTTTTCAATAAAGATAAAATATGTCACTATTAAAATTGTGTACATTGTACATTTACTTATTTGATTTCCTTATGATGTGTTTCCTTCACCAATATCCAATGAATGATGAATTTGTACGTAAATTCAAATCTCACAAAGTACAGGCCAATGATATGTTTTCGTTCTTGATCGTAAGGAAACCGGCAAAAATCAAATTCAAAAGCATTTGAAGTACACGACCCCACAGTGGACCTGCTTGACGCTGTGGACTATAGCCCCAATCCCCCTTATTATTGGGGGAGGCTCTACACCGGTACGTTTATGAGATTTCAATATTGATTATGATGTAGGTATATTAAAAAGATATTCTCTGTATATTTCTTTATTAATTTATAACGTAAGAAAATATGGTATAATGTCATTGGGGTCTACACATATTTTTATAAACATCTAACAAATTCACATCTGAATTGTGATTTCGGTAGAATCTCAAAAGCATTTTGCTGATACACTCCTCCGAGGCAGGTAAGTACACATCTATTCTCCATCATGACTGTGACCATTGTGCGTAATCCAAACGAAGTAACACAGAATAATATGCATGTTGGTAACGTTAAATTTTCCTTGATCCTGAAATATATTATAAATATTATCTATATATATAAATTAGTTGCTGTTCGTTAGTCTTGATAAAACTCAAAAACAGCTTGACCGATTTGAATACTTCGTTTTGTGTTTTGTTCGCTGGATAAAGGAGTGGTTTAAAAAAATTTGAAAAAAATGTGTTGTGAAGATCACCGGGTGAACTTGTTGAAAATAAATACCTACTGTTACAAAATATGTTCAAAGGTATATTTACTTGATAAAAATTAAATCACCAACAGCCATCGCCAACAGCAAACAGACAAATTTCAAACCTCCACCTTACAAAATGAACTTTACTTTGGTGAAGGAAAAAATTGTGAGGAAACCATAACACGGTGGTAGGGTACTTTTTAGTATCCATCTGGTTGGCTTCCACCCTCAAGTTGTCAATCTGTCGCCAAACGCGGTATCGATGTGTTCCGACGGCTGCACTTGAGAGCCAGTTCCTTCTAGGCTTTGTGTGCTTACCACCTTCGGTCACATCATCACTTACCTACCATGGTGATATTGTGGTCAAGCGTCCATATGGCTACGGTAACATCCACAACATATGCTTCCACTAGGTGCTGGGACTGTTGATTCAATACGAATTCTTGGCCTTTTACCTGCATTAATTTATTGTACATGTACTTATTTGATTTCCGTATGTTCTAATTTTAGAGGTATCCGGAGATCTTAAAAACAATTAACAATCTTAAAAATAAGCAAATAATGTACTGTATCCAAATAACAGAAAATAATTTGTAAAAAATATTTGCCGTAGTAAACACATAAATATCGTTGCGTAGGAACGTGACACGTCTAAAAAGATGTGTCAACCCGGTAAGGCAAATCACGACTTACGATCTCGATTCGATTTAATCGAAAATTATTTTTTATGGGACGATCTTCGATCATTTGAATCGATGTTTTACAGTTTATAAGATGAATACTTAATTTATATTGAGGGGAAATACCTGTCAAACTGTTGATAATTTGAACCAATTTGAATCAAGTTCACGATTGGCGTGTATATTTATAGTGGTATCATAAGAAAACTTCTTATTGATGACTTACAAAAAGTAATAATTATATTTTTTATTATATACTTTTTTTATTTACTGTTTATAGGCCTGTGTTTGACCGCAATCTAACGATGGTAAGTGATGATGCGGCCTAAGGTGGTAAGCACACAAAGCCTAGAAGGAGCTGGCTCTCAAGTGCAGCTGTCGGAACACACCGAAAGGTGCTTGGCGACAGATTTTCAACTTGAGGGTGGTAGCCAGCCAGACGGGTACTACAAAGTACCCTACCACCGTGCTATGGTTTTCTCACGATGTTTTCCTTCACCGAAAGCTCAAGCTCATTGTAGGATTCGAACTCGGGACCTTCGTCTCGGTATCCGACGTCACTACCACTGAGCTATCATCGCCTTAAACCTAAACCCCTAGTTACCCGTTAGTTTACCCTAAACCACCCACCAACCTCCTGTTTCGGTCTATGCTGCTAATAATAGTGATAGATATTTTATTGTCAAATCGGTTTTGGACGTTTTTCAAAACAGGGGCGGAGCCATTTTGAAATTTTCCAGAAACGGAAACTGAGCTTACTATTTATCGACCCTAATCACAAAATTTCACGAGAATCGATTAAGAAATGCGACCCGTAGAGGAGAACAGCCGGACATCCCGCGGACATCTGGACATACATACGAAAGCATTTTTGCCCAAGCTGAAACGGAAACGCTTCGATCGTTTTTTTTCACTAGCTGTACCCCGCTGTTTCACCCGCGTTCCCGGGATAAATCAAATCAAAAAATTTTTAATTTAGTTTAGGCCCTGGTAAGCCACTTATGAACGTCAAGTATTGAATCTACCACCACCCGGTTCGGAATACACTCGGGGATACCTAATGTAGCTTTCTATTAGTGGAAGATTTTTTCTAATCAGATTGATAGTGATTAGCAATTCAGATATTAGCCCGTTTAAACAAACAAAAAAACTTCCGCTTTATAATTATTATATTAGTATAGAAGTATAGATTCGATCACTTGTATATAACAATAAATTTTTCGGCCGATTTTAACATCGTCAGCTAACTTTATTCGACGAATAATTTTGTATTTTGACAGTTTTTCTGTACATAATCTGTCAAACGTAAATTTAATTCCTCAAGTAAAATACCTACTTATATCGGACGATGGAAAAATCGGCACTAAAGTTGATTGATACCATCGAATATTTTAATCGATTCTAAACATCGTTTATTGTTTTGTACAGTACCTACCTACTAGGTATTTGCAAAAATATCATGTTCGGAATCTTACTTATTAGGGACATTATTATTTATTACTTATTAGCTCGACGAGATAAATTTTGAAATATATCAGTACCTAACTTTATTATTTACCATAATAGAATAAAATAAGTAGGAATGTATAATACATAGTATATTACATATTTACTTTCTACGTATTATTATTTATGAATAATCTAAGCAATCAATCTTTTTCAAGAGTATTGGTTTTTGAACGCATCTTTTGAACCGTCCTTGAATGAAAGGTGAAATTTCGTACCTATATTATGTCATTGTATTAAAGGTATTATATTATAATAAAAAATAAAACATGTTTGTTTGTAAGCAAACGTTAGAATCGTAAAATTGTTTAAATTGATTATTTTCGGATAGTATTATTCATTAGGTAGGTACTTTAAAAGTAGGTATTAGGTCGGTCATTAGTTGTTAGAATGTTTTTGGTATTCGTATATTTACATATTTAACTTTCTCTTTGATATAATTAACTTTGATATAATTTATGCAGCATAAACTAACGTACATACATTCGATAAGTATATATTCAATAAACATAAAAACTATACGTGGTTAAACTTATTGGTGTACCTACATAATATTACACAAAAATTTCATGCAGGCAAAGCTGCGCGCAAAAGCTAATTTCAAATTCAACTTCAAAATTATTGAAATCATCTAGCTACGAAAGAAGCTCGCAACGATGTTTGGCAACATCGCGTTTCCTTTACGACAAACTACCCTAGTCGGAACGGCAACGCCCCGTTTTGGTTATGCTAAGATTTGACCAATATTATTCAAAGCATAGATTTCTATAGAGTCAAATTACTAAAAGCGCCATCTATTTCACGTCTTGTAGTTTTTAATTCGAACCCCGGCTCCTTTTTGACATCTTAGTTCTAAGTTACCTTGCTAATAACCATATTGCCTACCTAGATTGCGCTACAAAATTTACTCACACGTATACAAAATTTGCAATTTTTTAAACCAGTTTTATTGTTATTCTGTTGTATATTTATGTTTGAAATTAAAATTAGCCATACCGCTTACTAGTATGAAGTCGAAAGAATAGCTCAAATAAAAAAAATACGATGTGGATATTAAAATCTCAGCTAGTTAAATATGTATGGAAAGGGCAATCAGAGCAACCACCTTAAACATTTTTCGTTAGATGTTTTGAACAAATTAGTATCTTGTGTACTATATCTAGCCTTGTATCTTGGCGTAATTGAAAAAAAGTGTGAAACAAATTCAGTCAAAGCCTCCGAAAAACAGCGTTTTTGCCTGAACTTTGTCCATATCTAATGTACCTATAAAATGTAAAAGTAAAGAAAACATTTAGATACCAGGCTTGCAAATGTATTGGAGATTCTAAATAAATAACTTTTTTTTCACAAACTTGTAAGATTTTTTCACAAGAAGTATACTCCTGGAACAAGTTTTATGAATGCGAAATCATGAATGACGACCTAGCGAAGCGGCCGCGAGTGATCAGCGGATTTACCGACTGATGACCGACGGCTCTGATGCTATCTCTCTTTGTTCGCAGTCAAACATTACGTTGGATGAAACAACAAGCTTTTAGACTATGCTCGCGTTGAAGTTGCGCCGGCCACAGAGGGCCGCCTTAATGTACAAATTTCATCTGAGCATATTCTAGATTAGATTTTCAGTCGAGCACTATCATTTACTAATTGTTATTTATAATCCACAGCTGCGTAATGGATAAGCTGGAAACCGGCGACACAGCGGTATTATCAGTGGAAAGTAAGGCTTCCGATTGTCGCACCAAGAAGGCGGGCTTTGTGTGCGTCTCTGTACACGAGAAATATGAGACCGCCTACCAGACCCTGTGTGAACAATACGCGACGGATTGTGAAGCTGATGCTGTTGAATATACGTGAGTTTATTGTTTGATACATTGATAACACGAACTAATACAATTTCGGTCTGGGTAACAAAATAGTACAGTATTACCCAACTTATATGGCTTACCGATGATGTACCTGCGCAGAAGATACATTTTCAAAGCGCGGGACACGCTATTGGTCGGTAGCTGCCGCCATGTTAGCGGAGGGGCCTCACGCGCGAGTGAGACGGAACTAACAGCTGCACTGTATTATTAACCTTATAGTAGTGATATAAGGTTGATTGTAAGTTTTAAGCATTCTTTCGTTAATCTTCGGGGTCTTCCTTTCTTTTCTGTGTGAACGGAGATTCACGACGCGCCATATCAGTTGGGTAATACTGTAATTCTAATCAGTCCCTTAGGTAGATTATCGGAAAATATTGGACACGTATTTTTTGCAAGTCCTGGGTTGACATCCAGTGAGCTTGAGCTTTCGGTGAAGAAAAACATCGTGAGGAAACCATAGCACGGTGGAAGGTTATTTGTAGTACCCATCTGGCTGGCTACCTTCAATCAAGACCCTCAATTGTAGTCTGTCGCCAATCATCTACCTGTGTGTTCCGCCAGCTGCACTTGAGTTCAAAATACAGGCCTATACATAGTAAAAAAAAAGATGCCTGTTATCGAGGCTAAATACGAAGATATCGTGTGTTGAAGTTCCGCGTGACGTCACGTTAGAACACACTCCTGAACTCCTCGCTTTATCTTTGTTAATTCTTAATGATTTGGTAAAGCAAAAAATACGTGTCCAATATTTTTTGATAATCTAACTGACAGTTTTTTTTTTTTACCTAGGATTCATCCTAATTCAATTTCCCCAGGGTAACCCCAGGCGAAACGTTCTCGTACTTCAACCCGGAGGACGGCGGGTGGTACCGCGCTCGCTGTCTCGCTCCCACACTGGCCGCACTCCTCGACAGCGGCAAGCTCGTCACTCTCAAACCCGCCGACAAGTGCCGAAGATTACCGACCGCGTACGAAGCTATACCGGAGTTCTGTTGTCTGTTGAACGCGGATTCTGTCAAGGTAAGAAAGAAAAAAAGAAAAGATATTTATTGCCCCACAGGGTGAAAGTATACACTAATATTAACAAATTTTTATAAAGTAAAAGAAAAAATACAGAAACATAATCTATGTGTACACACATAAGTACCTGATTATAATTATTAATAGTATGTTGCGTGGGGTCAAAAGGTCCCTACCTCAGCATAAAGCTGCACTGCTCGTAAAACAGTGCAACGCTGGTATTCTGGCAGAGTCTGTACTGGACGAGTGACGACACGAACGGTTTAACAAAAAAACAAAGGCATAGCGTACTTGAAATAAAAAATAAAAATACAAGAATGACAATTAAATATACTTAGTATCTAAGCTTAGTATTGATGCAATAAACGTAAATGTTTTCGACACTGGGTGAAATATGTGTTGCCATACCAAAATAAAATAAAAATAAAACAAAACAATAAGAGTGACGACTTTTTGGCGGGAACTTGCAGAGTGACGTGAAGGTAAGACACTTCTTCCCCATATAAAATGTAACGATGCCATATCACACTACTCCAAGCGCAATAGGCTAAAAAATGGATCGAAAGTTTTTACGTTTGGACGGGCCAGTTGGCGCAGTTGGTTAAGGTTCACCTTACGCGCCGCAGGTCGTGGGTTCGATTCCCACACAGGACATGCATTTGTGTGCATGAACATGTCTGTATGTCCTGAGTCTGGGTGTAATTATGTATATTAAATATGTATTTACAAACAAAAAGTATGTTCACGACTACACCCTTTAACATGCCTCTATCGTCCCTCGACCCGCACATAACACATTATGCTATGTATGCCTGCCCACTCCAATGTAAATAAAGATCTTATAATTATATTATATACCTACTTTACATAAGCTAAGTTTAGAATAAGAAATTTTATATTGTTTACTTTAAGGTTGTAGGCTATTGTTTATGTACTAGGATGTTTTGTTGTTTGTTATTTTGTAGTTATTGATAGTTTTACATTGTTTTTGTATTAGATATAAGCATTTTTAAATAAAGAATTTTGATAGGGCTCTCGCACGGTATTGCCACTTTTCAACATTGATCCGTTGCCATAGCAACCGATTGTATATTGCTAATAATAATAATATTGCACTGTAATCATTTACAAATCTGACATAGGCATGCGCAAAGATTAAAATTACAATATAAACAGCGCAGTCAGGCCCATACGGCACTCATTTCTCTACGCACTCTCCTTACATGAACAAGTCAGAAAGAGGCAATACTGCAGTACAAGTTTCAAGATTATTTCACCGCACAAATCGAGTTTCATTTCAAGCTGCTCGTACCCGTCCAGACCTCTACTCCTGGTAGGGTTCGTCAACAGCGTTTGGTCCATCGACGTCGGATAGAAAAAAGAAAAATCAAGAATCAGTGCAAGAAGCTTCGGTATTCTTCCGCTTCGGTTCGTCGGGCTTGTTAGCAACGAACATTGGAAGATCGGGGCAGATTGTGCAAGCTGTGGGTTCTCAAGGGCATTGGAATTGGCGCGGTTCGAGGGGCAGGCAACGGCCGCGAACGTTGGGTTCGAGGGGCAAGCCACAGCCACGAACGCAAATCGGTGCCCAGCGGCGAGACTACACGGCGGGTATCATCGAGACTACTGCAGCGTGTGGACGACACGGCGTGTACATCGAGACCACTGCAGCGTGTGAACAACACGGCGGGTATCGTCGTGACCACTGCAGCGAGTGAACAACACAGCCGGTCGAGACTTCGGGTTCACCGAGGAAGAGTGGCGGACACAGTCAAACGTCTTTGTTTCTTACGCGGTGCGCCGCGGCTCACGTCTACCACCTAACGGTGACAAACGGTAGAGTGAGTTAACGCCTGTTGGCGGGAGTAGTGGACCGGACGACACTACCAGTGGTGCCTTTGTCAAGGCGCACTGTACAGTCTGATCGCGCCAGTAAGGTGTGGGTGAAGTAGACGGCCTCTTGAGGGCACGGCTGAGGGTGTGGACGATCCCCCCATACCTGAGCACGCTACTTTCACTCATATCCCTCTGCCGGGCGGTTCCCACCTTTCCAATCCTGCACGTTTCCATTCCTGGGAGAGCGTGTTCCGAAGAACCACTCAAACAGGCTGATAGGGTTGTAGGGACGTTAGGGAGGTAGGAAAATAGGGAAGACGGCATGGAAGATCTCCCCCAGGCGAAGATGAGCACCAGGAGTCAAGCAAGAAGAAACAAGACGCAGTCCAGGGAGGAAGAGGAGTCAGCTCCGGAGAGCAGCATGAGGAGTTCTCAGAAGGAGACTCCTAGCACGGTGCAGAGTGGAAGCACCGAGAACACAGACAGCACGGGTACGGGTACCGAAAGTACAGAGAGATCCGAGCAGTCACGGAAGGACAGAACGTCCAAAACCAAGGAGGTACGCGTGTCAAGGGAAGGTACGGTGGTAAATCGGACCGGGCCACGAAGAGCATCAAATTCGGTGATTTCATCAAGTTCAGCGCAAAGGAGAGCCGCATTAGAAGCACGATTGGAACTCGAGCGAAGCCAGAAAGAGAAGGCAGATGCGGCTGTTGCAATGGCGAAGACCAAGCTGGAATTGATCGAACTTCAGGACGAGGAAGACTCATCGGATGCGAGTGACGTGGACAACAGCGATTACGTATCGGATTGGGTGGAGAAGTCACGACAGAAATCCATTCAACGACAGCGCGAGGGAAACCTCAAGAAAAATGGGATGCCGGCAAAAGGGGACGTGTCAACCCTTGCATCCGCGATCGTGAGCGCGATCAAGAGCGTGAAGGAAAGCAAGCCTGCTCCTGCACCGAAGTACATAAACGAGTTGCATCATTTCGACGGCAACCCGAGAGAGTGGATAGCTTTCAAGGCTATCTATAGAGATACCGAAAAATATTTCTCTGACATCGAGAATGTAGCCAGACTGCGAAGGGCTATCAAAGATCAAGCAAGAGAGTCCGTCAAGTCGCTTCTGTATACCAACACGCATCCTAAGGAAATATTGGAAGCATTGGAAAGAAGATTTGGTCGGCCCACACATCTCATAAAGAGTGAGATAGCAGCTATCAACAAGCTGCCGCCCATGTCCAACGACATAAAGGGCATAGGCATATTTGCCAGCGCAGTGGCAAATAGTGTCAACGTCATCAAGCAAATGAATCGCAAGGATTATTTATACTCAAGCGATTTGTCAGAAAAAATAATTGACAAAATGAACATGAACGTGAAATTCAGATGGTACGAGTACAGATCAAGCAAAGAAGACGAACCCATACTGATTTCACTATCAGAATTCCTCAACAACATTGCGGATCAATTCGAAGCATACGACGTGTCAACTACGGAGTTCGTCAAGAAAAAGAGAGAACCATTCCGCAGTCGACCACTACGCAGTCAGAAGGTCAATACCACCAACTTTGCACAGTCTGACAGCGAGAGCGACACTGAAACTGAAAACAACTACGATAGCGACTCTGAGTTCGAGAGAGAGAGAGCTATTACGTTGAACGAGACACCGGTGAAAGAGAGAGAAGATATTGTCCTCGCAACTACCGGAGGAAAACAACAACCAATCACATGTCTCGTCTGTAAAAAAGAACATGGACTAGTGAAATGTCCTCAATTTCTCAAGGAAACCGTGAAAAATCGATGGGAAATTGTTAAGAAACTAAAGGTGTGTTTCAAGTGCCTGAAATCGAACCACAGACACTCAACATGCAAAGCCAACCCGTGTGGAGAAAATAATTGCACGAGGCAACATCATGCATTACTTCATGAAAAACCTGAAAAAGAAGAACTGAAAATCGCGTCTGTAAACCACCTAAACTCAACAAAGGCATACCTAAAGATCGTTCCTGTAGAGTTATGCGGACCTACCGGTACTAAAACCGTGGCAGCCCTCCTCGACGAAGGATCCACCGTAACATTGTTATTGAACGAGGTTGCCGACGAGATAGGAGCCGACGGACCCACAGAAGTTTTAACAATAGAGGGCATTAGTGGACAGCAAATGAAGACGAACAACTCGCGCCAACTCAAGCTACGTATAAAGGGCCTGTTCGCTAGAAACTACGAAAACTTGAGAGCCTACACTATCAACGAACTCAACCTCACATCGCAATCAGTGCGACAAGACGATATCGCTGGATGTGTCCACCTTTACGACATCCAAGATCAGATCCAATACGAAAGGATGAAACCAGCTATTTTGATTGGCCAAGACAACTGGCACTTGATTGTCACAAGGGAGTTAAAATCAGGAAACAGCAATCAGCCGGTAGCATCATTAACTAGCCTCGGCTGGATACTACATGGATGCAGGTCGGAAGCACCAAAGCCAGTTTCGTTCGTGGGTCACCTACAAAAGAAAAACGAGGACATCGAATGCTTAATCAAGTCACATTTCGACCTTGACTCTTTGGGTATAACACCCAAGAAGCCAGCAAGCGACCCGGAACAACGAGCGCTCGCAATACTTGATAAGACAACGAAACGTCTCTCCGATGGAAGATTCGAATGCGGGTTATTATGGCGAACCGATAATGAAACGATGCCAAACAACCGCGCCAACGCTATGCAACGATTGATAGGTATTGAGAAGAAAATTGCAAAAAATGAAGATTTCAGGAAAAAATACACTGAACAGATTCAAAACCTATTAGCAAGCGGATATGCGGAACCAGCAACGAGTCAACCGACATCATCTCGAACATGGTATTTACCCCATTTCGCCGTCGTACACCCACAGAAGGGCAAAATGCGCTTAGTATTTGACGCAGCGGCGCGCACAAACGGAAAGAGCCTTAACGACGCATTATTGTCTGGCCCAGACCTACTTCAATCACTATTCGGCGTTTTAATACGTTTTCGAGGCGGACCGATCGCCGTCGCAGCCGATATCAAAGAAATGTTCTTGCGAGTAGGCATGCGCGAAGAAGACAGAGATAGCTTGCGTTTTCTATGGAGAGAAAACGAGACAGACTCCGAACCCCGCGAATACCGAATGAAGTCATTAATTTTCGGTGCAACGTCGTCTCCATGCTCAGCTATCTATGTAAAGGACAGAAATGCCCAGGAATTCAGTCAAGAACAACCGGACGCTGTATATGCTATACAAAGATGTCACTATATGGATGACTACCTACAAAGTTTTCAAACTGTCACCGAAGCCAAAAACACGGCACAACAAGTCGATCGTATCCACCGGGCCGGCGGATTCGTGCTGCGAGGATGGGCATCGAACGACACACAAGCAATTGAAAGCTTCGAGAAGAACTCTCAAACCGATCAGGTCCCATTAGGGCAAGATCAGACTGAGAAAACATTAGGCATGTTATGGAATGTCAAAAAGGATGCAATGCAATACACACTTAACTTGCGAAACACACCTCAGGAGGTGAAAGAAGGAGTCAGACCACCGTCAAAAAGGGAAGTCACCAGTGCGGTGATGTCAGTGTTCGACCCCTTAGGACTAGCCACGCCCGTCCTTATACAAGGAAAAAAGCTTATACAACAACTCTGGCGAGCTGGGACCGACTGGGATGAAAGCATACCCGACACACTCATGGAAGACTGGATGAGGTGGCTCGACAGCCTGGAACATCTGCAACACCTAGACATACCCAGGTGCACTAGCTCGTGCGAAGAGGGAGAACTGCACACGTTCGTGGACGCGAGCGAGAGCTCCTACGCAGCAGCTACATACTGGAAAACCACAGAAAACAACAAAACCAGCGTGAGATTATTAGCAGCAAAAGCTAAAGTAACACCACTGAAACCCACGTCAATACCTAGATTGGAGTTGCAAGCAGCGCTCCTAGGTTGCAGACTGGCGACCAATATTCAAAAAGAAATCCAAACAAAAGTCACAAAGAGATATTTTTGGTCAGACTCGCGCACCGTTTTAGCATGGATAAAAGCCGATCCGCGTACATTCAAACCATTTGTCGCGCACAGGTTGGCAGAAATCGAGGACTCAACCAAACCAACAGAATGGCGGTGGATACCCACCGACGAAAACGTCGCCGACGACGCCACCAGATCAACCCCGAGAAACTTTACCATTCATCATCGTTGGTTCAACGGCCCCGAATTTCTACAATACAACTCTAATCAGTGGCCGGAAGATAAGAGCGACCGCTCCATACCTACCACAGGCGAAGAAAAGTCTAAAATCGTAGCCACCATACGACGGACCGAAATACCTATTCCCGACGTATCGAGGTTTTCTTCGTGGACACGCCTACAACGAGCTACGGCACGATTATTACACAGCGTTGACATATTCAAAGCCAAGGTCAAGGAAAAACCGGAACCCGTCGCCGCCATAAAGAAAACCGTCAAAGACAAATCATGGAGAAAATACGAACGAAAACGTAAACAAACTCCTATCGAACGTGCGCCGACGATTACCACCCGTACCGTACCTTTACCCGTAGAGTACCTACAGTATGCCGAGACACTGCTCGTCAAAGCCATACAACAAGAAAGTTGGGCGAGCGAATTAAAATCGCTACGAAATAACCATGTACCTAACGAAAAAGATTCGCGCCTAAAAAGGCTAACATTGACGCTCAGAAACGACATAATAAGAATCGAAACTCGTATATCATCAGCTGACTGTGTGAGTGACACATACAAGGAACCCATAGTACTAGACGGCAAGCACCCGATTACAAAGTTGCTTATACAACAATATCACTGCGACTACAATCACGCCAATCATAATACAGTTATGAATGAAATACGCCAAAAGTACTACATTACTTCGCTACGAAACACGCTGAAGTCTATAACGCGAGAATGCGATTGGTGCAGAACGCACAAGTACCTACCTATACCGGCCCCCATGGGCGATTTACCACCAGAACGCCTACAACAACATCAACCGCCCTTCACATGCACCGGAGTTGACTATTTTGGCCCTCTTATCATATCAGTAGGCCGCAAACAAGAAAAAAGATGGGTCGCACTCTATACATGCCTAACTACACGCGCAGTGCACTTAGAGATAGTGCCGTCTCTGTCTGCCGACAGTATGATCTTATCACTCCGCCGAATGATAGCACGGCGAGGAGCGCCATCTATAATGTACAGTGATAACGGAACCAACTTTGTAGGCGCTAACAAGGACATGCAAATGGAACTGAAAAAACTGACTGATAAGGCTCAACAGAAAGGCATCAAATGGAAGTTCATACCTGCTGGGGCACCTAACATGGGTGGAGCCTGGGAGCGCTTAGTACGCTCTGTCAAGGTCGCGCTATCTGCCACCTTAAAATCTCGTCAGCCACGTGAAGAAGTCCTGCATACAATATTGTTGGAAGCTGAACACTTAATAAACTCACGTCCACTTACCGACGTCTCATTAGACCCTCAAGACAAAGAAAGTTTGACTCCAAATCACTTCTTAATCGGAAGATCGAGTGGCAACGTGATAATGGGTACATTCGACGACAAAAATCTAATAGGTACAGCCAACTGGAAAACTGTACAAAGATTGACTGATTTGTTTTGGAATCGATGGCTCACCGAATACCTACCTACTATAACACCTAGGTATAGTGCCAACTCCAAGGGATTCACCAACCCAGAAGTCGGAGACATCGTGTTCATCATCGATTCATCATTACCTCGAGGAGTATGGCCGAGAGGGCAGATTACCCATACTTACCCAGGCCCCGATGGCAAAGTTCGAGTAGTAGACGTTAGAACCACAGCTGGAGAGCTACGACGACCCACATCCCGCATAGTGAAGATAGCATGACGTCGTGAAACTCTGTATATGGTGCTCAGAAACTCATCTTCGCACGAGGGGGAGACTGTTCACGACTACACCCTTTAACATGCCTCTATCGTCCCTCGACCCGCACATAACACATTATGCTATGTATGCCTGCCCACTCCAATGTAAATAAAGATCTTATAATTATATTATATACCTACTTTACATAAGCTAAGTTTAGAATAAGAAATTTTATATTGTTTACTTTAAGGTTGTAGGCTATTGTTTATGTACTAGGATGTTTTGTTGTTTGTTATTTTGTAGTTATTGATAGTTTTACATTGTTTTTGTATTAGATATAAGCATTTTTAAATAAAGAATTTTGATAGGGCTCTCGCACGGTATTGCCACTTTTCAACATTGATCCGTTGCCATAGCAACCGATTGTATATTGCTAATAATAATAATATTGCACTGTAATCATTTACAAATCTGACATAGGCATGCGCAAAGATTAAAATTACAATATAAACAGCGCAGTCAGGCCCATACGGCACTCATTTCTCTACGCACTCTCCTTACATGAACAAGTCAGAAAGAGGCAATACTGCAGTACAAGTTTCAAGATTATTTCACCGCACAAATCGAGTTTCATTTCAAGCTGCTCGTACCCGTCCAGACCTCTACTCCTGGTAGGGTTCGTCAACAAAGTAGTATATGTATTATATCAGTTATCTGGTTTCCATAGTACAAGCTCTGCTTAGTTTGGGATCAGGTGACCGTGTGTGAGGAATGTCCCAGGATATTTATTTATTTTTTACTTAATTCCCGCCTAACTGTTCGCGACGAAGATAATTAGCTAAAATCAAAGCTCTTTATTCAATTTAGGTCCTATTAGGGTATTTGTGAAGATAAAATTTGATAAATTTACCACCGGTTCTGAAGTCCGACTTAAACTGAGAACAGTGGCGGATCTAGAATTTCGGTTTAGGGGGGCTTGACCCAACTAATGGTAGCCGAGATTGATCAGGGGAGGACTCAGATGCTTTTGATTTTTACTAAGAGGCTCAAGGCCCCCAGTGCCACCTGGTCCGCAACTCACTGAAAAAAATCCGACAGAAAACACAGCACAACACAGGTAACATTTTATAAATATTTTAATGGAGGTGCAAGGTGGATGACACCTCCATTTAAAAGAGTAGGTCTTCCGCCAGGCTGGGGACCGCGGTCCAACTGTACATGTCAGACAGTTGTATATATGCAGATTCGTATGCAGATGATTCGTAAGTGCGATGCAGGATAATGTGGCTCCACGCCATCTATCGGCGTGTGAACTTCTTTATGTAGTTGGTCGCTACAGATAGCTTGCCTATTATTTTGAATAAATCCATCTCTCAAAAGCAGCGTACTTATTTTCATACAACACTAGCCTGTGGTGCTACCCTACCCTACTCTACACTATCTAAACCATCCAAATGATCGGCCATTTATTGAATCCATTTGTTACAAAAAATGTGATAAATGAAGAACCGCTCGACCGATTTTGTGCAAACTTCACATACACAAAATAGTCCGAACAAAGCCTAAACATTTGGTTTGGATAGGTGAGCCCGTTCTTGAGTTATAAAATTACAACGAAAAGTGGCATTGATTTTTATATATTTAGATTATATTTTGCTATAAATAAAAATAATTTTACATTAACAGATCGGCGACAGTCTCAAATGCACAATAAAATCATTCAACAACGACGGCTTCAAAGTGGACATAGAGAATATAGAGACTGGTGTGAGCGTGGGTTCTGGTGACGTCACAAGATGGCTGCCTGACGTCGAGTATCCTGTTGTCAATGTACCTGTAGCCGGTGAGTTCATATATTACTAGTTGGTAAAAAGCCTGGCCTATGTAGGCTATGTCCCTCTTCATAGGCTACGTGCATATAAAATATTGTTACGATTTGGTTGTGCGGTTGAGGAGTCAGTTTTTTTTATATGTTGGCGTCACGCGTCTTTTGTATTTTGTCATTTTCCAGTTATATTATAAGTTCTAGTCGCAATTAACCCTCCGCGCGCCTTATACAGACCGTTTGTATTTAAGGGGAACCGCGGCCATTGTGCGCGAAATGCCACTGTGACGTATAAGACACAAGGTTTAATATTAACTGTCATTTAGTTACTGTTCCATATAAATTTTAACTCTAGCAGGTCTTTCTTGTCTGGTCGTGCGCGCGACCAGTTAATCACTTTCACATAGTCCTCAGTCAGTCATCACCATCATCATCAGCATATAATGTCACACTGCTGAGCACAGGCCTCCTTTCACATATGAGGGTGAAAGAGAATGGGCAATACTCCACCACGCGTGCCCACTGCGGATCGGTGGAGGTAGGCTAGTGGTCAACCTACTGTTGGAATTTTTCAAGCCTCCTAGGAGGCATCCAACTAGCTTAACGACTATCACAATTAAGTGATAACCGGGACCACCGGCTTTACGTGCCTTCCGAAGCATGAAAACGCTCGATTTGAAATACCACTAAGCGGTCACCCATCCAGGTACCGACCACGACGGTGGTAGCTTAACATTGCCGATCAATAAAAAAAAATATAAATGGAATCTTAATAAATATAACGTTTTCTTATTTTCCAGCGCCATCCAACGTGATTCCGGAGGTGGTGAGACCGGATTTGTCTCACAACTCGCGCGTGCTGCTGGTGGATGTGACGTCTCTGTCTCGCGCGATCGTGCGTCCCGCTTCCGCCGCCTCGCAGAAACAATTCGAATCAATATTGCAGGATGTCGTCTTATTTGCTAGGAACGGTTAGTGCCAATTTTTTTAAATTATTTAGCATCTAAATCCAATGGAAAAATGTAGCATACATCCTAACGTAATATATAATATAATATTATAAATGCGAAAGTGAGTTTGTTTGTTACGCCTTCACGCCTCAACTACTCAACGGATCATCATGAAATTTGGCATGCAGATAGCCTATGGTATGGAGAAGGACATAGGCTACTTTTTATCCCGAGAACGCGGGTGAAACCGCGGGGGATAGCTAGTTAAAAATATTTTGTTAAAACCAGAAGATAGTAGTCTGTCCCACGTCTATCATACAAAATTGGTCACATATGTTTTGCTTTAAAATATCAATAAAAATTTACGAATATAAAGCTCGTCAAAGTTCGGTAGCGAGGGCTCGTGACGTCACTTGTTTGTGGAAAGTTACCATGGCGTGATGTCACGCGGAACTCCAAAACACCATATCTTTGTAATTTTTTGTTTCATTAACAAATGAAAAATTTATGTCCAATATTTTATGATATCTAAATGACGGAATAGAAAGAAGAAAGAAAGAAAATAAGTTTATTTTGAGATACACACAACACCACATATTACATTACATATAACAGACACAAAGCGTAAAAAACAGAGTAGTGTTGTGTGACATCAAAATTGGTCAGCGACTCAGTATAACACTGCTATTCCGAAACCGGGTAGCAGCACTGATTTTCTGTCGCTGCCATTTGTGACATCACGCACAACCGGACAAAATACAGGAACAAGAAATTAGTACATAATATTAAGACAAACATAAAACATAAGAAATTAAGAACTTATTAAAAAAAAAAATACTATAATTAAAAAGCACACCAAAAACAATATTTCCTTTTTTTTTTTTTTAATCTGTGTTACAGCTATACTTTATAGTCTGTGCCAATTCAACACAGAACGCTAACATCTAATAAAAAAACAAAACAAAAAGCAAACGTGCAGCAAAAATAATAATAATAACGGACACAATCATTCTTACAAACAAGTTAGGTGAGATCAAATAATTTTATATAATTCTACAAATGGGAATAGGTATATAAGTATAATTTTATGAACTTAGAAGGCCGTTGGGAATGTTTTTAAGAGCTAAATAAAATGAGGGCTGTTCTGTCAACAAATCGTACTGGAATTTGACACGAAATTGTATTTGTAAACTTTGTATTATGTCCAATATTTTTTGATAATCTAACTGACGGACTAATTAGAACTATTATTTTTTCAACCAGGAATCATACTTATTTAGCTACCCTTTGAAAAGTAACCCTGTTACTATAATTTATGGATATATTTATGATTGTGTTCACAGCAACTCCTCTAAAAGAGCCCCCTCAGAAAGGTGAGACGGTGATCGCGGCGTACGCGGACGGGCTGCACTACCGCGCGCTCTGCAAGCGAACCAACGTCAAACAGAACAAATACTTGCTCGAGTACATCGAGTTTGGTTAGTATTATATTACACTAGCTGCCCGGCGCGACTTCGTTCGTGTAGTGCTACCCTACTCTACCCTATCCAACCCTACCCTACCCTACCCTATCTAAACCATCCATGGAGTTCAGGCGCCCTGGATGGTTTAGATTCACAAATCAGCCCGGCAGATGGCGCTGCAGTCGGTATCTAGGTTATATTATCGACTGCAGCGCCATCTGCCGGGCTGATTTGTGAATCTAAACCATCCAGGGCGCCACCCAAACGCATACAAAAAAAACATTCAAATTGGTCCAACCGTTTAGGAGGAATTCAGTGGCATACACACATGCAGTAGAATTTTATATATAAAGATTAATTCGTTGTAGCATGTTTTTTTGGTAACAAAAAAGCATACGGCCCGCCTGATGGTAATCAGTTACCGTAGCCTATGGACGCTTGCAACACCAGGGGTATCACTCGCGCGTTGCCGACCCTGAAGAAATCTCTTCACACCCTTTTTGAAAAACCCCATGATGTACTCCATTGGGTGCACCACGGCGGGGAGCTCATTCCACAGTCTGAGCGTCCGCGGAAGAAAGCTCCTTTGAGACCGCACAGTTCGAAACAATTCTGGTTTCAATGTGTGAGGATGGTCTCCCCGTCGATGGCGAGAGTTGCGATGGTGGAAGGTAGCCGTGGGCATCAAGTTAAACAATTCTTTAGAACACTGTCCGTTGTACAAGCGGTAGAACACACATGAGGAGGCAAAGTCTCTCCTTAGACTGAGGGGCTCTAAACCGCTTGTGAGCTCGGGATCGTCAACAATCGTTCGTCTAAAGGCCCAAGCTGGTATCCAGGTGCTCCCGCCCATAGTTGACAGCAGCAGGGCTATTTTAAAACGCTCGGATTCGATATCGAAAACGGATTCAAAAACAACCGAGGCGATATTCCGCAATTGCTTTTTTAATTTCCGAATTCGAATATTTTTGATGTTTCTTTACGGCAATATCGATTTGATTCATCGAAAAGTTTTCGGAAATTAAAATAGCAATTGCTGAAATTCGCCTCGGATTTTTTTGAATCCGTTTCCGAAATCGATTCCGACGTTTTAAAATAGCCCTGCAGTACTCCATATGAGGCCGGACTTGCAATTTATAAAGTTATGATTAGCCGTTCTTAAAATATCAATTATTCCCAACAGGCAACACAGAAGTATCGACCCTGGACAAGCTATACGCGTGTCCTTCCAACCTGGATGTGAACTCAGTCCCCGCGCAGTCCAGTCTGGTGGTTCTATCCACTGAGATTACGGCTCTAACACCGCCCGCTACAGAGTACCTCGACCATTTGAAGGATGACTCTGTTGAGTTGACTTTGGTGAGTTACGTGTTACATTATTTAACGAGATTTAAAGAAAATCCTGCATTTTGCATCCTCATTTATAATGCGGACAGCAAGGGAGTGGAACTTGCTTCCGGCGTCTGTTTCCTGACTTACAATCTAGACACTTTCAAGGCCACAGTGAATAGGTTTCGTCTGGGTAAGTTTGTTCCATCTTAGGCTTCGTCTTCGTCCCTTATGGGCGGGTCAGTGGCCAAACGCAAGCCCACTAATAAAAAAATATATAATATTTATGCGTCCAATTCGACGCAAACAGTATAAAATTACAAAGTTATACTGCAACCTTTCACAAGTTAACATTGCTGAGTTTCTTGCCTTTTTAACCGACTTCAAGAAAAGGAGGAGGTTCTCAATTCGAATGTATTTTTTTTTTTTTTGTTTGTTACCTCATAACTCAGTTATTTACTAACCGATTTGGAAAATTCTTTTTTTATTTGAAAGGGTACACTTCCCGTTTGGTCCCATTGTCATCAGATCAGGATTTGATTACTTCTTAGTGTACTTTGAAGTCGGTTTAAGTTTTTTGTAAAACAGTCCAATTATATCAAGCCGTTTATTCAATGTAGGCCCTAGTAGGGCACTTATGAAGGTCAAAGCTACTGAAGTTACCACCAGTTCGTAAGTCGGCCTTCAACTGAGAAGAACAGGCAAGAAACTCAGTAAGGTTACATTTTGTAAATAGTTTTTGAACTGATTATATTAAGTACTTTTTCTCTGGAAAGAAGTGCCACACTGTTTTTATAAGCAAATTAAATTGTTTTGTGTTTTAACATTGACTTATACAGGTCGTTGTTTTGGTCAGCGACGAGCGACTCAGGGTCGATAATATAAATGATACTGATGCTAAAAAAAATATAAAAAAAATACTTTTTTTTTAATAATAAAAATCAAAAAATTAAAATTTTGAAAATCATGTAATAAGCTAAAGTGTAGACATAATACTCAACGGGAGTGCGAGGGAGTATAGGGGTGGGGCGATGGCGGCTTGCGCCTAGCTCTAGTCTGTGCACGAGCCTAGTAACCATACTTTGCGGTAATTTTATTTCAAATTGAATACGGTATTTCTCAACATATTTACAGTATTTAATGGAATTAAGTCCATTTTTGGGGAATATATATTTTGTACTACAGCTCCTGGGTCGCTTGTCGCCGACCAAAACAACACCCTGTATATTACTGGCGTAAAGATCAGGCCAACCGCGCGATGAAATGGCACCAATTCGCTGGCCCTAAATAGTCGGTTTAGGGCCAATGCCACTCAGTCGTCTGCGGTCCGCGGAACAGCTCGTTCGTTTATTGTTTTCTTTTTCTTGTATGTGTGCATTTTAGGCACATACAAGCTTACATCGCAGGCCTATGCAACGCGCCACTTCGTAGTTCGATTTTAAACAGATGGCGGTACTGTTTACTTGTATGAAGAAGTTTTTTGCTAAATGTTCCGGTGGGCGTATCCTTAGTTTTGATCTATAATATAATATACATATAATTCTAGACGATCCCGTCGGGCGCTAAGACTGCGCCGAGTGGCAGTGAAGTGATCCTAACTGTCGTGAAAAACAACGAGAATGTTAATTCAAAAGTTGTTGAAATGTGCAAACCTGATTGGAAGAAACTAGAGGAGAAGGGATGCGATGTCGTTGGTAAGTTTACATACCATGGTACAGTAGTACCCAACTGATATGGCTTACCGATGTACCTGCGCAGAAGATACATTTTCAAAGCGCGGGAAACGCTATTTGTCGGCAGCTGCCGCCATGTTAGCGCGCGCCGTGACTTGCGAGTGAGACGGAACTAATAGCTGCACTGTATTATGAACCTTATAGTAGTGATCTAAGGTTGATTGTAAGTTTTAAGCATTCTTTCGTTAATCTTCGGGGCCATACTTTATTTTCTGTGCGAACGAAGATTCACGACGTGCCATATCAGTTGGGTACTACTGTAGCTCACAACTCGTCTACTTTATACAAGGTGCAACGGAAAGGCTATATCTATCCGAAAGGTGTGAAGTCTACATCAGGTATAGGCTCTCTATAAAAAGTTTCAGCTCAAAATAACATTACTCACAAATTATACCAAATGTTTGCTTCCAAGTTTATTGAATTACACGTCATGCTCTTTCGAGGACTTCAAAACAGTGGCCCTGATTCTGTTGTTCACAACTAAACTAATTTTAATGTCACTATGTCTCTTTCTAACAAAGAACATAAGAAAAGGATGTAAGAAATTTAGTCCTGTCAAATTAGTCCAATGCTTGTTTTCAATATAAATTTAGTCGCCATCTACCGCGGTTACGCCTAAATACACGCAAAATAAGACGGCAAAGATTAATTTGACAACTTAAAATATGTTCTATCCTTTTTCAATCATGTTCGTAAGAAAGAGATGAGATGTGACTAAAATTTGTTTAGTGCGATTTACAACAGAATCGGCACCAGTGTCAGATAAGAGTTATTTCATACTTTAGTGTACTTTGAAGGCGGTTTAATTTTTTAGTTAAAAAACTTATTTAATAATCCAGCTTTGCTTATAATAACAATGTTCGTAACAGAAACTGAGGCACTGATGCACTCGGTACTAGAATACGTGCCGTTGCCGGCTCGAGGTGGCCTGTTGGATATCGTGGACGTGACAATGCTCCAGGAAGGATCTCTAGCCGCGTATCCCGCACAGTTGGAACATGCCAACTATGTCTTCACTACGCTCACTGAACGGGTAACTATATTTTATTTTATTTTTATTTTACTAGGAAAACAAACAGCATTACATAATAAAATTAATAGAATATTACATAAACTCAATCGAGCCTAATTAGTTTTCACAAATAGAACAATATACAGGTCGTTGTTTTGGTCAGCGACGAGCGACTCAGGGTCGATTATACAAATGATACTGGTGCTAAATAAATATAAAAAAAAATACTTATTTTTTTTTTAATAATAAAAATAAAAAAAATAACATTTTGAAAATCATGTAATAAGCTAAAGTGTAGACAATAATACTCACGGGAGTACGAGGGAGTAAAGGGGTGGGGCGTTGGCGGCTTGTGCCTAGCTCTAGTCTGTGCACGAGCCTAGTAACCATACTTTGCGGTAATTTTATTTCAAATTGAATAAGGTATTTCTCAACATATTTACAGTATTTAATGGAATTAAGTCCATTTTTGGGGAATATATATTTTGTACTACCGCTCCTAGGTCGCTTGTCGCCGACCAAAACAACACCCAGTATAGTTTATCTTTGCATCACTATCTAAAATTAAGTACCAAATTACACAATGGATGAATATACATAAACAGTGGATAAATATTAACGGCCTTACTCATAAACGCTATTTAACTAAATTTATTGAATAAATGGTCAAATAAATAACGTCACCTTGCTGTCATTGGCCCTGATTCTGTTGTTCACAACTAAACTAATTTTAATGTCACTATGTCTCTTTCTAATAAAGAACATAAGAAAAGGATGTAAGAAATTTAGTCCTGTCAAATTAGTCCAATGCTTGTTTTCAATATAAATTTAGTCGCCATCTATCGCGGTTACGCCTAAATACACGCAAAATAAGACGGCAAAGATTAATTTGCAACTTAAAATATGTTCTATCCTTTTTCAATCATGTTCGTAAGAAAGAGATGAGATGTGACTAAAATTAGTTTAGTGCGATTTACAACAGAATCGGCACCATTGTCAAACAATTTGACGTTATTTAGGTGAATCACTTAATCAGCTTATTAGTTAAATAACGTTTTATGAGTAAGGGGGATAAAAAATAAATAAACGAACAATTGAATTACAACAATCAATAGCAATTTAACTGGTCGCGCGCACGACCAGACAAGAAAGACCTGCTAGAGTTAAAATTTATATGGAACAGTAACTAAATGACAGTTAATATTAAAATAATATAAACGAACCTCATATTGAATACATGACCAACAAACAACTCATCTTTAAGGATAAAATAGTATAAAAAAGAAGAAAAAAGAACATGCCAACAACTAACCAATAATAAAAATGTTATTCAGTGACCTTGCCGAAAAAATGAAGAATTGTCTATATAACTAATGCACTCGGTACCTTTCCCCGCACCCCCATTTAGCGACCTTACTCACGTCAAGTTAAATAGATTGAAGGCCGTCGGCACTCGCCAGTCAATGGCCCAGATGGGGGGCAGTTGGAAAAGGATGAATAAAATTGTAGGTACAGTCAATAGCACAATGCACTAAACGAAAACCGTAATAAAAAAAAAATTGACTACTTTTTTTTTTTTTTTTTTTTATACGACTAAGTCGGTAAACAAGCTTACGGCCCGCCTGATGGTAAGCGGTTACCGTAGCCATATGGACGCTTGCAACACACGAAGCATCGCTCACGTGTTACCGACCTTTCCCCCCTCCCCTATGAGCTCTGGCGACCTTACTCACGCGCAGGAACACAACATACAGTTATTTGGCTGCGGTATTCTGTAAGGTGGAGGTACTTCCCCAGTCGAGCTGCTCTTTGAGCGAATAAAAACGCTATGCTCTACCTCTCTTATCTTAATCCTGAAAAGGATTGTGTGCACTTGCGGTGTCGCACACTAAATAATGAATATGATATAGGTAGTTAAAGTGTTTTCAGGATTAGAAGATATCGGTGACAGTTCACTTTTGTCAATTATAGTCATGCGCCTTAACGATATCCAATCGATTTTTTTGTCGTATCGAGAAAGTTAATAAAGAAAGTCTAATCGATTTTCATTTTAGTGCTTTTATTTTCCAAATTATATTTCCTTATCACTGTCTTACTGCTTAATACCGCTTCGTGTGTAATTACCAACTTTGCACATATGTATCATACTGTACTATTATCGTTGTTCTTAATTTCAGATAATTATTACAGGATTTATGAGAAATTACGTTTGTTAATTGATATTTACCTAATAATGTAAGAATATTCTCTCTCTCTTTGATATCGTACCGATATATCGAAATTTTTTGGTAATTAAAAATATTTCGATATTGATAAACCAATTCAAAAATAATCGATATAACATATATCGATACTTTTTTGAATTTCCCTGTCGATCAAGCATTGTCAATCACTATAGGTCAATGTTCCGTTTCATGCAGCAAGTATTTTAAGTACATCCTATTTCTTAATTTTTAAAATTATCAAGCTATAGTATTAATGTGCTGAAATTGTTTCTTAGTTATATATAGCGATATATATTGTATTTTTGCAATGATATAAAATGGAAATTAAAATATTTTTTGTAAAATATTATATTAGTTACTCGCAAGTAGTATGAGTGAACCGGAAAATGTGAACTGTCACCGATATCTTCTAATCCTGAAAACAGATTAACTGAAATAAGTACACGGAGGATCTAACAGGAGTAAGGGGTACATCGCCCCCGAGCATATCGTCCTCTATATAATATGTTTTCAATATTATAATTTTGTTTTCAGCAATAAGAACCGTATAGCAAGCGCCACGAATGATGAGCACAGATAGGCAGTAGTGGGGGCAAGCTAGCGCATGTACACTTTTGGCTAAATCACAGTAGCCAAATGACACGCAAGAATCCAATAGACGACAAGCGTCGACTGACGAACCAATCGTGGGCAGCTAGGCGCTCCCCTCTTCTTCATTCCGCCAAACCGACCGAAAAATTAACTACTGCGCAGCTGTCAATCTGTGCTCACGACTCGTGGCGCTTACTATACAAAGGTCAAGCAAGTCAAGTGCTATTCACTTGGATTTTGGTAGCTTTGCATTTGGCAAATTTTGTGAATCTCGAAAAAAGTACCCTACCCTAGGTGTAGAGTAGCCCTAGTGGTAAATTCAGTAGCTTTGACCTTCATAAGTGCCCTACTAGGGCGTTAATTGAATGGCTTTGACTTTGGACTTTGTTGCGCCAAATGTCATCCAAATACGTTCAACTGCTAATGTAACTTTTACATTTCTTATATTAGTTGTATAAATCAATTGTTTAATTTATATTGCTATTGTTACAGATGGCAGAATACTGCAACAGTGATATAGGCAAGGAGCCGTATCTGCCGAAAGCTGAAGAGTTATGCATCGCCCAGTGTCCTCCTTGTGAGTTATCCGATCTTCTATACAAACAAGTCAAAATAATTAACTGACTTCAAAAAAAGGAAGAGGTTCTCAATTCGAATTCCGTCATTTATTAACCGATTTGGAATATTCTTTTTTTGTTTGAAAGGTTACACTTCCCATTTGGTCCCATTGGCCTTGATTCTGTTGTTCACAACTAAACTAATTTTAATGTCACTATGTCTTTTTCTAACAAAGAACATAAGAAAAGGATGTAAGAAATTTAGTCCTGTCAAATTAGTCCAATGCTTGTTTTCAATATAATTTTAGTCGCCATCTATCGCGGTTACGCCTAAATACACGCAAAATAAGACGGCAAAGATTAATTTGACAACTTAAACTATGTTCTATCCTTTTTCAATCATGTTCGTAAGAAAGAGATGAGATGTGACTAAAATTAGTTTAGTGCGATTTACAACAGAATCGGCACCATTGTCATCAAATCAGGAGTTGATTACATCTTAGTGTACGGCCCGCCTGATGGTAAGCGGTTACCGTATGTCGAAATCTAATATTACGCTTTGACGGGCCAATTGGCGCAATTGGTTAAGATTCCACCTATTGTCCCGCAGCTCGTGGGTTTGATTCCCGCGCAGGACATGCATTTGTGTGCAACATATCTGCATGTAAGTCAAGGTCTAATTATGTATTTACAAACAAAAATTAGTATATGTATTATATGAGTTGTCTGGTTTCCATAGTACAAGCTCTGCTTAGTTTGGGATCAGATGACCGTGTGTGAGGAATGTCCCAGGATATTTATTTATTCGTTCTATCTAATGATGTGTTATCAACAGACCCGCAATGGTTCCGCGCGATCCTCCTGGAGCTACCTTCAGGGCCGGGGAGTCCAGAAGCGAGGCTGTGCTTCGTAGACTATGGGAATGTGGAAGTGGTGCCAGTCAACTTGATACGCAAGATGCTACCTGAGTTCGTCACTGGATTGCCTGCTGTGGCATCGCTTATTGAGATAAGAGGTAACTTTTTTACCCGACTGACCCGGAAGGAAGGTTATGTTTTTCGAGTGTATGTATGTATGTCTATTTCTTTGGCACGCTCTGCAGCCTAAACGGCTTGATGGATTTAAACATGTGAGGTGTCGTTAGATTCGTCAGTCGATTAGATTCGTTAGATTCGAGTGTCATAGGGTATATTATTTTTGTATGGCGTCTACGAATAAAAATAGAGTCCCCGACTGCAATACCTTATAGCATTCAAGTTTTATACAAAATTCTATAGATTAAAGAGCTTGTTTTTCTCTTTTCAGTTAATTTTTGTTTTACGCAGTCGGGTTTTTTGTTTCTTTTATTTACTGTATGCCTGTGTTTGACCGCAATCACACCATCGTAAGTGATGATGTGGCCGAAGGTGGTAAGCACAGTATTAAGGAACTGGCTCTCAAGTGCAGCTGTCGGAACACACTGATAGGTGCTTGTGTAGAATTTCAACTTGAGGGTGGTAGCCAACCAGGTGGGTACAGACTGAGTTAAACCTATTAGTGATAATTGGCGCGGAACGCTGCGCAGTAGCGATAACGAAGATATGCGGTACATTCGAGATGACTGTACCTGCGCAAAGCCGGCTCGCAGCGCACTTCACAGCCGCCATCAAGTTTGGTTCGGATTCCACCACTGTGCTTTGGTTTCCTCACGATGTTTTCCTTCACCGAAAGCTCAAGCTCATTGTTGGATTCGAACCCGGGACATTCGTCTCGGCATCTGACTGCACTACCACTGAGCTATCATCGCCTTAATCGTAAATCTAATTCAATAGTATTATTATATGGAGCGGACCGAATGATGGAGCTGGAAGGTGGCTATGGAAACTCCGTAGTAAAACGACGCAAGCCCATCGAGTTTGGGCTCATTTTATTTGTCTTAACTGGTCGCGCGCACGACCAGACAAGAAAGACCTGCTAGAGTTAAAATTTATATCTAACAGTAACTAAATGACAGTTAATATTAAACCTTGTGTCTTATACGTCACAGTGGCATTTCGCGCACAATGGCCGCGGTTCCCCTTAAACACAGACGGTCTGTATAAGGCGCGCGGAGGGCTAACAAGGACTCTGGTTCTAGGGACTATGAATTATTTTGGACGGTTGTATGGTTGTGTTGGTTGGTTTTTAGGGTTCCGTACCCAAAGTGAGCCAAACGGGACCCTATTCATAAGAATCTGCTGTCCGTCCGTCCGTCCGTCTGTCTCTCAGTGGGCTGTAAATTAGAAATTAAAGGGGGCGCCCATAAAGGAATGAATGAATGGAATAAACTCAACTCTGCTATGAAAAGAAATGGCATTTTTTTCATAGCAGAGTTGAGTTCATTAATATGTACGGAACCCTCCGTGCGCGAGTTTTTGGCCGGTTTTTAGAATTTTATTGTTTGCTGACATACAACCATATGGCCTGCCTAGATGATATTATAGCATGTGTGTGTTGCAAGATGTCTTCACACTCCGAGGGGGCGAAGAGGGGTCTGTATTTTGATTGATGTTATTTGACTGGAGTCTTCTGCAGAGTGAAGGTACTTCTCTAACGAGAGAACATGGGCATACCTGACTAACCGAGATTGTCGAATGCTTTGGTGAAGCACTGTGGATAAATAAAAATGAAAAATATTATGTATTTCTACATTATTATTGTACTAGCTGTCCCCCGAGGTTTCATCCGCGTTCCCGGGATAAATCGCCTATTACCCTCGGGGATAATGTAGCTTCCTACTAATCTGTTTTCAGGATTAGAAGATATCGGTGACAGTTCACTTTTGACTCAATGAATTCGAGTTCCAGAGATTAGTACATTTATACAATCAAACAAAAAACTTCAGCTTTATTATAGTATTACCCCCTTATTCATATCGCTTAATCGCTTTTTAGCTAAATCAGTGTAATAGTGTGTCCCGTCTCACTCTTTCGATCACCAAATGTCATCTGTCAGATAAAGGCTTCGGAATTTTAGCTAATCAACGTTTGATAACTTCATTATGAATAAGGGGGTTAGTATATTGATGGTTAGGTTTAAAACGTATGGTAAACATACAAAATACAAATTTTTCGTGATAAGTTCCTATAACACTTTTCCTGAAACTCTATCAAACACTTTCAAACTAGCGTCCGAGTAGTATCCAAACTTGATCCGCTGCACATTCGTCTTCTCGTTTGTAATACCACCACTTTTCATCACATTCTCAATACTTGGCCCCCAGAAATGATGCCCGTTGTATATCTTCTTGAAATTCAACGCTAAATTCCCTCTCAACTTTGCCGTGTATACCACTTCAATTTCCAAACTTCCTGCGTTTGCTGACAAGCTGGCTGTTACCGATTGTCCTGGTTGCAACTCGATTTCAACACCGGTTGATGTACCGATTGTTACCGATTCCGATTTCTCTTCACTGCGTCCATAACCAAAACTATTCGAATAAGTAATAGAGCTTGTAACAAAACTAGATTTTACTTCCAATCCTAAAGATACCTCAGTCTCACTCGATTCTGTCCAACTCGATGTTACCGTATTTTCAACCGAATGATTAATACCAGTGTTCACTTTAATCGTTTTATTCGATACGTTATCAAAGTCCTGTGACGCAACTATAATCGATTTCTTATCCGCGCGTACGACTCTTGCCGATTTTATTGATAACACTCTTGATACTTGCTCCCATTTATACTTCTTGTACAAATCGCCCCATGGCGTTGGGCTTCTTAAGTATACGTTTTTCGGTTTTCTTCCATAGTATTGGTTGACAGCTTCTTCTAATCGTTGTGTACCGATTCCAAATAATCGGACGTCGCTTTCAGTGATCACATCGACTTCTATACCGGAATATGTTATCGATACATTGCCATCGGTATTTGAGATAATGTTTAAATTAAACTCTGCATTTGTGATATTTATTGATATTAACAATGTTGAGATTAATAAGAATTTTATATCGACCATTTTACAGGCTGTCTTGTAATACAATGAACGTAATCAACAAAAATATGAGTTTGCTTACCCTTTAACCTTTAAAAATGTAAATACCTAAATAAGGCATGGTTTCATACCTACTTTGTATGTAGTTTGACATTCCATGTCAGCCGAAATTCGGAGAATCCATTCCCGAAAATGTACCCAACCATTTGAGGACAAGAATTTACAAAACAGACTAATTGTCGTTTATCTACTGAACTACACCTTGACCTACATATCTTAAGTTCAAGATTATTTGGTAAATATCGTAGTTTTATTTCTAACTAGCTGTCCCCCGCGGTTTCACCCGCGTCCCCGGGTTTATAAGCAGCCTATAATACTCGGGGATGGTGTAGCTTCTTATTAGAGACATATTTTTTTCGAACTCGAATGGTACAACTAACATAAAATCTCTTCCGTATATTATTTTTAATGAATATGAATATTTATAATAGTCACTCACGCTCGATAAGAGGAGAATTTATTTGCTTTCTTTATTCTTAATTATATACTATTTTATACAGCAAAGTCGGTAAACAAGTATATGGTCCGCTTGGTAATAAAGCGGTCACTGTAGCCTAGACAGGAAATATCCCGTTAGTCTTCTCGCTGCGGTATTCCGCTATGCTCTACTATAAAATATGTATTTTTCATTCAGATTTCCCCAAAGACCCGACCCCCGATATGCAAGCGCGGGCGGTCCAACACATGAAGTTCAACGACGAGGGACGCGGGATACTAAAAGTGACCCGCTGCGAGAAACAAGACGAGGGAATGTACATCGCAGACGCGCCGGAACTCATCGCTGCTATGTTAGCTAAATAGACTGAGAGGGTTTGCGCCGGGGGTACCACGATCTGAGGTATTACTAAACGCTTTTTAATTAATGTACTGTTTAAATGATTACATTGATAATGATAGTAAGGTGTTAAATAAATATGTGACATCTGTGTGATTTTCAATAGAATCAGCACCAATAACTACAATATCTGTAGCTATTTAAAGCCGACTTTTCACTATGGGATATAATATACAGGATGTATTTCGCATAGTAACGCAAACTTCGCGAAAAGGCTACACCTAATGCCACAAATCAAATTGTGAAAGGCATTCACCTCGCTAATTAATGATCGGTTATAGAAATTGACAATTTCGAGCGCGCAATGTATTGTGAACACCGCGATTTAAACGCGCGATAACGTTGTGCCTACGAAGTATGTCGCTGACTGCAGGCGAATATCGCCATAAGACACCGTTTCTAGTTTTATTTACATTGCTACTTTTAGTGAAAGTAATGAATGAATAACTTATTTATTTTAAATCTCTTTGGGTTAGTTAAGAATAACGATTATGAACAGTCTAAAGTAAAAAAAATCATTTTTTTTTTAATTTGGGAAAAACCGACGACAAATTCCAACATGGGGGGGTCCAGAATCATGTCCTGGACCCATGGTATCCGTTTGTGCGGCGATGTCCCTTACACGCTGTATGTTACATCTTGAGATATAATATTTTGTCGCTCTTCATACATTTTGCACGAGACCGTTCACACTGCGCTATAATATACATTACATCCCAAACTATAAATATTTTTTCGAGCGATATTTGAAGTATATTTTACCTCACGTCCCCGGACACCGCGGCTCCCCCTGCCTCGCCCTCAGTTTGAATGGCGACGTGTGAAAATATATATCTTACAGTGTGAACGGCAAACGCGGGCTGTAATATACAGCTCAAGATTTAATTTATATTATATCCCCTAGTGAAAAGCCGGCTTCATTCTTAAAGCATTTAAAATGCGACGTTGATTTATTTTGATTTATACTCGTTAGTTTATTTGTTAGTAAAAATAGTATAAGATTACAGAGATCAGGGTTTCTCAAAGTTGGAGTATGAGGTCCCCTAGTCAAATTCAAAATCATCTATTCAAACCTTCACAGGCACTTAAAAGTCTGACTCTGATACTGGTTCCGGAAACAACAGAATGTAAATCCTATGTAATTAATCTATGCTTGTTTTGTAAAGAGGTGTATTTATTGCCGGCTATTCTCAGCAAATGCAACCTTCCGAACCGGTATTAGAGTCAGATTTATGGAGTGAAGAGGCAAGGAGAACAATATCTTGAAGAAAAATAGTCCAATACAAATAGTTCCAAAGTCCTTCAGAATTTCGCAAGAGTATGAATTTAGCCGTTGTTGACGAAGTAAAGTACGCTGAGAACAGTGTTGCCAAATAAAGCAGATTTCTTCCTTCAAAACAGTAGATCTACTGTAATTTACAGTGTATCTGGCAACACTGTACTCAGCGCACTTTACTCCGTTAACAACGGCTAACTTCATTTCATACCCTGTTGCAGTTGGTGACACTTTTGGATGTATGGAGATTGTTCTCCTTACATCTACACTCCATATTCAGGACTATTCATAAGTGCCTGCGAAGGTCTATTTGAATAAATAATTTTATATTTGAATTCGAGTAATGCTTCGTTCCAACCACACCTGGTGTTTTATTTCTATAGTAAATTTACTTTTTCAAAAAAATATTTGAGTAACCCTGATTTAGTCTGCTTTGACTTTGGTCACACTGATTCTGCCATCACACCATCTTGATATAAACGTAAATGGATTCTAAGTCTTTGGCATAAGGCATAAAATTGCTAAAATTTTGCACAAACCAAATTTTGCTTGGTTGGTGGGTAGGTTGTAATTAGTTTCTAGGTGTATCACATTTAACTAGTTTTTTGACATATTTCTGTAAGTTTTTTTTATGTTCTGTCTTTACCATAACAGGTGGAGATTTCGAAATGGCATATTTTCAAAATCTATGTTGGGTTAGTCATGCTGAACAAATTTTATTATGGGACCAACAATGAATTCCCTAAAAAAAATGTTTTACTTCTCATAGTAAATGTCAACCTTGCTCGATCATAATATATGAAAAGTATTTTTTTTTTGAGAATTCAGTGTTGGTCCCATAGTAAAAGTTGTTCAGCATGACTAACCCAACATAGCTTTGACAATATGCCATTTCAAAATCTCCACCTTGTATATATATTGTATAAAATTAGATTTAGTTACTTTGACTCAGGGCTGGTTTTCCAATGCCCCGATAAGCTGTAAGAAAATATTCAGTTAAGTTTAAACTATAGTTATTAGTTATTGAATAAGTTTCGTGCTGTTTTTACTACAATAGTAGCCTAATTAATCATTATTTTTGACATGGTATACTACTACCATATAGAATTTCGAGTTTATAATTCTTTCCATTTTAAAAGCCGTAAGCGCCATAATGACGAAACTGCTGAAATAACATTACGCGTAAGTTGTACGAGTGGTAATTTATGTTTGACGTTTGAGAATTTCAATGAAAAATAAACCTAATAGCTAAAGAATAAAGGTCATTTGTATAATCATACAATTAACCATTGCAGATAAACCTTCTTGTAACGTATCTAAGTTCATTTTTCGTTGGCATTCTTAAAAGTCTAACATAAATTTAAATAATGCGCTAGGTATACATGTAACGTATACAAAATTGATATTCTTTATGTACCGTCACGTTACTTATAGTATTGATGTTTTGTTTCATTTACATTTTACAGGTAAATAAAGTCTAGTATAAAATTAAGAAAACTAATTTGATTGAAATTTCGCTGTTCGTGAAAATATTCGTAAATTCGTGAAAACTCGTAAATTTCTTTTTTTAATGTTTAAGAATGTCAAATAAAAATAATCCTATATAATAAGGTTGATTTTTCTTTGACATTCCAAAACGTAACAAATTTATACAGCATGTTTTTTTGGTCGGCGACGAGCGACCTAGGAGCACAAAAAATACATTTTCTAAAAATGGACTTATTTTCCATTAAATACTGTAAATGCGTTGAGAAATAACTTATTCAATTTGAAATAAAATTACCGCAAGGTATGTTCACTCGGCACGTGCACAGACTAGAGCAAGCCGCCATCGCCCCACCCCTTTACTCTCTCGCACTCCCGTTGAGTATTACGTCTACACTTTAGCTTATTACATGATTTTCCAATTAATATTATTTTTATTATTATAAAAGATATAGTATTTTTTTTAGCACCAGTATCATTTGTATTATCGACCCTGAGTCGCTCGTCGCTGACCAAAACAACGACCTGTATAATGTAGAAGGAATAGTAATAATTATTCAGTGTTTTTATGATGCCACAAAGTATTTGTTGGGACAGATTTCGTCATATTACGTATATTGAAACGTAATTACTTGATAACTTTTTTTTACGTCATATTCCGAATTTTCTCGAAAGTATAAGATATTTATACTACGGCTATGCTATACAGGGTTACTAACGTTCAAAAATGTCCAAACTGATGCTTTGATCTTTTCGGAAACATTTTGGGTTACTGCTGGTTTCTATATTCGATCTTTATTTCGGCGATTATGGATTGATATACGACACTACTACTTAAATCAATCAATTATCGAAGAAAAATACCAAGCAATCTAATTCCGCAACAAGTCAGTGCTTTTGCACTAATTTTGAACAGTAAGGACCACTCACGGCATTGTGTGTTTAGGAATTGGCCAATCAGATGGTCTAGATAAGATGGATATCGACAATCGTAATCGTTATTAAACGATCAATCTTTGTATGGGATTGACATTTCAAATCGAATTCATCATCATCATAATCAGCCTATAATGTCTCACTGCTGAGCACAGGCCTCCTTTCACAAATGAAGGTAAAAGCGAATGGGCAACACTCCACCACGCGTGCCCACTGCGGATCGGTGGAGGTAGGCTAGTGGTCAACCTACTGTTGGAATTATTCAAGCCGCCTAGGAGGCTTCCATCTAGCTTAACGATTATCACAATTAAGTGATAACCGGGACAACGGCTTTACGTGACTTCCGAACGCTCGATTTGAAATACCACTAGGCGGACGCATATCGAAATATCACGTGTTTTTTAACAATTTATTATGTCAATCCCATACAAAGGTTGATCTTTTAGTAACGATCATGATTGTCGACATCCATCTTGTCTAGGCGGGCAGAGCGAAGTGTCCCTGACTTAGCCAATTAGGGCGCATTTTCAGCGATGGGAAATTGGCACAATAGGTTTCAAGCAAAATGAACGCCATTGCGATTTTTTGAGTAAATTTTTCGATGGACACAATTTATAAGAAACTTAATGTCGGATATCAATCGTTAGACGCAAAAGCGAGGATAGATCGAATATAGAAACCGGTCGTACAGTATCCCGAGTGTAAAGATTTGACGTTAAAACGCTTACTACTGCGTTTGCGTTAACTATTTTGTATGGGAGAAATTAGTACCATGAGTATTCCGGTAGAGGCGCTGTGCCAATTCCTATAGAGAAGTGTCGTAAACGTCTTTACACTCGGGGTACAGAACAATTTATATAACAAACAAACTTGTATTGAATGTTTGTCATTCAGAAATAATCCGCTGAAATTCTTCATTAAAATGCAGACTTTCCGCTATTTCCGTGCATTCACGAATCTGTTTTTTCGCGATAAACTGAAACACACTTTATCTCCATTGTTTAATGTACAAATTCGCGACTTAAGAGATAATACCCAGCAGCGACACGGAAAAAAAAACAATGTATAGTGGCCCTGGTTCTGTTGTTTACAACTTAACTAATTTAGTCTCACTATGTCTCTTTCTAACAAAGAACATAAGAAAAGGATGTAAGAAATTTAGTACTGTCAAATTAGTCTAATGTTTGTTTTCAATATAAATTTAGTCGCCATCTATCGCGGTTACGTCTAAATACCCGCAACTGAAGACGGCAAAGACTAATTTGACAGCTATGATATGTTCTATTCTTTTTCAATAATGTTCGCAAGAAAGAGATGTGATGTGACTAAAATTAGTTTAATGCGATTTACAACAGAATCGGCACCAATATTTCCCTACAAAATTGCTTTGCTGGCTGCGATGTTTTTCTCCCTTCCGTTCAGCAACAATGAATAAACCCTTATATGTCCAAATAAGGTACTTATGAGCGTTTCAGAGATTGTTTTTTCCATTAACGATCTTCACGAGATTATTATATTATTATTAATTAGTATTTATCTCCAGAAAACTGGACGAGAATGCAGTATTTCCACAATTTTGAGTATAGGTCTTTACGAAGGATTTATTGTGGAGAAACATTTGGGCGAACTTCAGCATTTCATTCGCAAGTTCAATACAATATGTCACTTAATTTAAAAATTTCCCCCTGATATCGGGTTTTCCTCATTTATTGACCACTGATTTGATTGAACAATTATAACCAGGAAACTGGATGAGAATGTCGTAATTTCATAACTTGCAGATATATTAATAATATATCTTTATTTCAAGCACAATATGGCTCATATTGTGTTAGTTATAAGTCTTATAGACTATGTTAGTAAAATTACATAAATTAATCAAGAAATCCTATATGTTTGAATCACTGTTTCAAGGATACCGCTCCAGCCGAAACCCTGGAGCAGATGTTCACACAAGAGCAGTCTAGTCTGTTAGCAATCATGCTCAGGATGCTGTTGGCGCTGGTCCGCATCCTGTTTCTTACGCATTACAGCATAAAAACAATCAATGCTGGCTTCAGCAAATACGTTACAGAAACGAGACAGCCCCATAAGCACCCTGAAAGCATTATTATAGTATAGATCTTTACGAAGTTTCATTATGAGGAAACATGTTGTGAGCGAACTTCAACATTTCATTCTCAAGTACACAACCATATGTCACTCAGTTTAAAAATTTCCCCCACTTTTCGGGTTTTCCATTATGGTCACATAATGTTTGGCCACATTATCAGGATTTATTACCAGAAAACTGGACGAGTATGCTGGTATTTCCATAGCTTTGTGTATAGGTTCGAAGGATTCGTTATGGAGAAATATGTGGGCGAACTTCAGCATTTCATTCGCAAGTTTACAATAGAATATTATTTCACTCCATTTTATATTTAATATTTTCCCTAAATATCTGGTTTTCCACTGGAGATAGTTTACCGGAATATTAGTAATTCTATAGAGCTCTCGGAGCTCTTGAAACTACGAGAATTTGGTAGACTTATTTTATATTTACCGTATTCTTAATTAACTACTTAATGACGTCATTTTGGGTGACATTCCCTAGGGATAGGTTGATAAAAACTTAAACATAATTTCCCCCACAACGATGGGCTTTAATCATTGGTTACCTGAAACGGGTAACTCATTTCAACTATCAAATGACGAACGCACGTCATCTTTAAGGATGTTACTTTCACAAACAATTGGTGGTAAGTGATTACCGTAGCCATATGGAGGCATGCAACACAGTGGAGAGGGGTCAGTAACGCGTGAGCGATGCCCCGTGTATTGCAAACGTCCATATGGTTACGGTAACTGCTTACCATCAGGCGGAACGTACGATTGTTTATCGACTTTGTCGTAAAAAAGAAACACTCGGTGTATACCAGGACCCTTCCCCCCTCCCCGTTGAGGTCTGTTGACCTTACTCACGCGCAGGGACACAATATTATTTATTTGTCTGCGGTATTCTGTGAAGCTCAATATACATTGCCGCGGAATGGAATGGAAGCGAATTATTGCACATATTCTCGAGAATTCCTCGTTTTTTGGCTCGTATTTAGTTTGTATGTTATTCAATTGACATAAAGTTTATTATACTATCTATTATATTATACTAGCTACATATTTTGACTACGGTGTGTAGAGTTTGTGAAGTTAGGGCTTGTAGAGTAAGTGCATGTAGAGTTATAAGCTTGGCTCTTCATGAGATCTGATAACTTTTTGACAGTGCGAGCCATGTCTTGGCAACATTTTAC
Organism: Polyploca ridens; assembly: GCA_951394255.1. Lineage (NCBI taxonomy): Eukaryota > Metazoa > Arthropoda > Insecta > Lepidoptera > Drepanidae > Polyploca > Polyploca ridens. The sequence continues at coordinate 6,499,919 of OX596272.1, forward strand.
ATGAAAATGTTTTTGGTGTGATGTACAATTTCGTTGCAAAAATTCGCTTCCACTCCATTCCGTGGCAATGTAAATTGAGCCTAAGGAATTTCTTCCACAGAGGAGCTGCTCATTGAGCGAAATATCGGTATTCTCTTCCTCTCTTGTGTGTTATGTCCTAACAAAGTTGGGCTATTAATTTTAAAATTATTTATTATTTATTCATATAAAGTAACATATTAACAAAATCTGCCAAACTGTGAGACAGTTTGTCGGCAGCAGTTCCCGTGGATATAATTTCATGTACAAACTTACTTACGTATTTCTTACGGTAGGTAATTTTTTCCATTTCCCAGGGGTGTGTTCCCATTACTATTACAATCTAGGCTTTAAAAGCTAATAAGATTTATTTAACTTAAACTTCTAAGAGTAACTTTGGTGGTCATCTGCCCTTCGTTTTCGCGTACTGACTACGTCACTTCGTTGACGTCATACATGGTGGCGAAGTTAGACTTTCCATAGCCTATCACCGGCTACATTTTAATACGTTTCCCGAATTTTTACAGCGATTTCGCCCATTTAAATATCTGGCTTTCTCTTACTGGCGTATTGATCTGATTGGTCAATGACATACATTTCATGATTAATGTTACAAACATCGTTTATACTGATTGAGAATTAATTCTTAGTCAAAATTGTTGCAAGAACTAATGGATCAATTTCACAGTTCGATTGATCCATTTTTGTGCCTGGAATGGAGGCTGGCATGGTTAACGCGCGAGTCCTACCATGTCATAGTATTCTTTTTACCGATAATTTAACGACCGAAATATAATACTTTGACAATAATCCTGCGATAATGCAGTCAGGAAGATTTCATTATTTCCTCTCCCATAAGGTTTTTGTAATTTGGAACCTAATGTGGTTTTCATAATGGTCTTATTTTGAAAGCTTTAACAGACCCTTTTTATAAATTCCCCCGACACTCGACAGTTGGTGTCAGATCACTGGTGGATCAGGCTTTCTCTTTCCTACACGTTGATTCTTTCATGTCAGATGAATCAGTCTTACAAATAATACAAAGTGTAGTTTACAAGTTTCCCACAGAATCTTGGCTTACATTTTTACACAAGTTAACGGCCCGCTTAAGCCGTAAGCGGTTACAGTAGCCTTGCAACAGCCGGGGCGTTTCCTCCTCTTCTTAAAAGCTGGTCTCTTTAACCGGTAGCATTTTCAATCGTATTTAATAATTAATCCCTCCAAGGCAAGTCCCCCGCTCCAGTACACTCGGGTTGTCGATTGTAAGAAAACCTCCGCTTTGGTGGATACCGGGCCGTAGAATGATTCCAGTTGCCTTAAATTTTTTTCCGATTAGTGTCGTTTCCCTCTTGTAACAATTCAAATCAAAAAGTCATTTATTCGGTTTACGCCCAGTACCCCTAGACAAAGTACTTTTCGTAGCGTTTGCGCGAATAGAAACGCTACAAAATGTATGAGATTGACATAAGGATTCGCTAGATCCTAGCGTAACCAACTGTCAATCTCATACATTTTGTAGCGTTTCTATTCGCGCAAACGCTACGAAAAGTACTTTGTCTAGGGGTACTGATAAGAAACTTATGAACGTTACTGTAATGTTGGGCGTAAGGAAACGACTGATCAATCTGGAATCATGTTTATGTGTAATTAACCCTAAGGTACATATTTATCGACTACTACACCACCCATTGACACAAAATCAACTCCAATTGTGGTTTTCCCATTGGAGTACAGCATGGGGTTCTTCAAAAAGGGTCTGAAGAGATTTCTTCAGGGTCGGCAACGCGCGAATGATGCCCCTGGTGTTGCAAGCGTCCATAGGCTACGGTAACTGCTTACCATCAGGCGGGCCGTAGGCTTGTTTGCCACCTTAGTGGTATAAAAAAAAAAACAAAAAAAAACATTATAATTATTCAGCCAAAGTATATTGGTCAGCATGTTTCAATTAAAGCTTTTTATTAATCCATCAATCTGGATTGGATATTCAAAAATTACTTTTCATACATTTCCAATGTATTTGTTGTTGTACAAACAATTCATCCTGGGATCTCAGATTGGAGATTTTCAAAATCAAAAAGTCATTTATTCAGTTTAGACCCTAGAAAGGCACGTTACGTTATCACTTACCCCCTTATTACAAAACATGGTTTAAATCAAACCCAGGTTTTACTGTCACTCGGTCACTTTCTAACGTCATATAATAAAAAGAGACTAGGCTATTTAAAAACCTGGTTTTGCTTTAAACCATATTTTGTAATAAGAGGGTTTGTGTTTTCCATCTTATAAGATTTGAAAGCGATATTGTGCTTACATAGTTAGTCGGTTGGCTTTTGGGTCTCAATCTATTAAAGGATTCAAAGGAGATACGAACATCAGAAATAAGTTTATCACACTGATGTCCTTGGCTCTCCTCTGATACGTCACGACTTTCAAACGTTCCTTTACTTTTGTGGAGGTTTTACACTTTCCACATAAACTTGGGCGGTTGCAATTAAACATTCCGTTATTGCGCCGCGGGGTGTTGTTATAAATTCCACTTACACTGGACACTTGCTGTCTGATCACTGATGGATCAGGCTCTCTTTTCTACACGTTGTTCCAGTGTGGCTTACAAGTATTTTCCCCATGTTTTGGGATTACTTTTTTCAACTGGCTTTTGTCAATGGTTGATATATAATGGAATGATGGAAGCCCGCTCTGGTGCTTTCGGCTTCTCAATAATAAAAATCACATCTCTACGGCCATCAGGTTTGTAAATTGGTTATTCTTACAATGTCTTTTTAAATTCAAATGTTTATTGCAACGCGTGAGTGATACCCCTGGTGTTTAAGCGTGGTAACTTCTTACCATCAGGCGGTGCTTTCCATATACGATTTCCTCCTTTAACTCTAAATTCAGTTATGACTGAATATTCAGTTTATTAATTATATTATACGTATGTATACAAAACAAGTTACAGACATAAATTGATTAATACATTTAGCCCTCGCGGGGGAAGTACATCTCGAAGATCGCAGCCAAAATAATATGCTTTGGTGTGGTGTTGTGTTCCTGCGGTAAGGTCGCCAGAGCTGCATTTGGAGGCCCTGTGCTATTTCTGAGGTTCCTTCGTATTGGCTTTGTACTTTTTCACCCACATTTCTACTGATTGTGGTCGGACGCAAGCTGGTGCGAATTAAATACATTTAATGATATTCCTGTATTAAGGTTTAGTCTCAAGGACAATTTTTCCATTCAATGCGTGGGTATTTCTGGAGCTCAATGCTTAAAACTGAACTAGTTAGGCTCCGAGTTGTGTGTGAGAGATCTAATGACTCACAAAAACATTTTCCACTAAACATTTTTCCCAATTAAGGTTTTAACTAAGATTTTAATGAAGATTGGTCACTGATACTGTCGAAATCAAGCTAAATAGTTTTAGGGCGCTCTGAATCGCGGTCGAGCTGCTCTTTGCGAAGAAAGCTGTGCTCTACCCCTTTCTTTCCTACACGTTGATTGTTTGAACTAGATTTCCAATTTCGATTATTACTATTTCCCCCATTTATTGGGCTTAGGTACAATACGTGCCAAAGATGAGACTTGACGTAACATGTGGTTTGACTTGCGCAGAAAACGATTTATAGTTCTCCCTTTATATAAATCGTCTTCTGTTCAAGTCAAGCCACATTTTGTGTCTAGTCTCATCTTTGGTGGCACGTATTGAAAGATTTACATTCAACCGGTCGGCATTCGTCAATCGTATTTAATTACCCTCGACAATTGTGAAGCTATCACTAGATTTCAGATTCACGCAGTCTGTGAACATTAACTTTACCGGCATATGACCGATTCTTTAATAATTTATCTAACAATTTTGAACTTACACCATTTTCTATTCAACGCCCGTATTAGGGTAATTGTGAAGCTATGCATCTAGCTTGCACGTGATTAAACTGTGACAATATTTCCAAATTGGGTTGTAACTAAGATTTTGACAAGTCACTGATATTTTTAAAAACAGAAAACCGTTGGGCCGGGTTACATTTACGGCGACGTAAGAACAGCGGAAAACTCGCCGACCTTGCATTTGTATAAGTGCTTTACACGCGCCAAATAGCGACAGGCGAGTCGTGTCTGGAAATTATTAGTAGAATATTAGAATATTAGTAATTCTATAGAGCTCTCGGAGCTCTTGAAACTACGAGAATTTGGTAGACTTATTTTATATTTACCATATCCTTAATTAACTACTTGATGACGTCATTTTGGGTGACATTCCCTAGGGATTTCATTTCAATTATCAAATGACGAACGCACGTCATCTTTAAGGATGTTACTTTCACAAACAATTGGTGGTAAGCGATTACCGTGGCCATATGGAGGAATGCAACACAGTGGGGAGGGTCAGTAACGCGTGAGTGATGCCCCGTGTATTGCAAATGTCCATATGGTTATTGTAACCGTACCATCAGGCGGAACGTTCGATTGTTTACCGACTTGTCGTATGAAAAGAAGCACTCGGTGCATTCCAGGGCAGGTCCCTTCCCCCCTCCCCGATGAGCTCTGGCGACCTTACTCACGCGTAGGGACACAACATGATTTGTCTGCGGTATTCTGTAATGCTCAATTTATATTGCCGCGTAATGGAATGGAAGCGAATTATTGCACATATTCTCGAGAATTACTCGCTTTTTGGCTCGTATTTAGTTTGTATGTTATTCAATTGACTTAAAGTTTATTATACTATCTATTATATTATACTAGCCACATATTTTGACTAAGGTGTGTAGAGTTTGTGAAGTTAGGGCTTGTAGAGTAAGTGCATGTAGAGTTATAAGCTTGGCTCTACATGAGATCTGATAACTTTTTGACAGTGCGAGCCATATGTCTTGGCAACATTTTACATAAAAATGTTTTTGGTGGGATGTACAATTTCGTTGCAAAAATTCGCGTCCACTCCATTCCACGGCAATGTAAATTGAGCCTAAGGAGTTACTTCCACAGAGGAGCTGCTTATTTAGCGAAAAATCGGTATGTCTCTTCCTCTCTTGTGTGTTATGTCCTAACAAAGTTGGGCTATTAATTACTTACGTTTTTCTTACGGTAGGTAAGTTTTTCCACTTCCCAGGGGTGTGTTCCCATTACTATTACAATCTAGCCTTTAAAGGCTAATAAGATATTTGTATTTAACTTAAACTTCTAAGAGTAACTTTGGTGGTCATCTGCCCTTCGTTTTCGCGTACTGACTACGTCACTTCGTTGACGTCATACATGGTGGCGAAGTTAGACTTTCCATAGCCTATCACTGGCTACATTTAGTACGTTTCCCGAATTTTCACAGCGATTTCGCCCATTTAAATATCTGGCTTTCTCTTACTGGCGTATTGATCTGATTGGTCAATTAAATACATTTCATGATTAATGTCGCTGCAAACAGCTTATGTACTGATTGAAAATTAATTCTTAGTCAAAATTGTTGCAAGAACTAATGGATCAATTTCACAGTTCGATTGATCTATTTTTGTGCCTGGAATGGAGGCTGGCATGGTTGACGCACGAGTCCTACCATGTCATAGTATTCTTTTTACCGATAATTTAACGACCGAAATATAATACTTTGACAATAATCCTGCGATAATGCAGTCAGGAAGATTTCATTATTTCCTCTCCCATAAGGTTTTTGTAATTTGGAACCTAATGTGGTTTTCATAATGGTCTTATTTTGAAAGCTTTAACAGACCCTTTTTATAAATTCCCCCGACACTCGACAGTTGGTGTCAGATCACTGGTGGATCAGGCTTTCTCTTTCCTACACGTTGATTCTTTCATGTCAGATGAATCAGTCTTACAAATAATACAAAGTGTAGTTTACAAGTTTCCCACAGAATCTTGGCTTACATTTTTACACAAGTTAACGGCCCGCCTAAGCCGTAAGCGGTTACAGTAGCCTTGCAACAGCCGGGGCGTTTCCTCCTCTTCTTAAAAGCTGGTCTCTTTAACCGGTAGCATTTTCAATCGTATTTAATAATTAATCCCTCCAAGGCAAGTCCCCCGCTCCAGTACACTCGGGTTGTCGATTGTAAGAAAACCTCCGCTTTGGTGAATACCGGGCCGTAGAATGATTCCAGTTGCCTTAATTTTTTTTTCCGATTAGTGTCGTTTCCCTCTTGTAACAATTCAAATCAAAAAGTCATTTATTCGGTTTACGCCCAGTACCCCTAGACAAAGTACTTTTCGTAGCGTTTGCGCGAATAGAAACGCTACAAAATGTATGAGATTGACATAAGGATTCGCTAGATCCTAGCGTAACCAACTGTCAATCTCATACATTTTGTAGCGTTTCTATTCGCGCAAACGCTACGAAAAGTACTTTGTCTAGGGGTACTGATAGGAAACTTATGAACGTTACTGTAATGTTGGGCGTAAGGAAACGACTGATCAATCTGGAATCATGTTTATGTGTAATTAACCCTAAGGTACATACTTATCGACTACTACACCACCCATTGACACAAAATCAACTCCAATTGTGGTTTTCCCATTGGAGTACAGCATGGGGTTCTTCAAAAAGGGTCTGAAGAGATTTCTTCAGGGTCGGCAACGCGCGAATGATGCCCCTGGTGTTGCAAGCGTCCATAGGCTACGGTAACTGCTTACCATCAGGCGGGCCGTAGGCTTGTTTGCCACCTTAGTGGTATAAAAAAAAAAAACAAAAAAAAACATTATAATTATTCAGCCAAAGTATATTGGTCAGCATGTTTCAATTAAAGCTTTTTATTAATCCATCAATCTGGATTGGATATTCAAAAATTACTTTTCATACATTTCCAATGTATTTGTTGTTGTACAAACAATTCATCCTGGGATCTCAGATTGGAGATTTTCAAAATCAAAAAGTCATTTATTCAGTTTAGACCCTAGAAAGGCACGTTACGTTATCACTTAGTGTTTTCCATCTTATAAGATTTGAAAGCGATATTGTGTTTACATAGTTAGTCGGTTGGCTTTTGGGTCTCAATCTATTAAAGGATTCAAAGGAGATACGAACATCAGAAATAAGTTTATCACACTGATGTCCTTGGCTCTCCTCTGATACGTCACGACTTTCAAACGTTCCTTTACTTTTGTGGAGGTTTTACACTTTCCACATAAACTTGGGCGGTTGCAATTAAACATTCCGTTATTGCGCCGCGGGGTGTTGTTATAAATTCCACTTACACTGGACACTTGCTGTCTGATCACTGATGGATCAGGCTCTCTTTTCTACACGTTGTTCCAGTGTGGCTTACAAGTATTTTCCCCATGTTTTGGGATTACTTTTCTCAACTGGCTTTTGTCAATGGTTGATATATAATGGAATGATGGAAGCCCGCTCTGGTGCTTTCGGCTTCTCAATAATAAAAATCACATCTCTACGGCCATCAGGTTTGTAAATTGGTTATTCTTACAATGTCTTTTTAAATTCAAATGTTTATTGCAACGCGTGAGTGATACCCCTGGTGTTTAAGCGTGGTAACTTCTTACCATCAGGCGGTGCTTTCCATATACGATTTCCTCCTTTAACTCTAAATTCAGTTATGACTGAATATTCAGTATTTATTATATTATACATACGTATACAAAACAAGTTACAGACATAAATTGAATAATACATGTAGTCCTCACGGGGGAAGTACATCTCGAAGATCGCAGCCAAAATAATATGCTTTGGTGTGGTGTTGTGTTCCTGCGGTAAGGTCGCCAGATCTGCATTAGGAGGCCCTGTGCTGTTTCTGAGGTTCCTTCGTATTGGCTTTGTACTTTTTCACCCACATTTCTACTGATTGTGGTCGGACGTAAGCTGATGCGAATTAAAGACATTTAGTGATATTCCTGTATTAAGGTTTAGTATCAAGGACCTTTTTTCCATTCAATGCCCGTACGTGGGTATTTTTGAAGCTCAATGCTTAAAAACTAGATTTTTCCCCTTAACATTTTTCCCAATTAAGGTTTTAACTAAGATTTTAATGAAGATTGGTCACTGATACAGTCGGAACTGCGCGTTAACAATGAGCTAAATAGTTTTAGGGTGCTCTGAATAGAGGTCGAGCTGCTCTTTGCGAAGAAAGCTGTGCTCTACCCCTCTCTTTCCTACACGTTGATTGTTTGAACTAGATTTCCAATTTCGATTATTACTATTTCCCCCATTTATTGGGCTTAGGTACAATACGTGCCAAAGATGAGACTTGACGTAATATGTGGTTTGACTTGCGCAGAAAACGATTTATAGTTCTCCCTTTATATAAATCGTCTTCTGTTCAAGTCAAGCCACATTTTGTGTCTAGTCTCATCTTTGGTGGCACGTATTGAAAGATTTACATTCAACCGGTCGGCATTCGTCAATCGTATTTAATTACCCTCGACAATTGTGAAGCTATCACTAAATTTCAGATTCACGCAGTCTGTGAACATTAACTTTACCGGCATATGACCGATTCTTTAATGATTTATCAAACAATTTTGAACTTACACCATTTTCTATTCAACGCCCGTATCAGGGTTATTTTGAAGCTATGTCTCTAGCTCACGAAAATATTTCCCACTTAACATTTTTCCCAAAATTGGGTTGTAACTATTTTGATAAGTCACTGATATTTTTAAAAACAGAAAACCGTTGGGCCGGGTTACATTTACGGCGACGTAAGAACAGCGGAAAACTCGCCGACCTTGCATTTGTATAAGTGCTTTACACGCGCCAAAACAGCAACAAGCGAGTCGTGTCTGGAAAGACGTTTACACGCAAGGGAATCTGAAAATCGGCACTAAAAACACGCCCTTATAGGATTTTAGGAGACATTTTCGCGAGTGTGTGTGATCAGGCCTAATACTATTAGGTATCTGTGAACCAAACTACGTTAGTTTAGTGTATGCCAGCCCGCGTAGTAAAAGATTTAGTATCGATGAAACATTTTCGACATCCATCTTGTCTGGGGAGGTCGGTGTACACCAATTTAGCGTAGTTTGGTCGTCCGGCGCATACGCTCAATTACGTTCCAAGCATGTTGTTGATAACAAAGATTTGATCAAGTTTGGCATTAAGATAATCTCTCCATTTAATCATTTACCTTTGTGTTTAATTAGTGAATGCAGGTCCGGAAACAGGATTACTTTCATAGTGTTTATGCTAGCATTAAGATATTTAAAACGTTTAAGATTGTATGATTTATGTATGTATCTTGAAAATTAAACTTAAATCCATAAAAAATAAAGTTTATTCATGAATGTATAAAAATTATAGGATTACCGTATCAGTGTCTATGGTAGGATTAATATGCTTAAAAACTTAATTATGACCTCATGTATGTAGTTTCAAAATAAAACTTTTTCCTCAATTTGCTGTTTTATTTAATAACGATTTACAAGATTAACATAACGCATTTTTTTATAAGGTAAACGCACATTTGATGATTATGATCCGTTCTGGCAGAGACACCTCTGTACCTATCTCAAGAACTAGAATGTTGTTTATTGGTTTGAACTAATCGATGTATCAATTTCAATTATTCTTTAGTATGAAGTATTCTCATTAAAACATCGATAAAAACATTCAAACTTGAGGTGCAGCGCACACAAAATGTCATCGAGGATACTCACGCACGAAATATCACGTAAATCTTCGATAATTCTGTCGGCGGAATAGGTCGTGCCCCCTATGTAAATGCAGAGTTTGCGATGTATTATTTGGACTTGAAATAAAGAAAAAGGGAATAGTCTGCGCTGCACCAACTCATACTTTTTACGCATTTTTACAATTTATACCACATCTCCTTTCAGTAGGATATAATGTTATGCGTGTGTTCTCTTACTTGTTTGTCTCACTCTAATCCGTCCAGTGTATCTTTCGTCATGTATTTTATCATAAATCAAGTCCGGTGATTCAGGCCTTTCTTCCAAAGCCCTCTGAAAAGTTTGTATGAAATTTTGCTTATCGAATAATAATTTGTCTTTTTTGGAACCTTTGGAAATTGCTGCCAATGTTGTGTTCACCCAGGCTTCATAATATGGTTTTGTGTGATGATTTAAACTCGATGGTGCCCATTTTGCAACTTCTGTGGTTGGCGAAATAGCCCTCTCTCCATCAGGGGATATAGCTGCTCTCTTCTTTTTCTTTTCTCTTCGTTTTTTGTACAATTTTTTCCGAATTGGTTTCTCTTTCACAGCCACATTATCTTCCGGTTTAATATTAGGTTTCATAACAGTAATTTCGGGTTTGATTGTTTTATATTTTTTCTGTACATCATTTGGTATATTAATTTGCAGAGATACAGGTAGTTCACGTTTTTGATCGACAAAAGATACAGCTTTATAAATCCGGGCATCGTTTTTCGACGTTATAGTTTTAATAATCGGTTTTCTTTGAACATGTGATTCGTTCTCCGCTTTTTTGTTTGCTTTGCTGTCCGATTTATCTGATTCATTTGACAACTTGGGTTTTTCTATTCGTTGCATATTGTCAGCGTTCGATAGATTTTTGAAAAATCGACTAACTGTGAAAAGTACGCCAAGAACATTAAAATTGCAAGAAATCAAACAATATGGTGAGAATGGTGAGTATCAAATAAGATCAATCGGCTTATTAATTTTAATAGAATACGAGCTGTCCGGCGCAACTTCGTTCGCGTGGTGCTACCCTACCCTACCCTACCCTATCTAAACCATCCAGGGAGTTAATTCTACTGTACGTGTGTATGTCACTGAACTCCTATACGGCTGGACCGATTTGAATTTTATTGTATGCGATTGGGTGGCGCCCTGGATGGTTTAGATTCACAAATCAGCCCGGCAGATGGCGCTGCAGTCGGTATCTAGGTTATATTATCGAAACGCATACAAAAAAAATCATTCAAATCGGTCCAGCCGTTTAGGAGTTCAGTAACACACACGTATAGTAGAATTTTATCGAACGCCGTGAAAGTAGCGGGTCCCAATCAATTAGCGAGCTTACGATGTAGGAAAACATCGTGAGGAAACCATAGCACATTGATGGGATTCTATGTAGTACCAACTCGCCTCGCTGGATACTACCCTCTTGAAAAATCTGTCGCCATGCAAGGAACGGTGTATTTCGACAGCTGCACTTGAGAGTCAGTTCCTTCTTTTGTAAAGATTGGTAAAACATTGGTAATTCCACTGATATCGCCGGGTGTCGAACTTCTGACAGAGAAGAGTAACATTTTTTTTTTTTTTTATACGACCAAGTCGGCAAGCAAGCATACGGCCCGCCTGATGGTAAGCGGTTACCGTAGCCATATGGACGCTTGCAACACACGTAGCATCGCTCACGCGTTACCGACCTTCCCCCCCTCCCCTATGAGCTCTGGCGACCTTACTCACGCGCAGGAACACAACTTTACACAACATAAAGTTATTTGTCTGCGGTATTCTGTCAGGTGGAGGTACTTCCCCAGTCGAGCTGCTCTTTGAACGAATAAACGCTATGCTCTACCTCTCCTAAAACATGTAATAGTAACATACCAGTCTTTTCATTTTTTACATTCTCTTTTTCATCTTTCTTTACAAGTGTAGAAGAAACAATCTGATTATTCTTCAATTTCAATATATATTTATCTCTTACGTTTCTCCATTCCTCTAGGTCTAAAGAAGTTATATTTTGCTGTGTAGCTGTTTTTTTGTCTAAAGGTATTTTTAGAGTAACAGCTTTTTTGTCTATATCTACAACATTAGACCAACGATCTACGTTTTTAGATTTCGGTTGATCAAAGTTTTTCTTCTTTTCATTTACGTTTAATTTAACTTTATCTGTTATTTGATTGGTTTTGCGATTTGAATCACCACGGTCAGATAACACTTTTGTGTATTCGTGTTTTTCAACTATAATTTTTCTAGTATGGTCCCCCTGATCTTTGTTAAATTTTGCATTAAACTTCTTGTCCGCCTGTTCATTTTTACTTACTTTCCTTTCCATGTAGGCCTAAATATATATATCACTACAAATTTTAACAGTATTGGGATTAATTTATTCAGTTTCACTACATAATTTAAAATGTCAATGACACTGGGCTATCTAGATTTCCCATAGAGATTTCCCATGGATTTCCCTTGCTTTTTAAAACATTACTAGATTGGTGCATAAAAAGGTTTAAAGTAAATATATCAGTAGGACATATAATTCTTATATGCCTGTGGTACTCTTAAGGTCAGTGCTGGCAGATAGGATAGCAAGGTATTCTTTGGAATACCACCAGCGCACGCAGAAATATTCCACAGAATGCAGCTGTGCAGGACGCAGAATGTAGGATGCTAATAATAGATTTAGAATTTTCTACTACAGTAGGATGCTAATCCTAACAGTCAGATTGTCCAAATAATATTTAAAAATTAAAAAAATCTGTTCGGTCCCAAAGGAGCTTCCTTCCGCGGATGCTCAGACTGGAATGAGCGCACCTGCAGTGGTTTTCCCAATGTCGGCCACCGGCCGGTGGTCTGGCCCGTGTGAACGTAGTGATTATAGGTATACTCTTTGGCTCGTGTTGCTCTAAGCATTGTTGGTGATCGCCGACCTTTACCAAATAAGACCTCATTGAACTATTGTCTTGACATTTTTAAGCTGACATCAAAATTCATTCATAAAACTATAGAAAAAAAAACATCAAAATAAAATCCAAAAATTTTCGTAAAATCAAAATCAAAAATACCTAAATAAAATAATGTTGTGCAATAGAATTGTTGAAATTATTATTTGAAGATAATGTAACATGCAACGCATAGCATCAGTACTGTAAGTGATAATGGATATTCCAAAACCCAAGATACCCAAGTCAAAGTCTTCAAACAGTGCTAATACCAACTGGTCAGATTCTAGAAGCAATAAGAAAAGTCATAGCGCGGAGTTTCAATCTAAAATCTTGAATAGACGCGGCGTGTACGTAGAAAAGAAAGTAGCCAAATTGGACCTAAATACACAAAGTAAGTTATAGGGTTGGATTTCTCCAACCAAATTTCTGGATTTAGGTCTTTCGACCGTGGTAAGGTTGGATTGATTGTATGAAACACCTAAAGTCTGGCAAACGAGAGTAGACGCTCGAATTATTTCCACTTTTTATATGAATGAAAAACATTTTTTTTTTAAATTCATGAGTTTATTAATTTTTACCTTCGTAGAACAATATGGCTGTATATTTCAGCGACCATATTGTTCATTTGGTCTTTTGCTGAGCATCCACCGCGCGACTATATTCAAGTCGAAGACTAAAAGTAGGAGCACGGCGAGTTGATGCTTTGTACCTACTTGCGGGGCACACTTGGATATCTTGCAGAATATTATATGTACACACGGCTTCATATCAAGCTGTGAATTTCCAGTATAAGCTGATCTCGCACTGTATAGGATTTCCGGACAATGAGAGGTCAGCAGTGCTATTCTGTAAACTTCATTCTGAGATTAGAGTTTCATATTCTTAAAATCAGTGAGTTCGACACTACCGCCACCGAATGATGACGGAAGTGAGATGAATTACGACAGGTGAATATTTTGACGGTTTTCAGTAGGATTTGGTATTCTGAAACATAATTCAGTGCCAAATCGAGTTGCGAGGTGAGTTGCGAGATGACATTCGAGGTGATTTACTTTTTACAGAATAGCATAGCAGCTTATACTGGAAATGTATAACTTTATCTGTTGCCGTGTGTACTAAATCTGTCGATAATCTATATTTGCAGGTTTTGGCCAGAAATCGATGACCGTGTACCTTTACATCTGTCGCAGATAATTTAAACCTAATATACTTTTTATTTACAGCTCCACAACAACATCAGAAACAAGTGAAGCCACCGCCAAGGCCACGTCCTGGAAAGAAACGGTTTCTGGCATCCGTTTTCACGATCCTTTCCAAATCAATAGCTAGCACACAATTTCCCGAAATTGTTGACGACATCTTAAAAAAAGAAAAAAGAATCAAACATAAGAGAAGACAGGAAGATGATGCAGAACAAACACAAGATAAGAAGAAATATAAATACAAATCTAGATATCTTAACGATAATAGAAACGAAAGGCAAAAAGTACTTGTGCTGAAACCAAAAAGAGAAATAGTTCAGACGCCATCCGAAAGCTGTAACGATCAAGAATCAGCAAGATGGCTTAATCTACCTAGACTTGTTAAACCAGAAAGTGAAATTGACACTATGAAAGCGATAAAAGGCAAATGTGAAGGTTTAAGTGTTGACGTAGCTACAAATGTGACAGATGGCAGAAAACCGAAAGAAAAGAGAATTGTAATAGTAGATGATCCTAAGACTCTAGTATCCGAAGAAACGAATGAAAAAGGAATGTATAACTTTTTTGTCGACCTATTAGAGACTACTCTCAGTGTGTATAACATAAAGCCAGAGTGTGATATCCCGTCGAGTAATGTTAGTGGATCGAAAGAAGATTTTGTGATAGATGAAAAAGTGGCAATGAAACTGAATGTGACAAATGAGAACAAAGAAAACACACCAGAAATAGTCTATGATGTTACACAAAGACCGGTAAAGCAACAATATTTTATTAAAAAAGAAACTAGTTGGCAAGATGAAAAGATTACAGATATTAAAATAAAACCGTTGTTCCCGAAACTGGGATTTCCAAAATCGACCGCAAATTCTAGGAGACTAAAATCAAAATCGTTTGCCGGAAACGGGAATCCATTATCACTCCCAAGGGTGCCTATGTATATGCCTACTAAAAAAAGTAAAAAGAAAGACTTATTGAACATTTTAAAAGATGAACTGAGAATGGACTATACGGATTTTGAAGAACCACAAAACTTATTCCAAGCTTTACAAGTGATCGCAAAAAATAAACGCAAATGTAAAAAATCTATACGATTCAACACATCGGCTTTGAAAACAGATAACGATAGTGGTGATCCCGAGTGTATACTTAAACGACGTAATATTATGTCGCTAAGACGTAAATCGCCTAAAAAGAATAAAGATTCCCAATTAAAATCGACGCCATCGATTTCACAATATTATACTGCCATCAATAAGAGTAATTTAAGAAAAAGATATACTGGTTCCGAACACACTGATTTGGCTGATTCCCAACATACTTTACAAGTTTACGGGTACGAATTTGACAATTTTTATGCGAGACAAATAAATGAACCAAAAGATTTAGGTCTACCATATCGTTCAACTTCTTCAATCGGTGAAATTAACTTCAATTCAAATGAGACTATTTTAAATTTCTCAGCCAGTGACAAAAGCTTTAATTTTTCTACACTGTAAGTAATGATCGGAGGTATATAACTAAGATAGAATCTACGGCAATGTCGTCACAAGATAGTCTAACCAAAATATTTTAAATAAATTTATATGTAAGTACACTTTCTTTTAATACGTTTTAATAACTTATCAGGGGCCCAATTCTCACTTCCCCCGAACTAGCCTTCGAATCGAACTTACGGTTCGAGTCCTATTCGACTGTAAAATTTCGAGGGGCGGAGTCAATTCGAATGGTCCCGACCAATCAACGCTCTAGCTGACTGGTTTCCCTTCTAAATATGCCGGCCTTGAAATTGCCAGAATAACGTAACATTCGTAAAAGTTAGAATTCGTGCTTTTTTTCGATCGAGCGATCAGTTTCGATTGGGTGAGAATTGGGCCCCAGGGGCCCAATTCTCACCCAATCGAAACTGATCATCGAATTCATCACTCGTTCCAAATAAAGTTCGAACTCGTACTTTTTTCGAGTGAAAATCAAGTTACGCTATTCTGACAATTTCGAAGCCGCCATTTTCTCTTATTTTTCGAAGGCTAGCGCTCGAACTGCTTCGACTGGTCGGGACCGTTCGAAACGTATTTCGAATGCGAACTATCAAACGTCAAACAGTTAGGTTGTCATTTGGAAACGTAATGACAGATAAGCCTAAGAATTTCCGTTACGCACAGAAAATATTTTGTCATATTCATTTATAATTATTATATAAAATTGATTAACTTATAAATTCCGGATATATTAGGATATAATAAGAGTAAAACGTTGTTTTAAATATTTTATATTCATTAAAATCTTTTAAATTTTAATTTAAGATATAACATTATCACGTACGTTAACAAAACGCAATTATCAAGTGAAACGAAACGCATCGTGCAATTTGTATCCATCATAATGGCAACATTTACTCCTTACACTCGAACTTATTTCGAAGGTTAGTTCGATTAGTGCCGAGAATACAGCAATCGAAGAATTGACTCCGCCCCTCGAAATTTTACGGTAGAACTAGAACTCGAAATTAATTTCGGACTTTGACTAGCATTCACTTAATAAATCTTAGGCTTTACCTCAGAATGGTACATGGTAAACGTTGAAAACTAGTTTTCTAACTAAACATGGCGTTTTATCGAACTCCTGCAGTTGCCGTAACGTTTAGACACTTGCAACAACAGGGATATCATGCGCGCGTTGTCCACCCTGCGGTGCGCGGTAGCAAAAGAATCATGGTGAGCTCCATACATTGATTTGTAAAAAAAAAAAAACATTTTAGAGGGTTTTGAATCACTTCCAATGTTGAGATTACATTACCAGCAACATGTTAATATACATGAAATATTTTATAAACCCCGCAAAACATAACAACAACATAACGGTTTTGGTCGCGAATAGTCGCCATTCGCCGGCATGCCATAGAAATTTGCATTTTTGTCCCGGGGTTCTAAAAATATTTTAAATGGCTCAAGTTGTTCCTTAGGCACCAAGGATAACGTCATTCCAACGTCTCTAAAAATCTTTATTTTTTTTGTACAAAACTCGCCATGATCCTTTACGCGAATAGGCGGACGCAAATCACCACGAATATTTTCCAAACTATTCCGGTGCCGAACTGTAACTGTGTTCGGATGTAAAAAAAAGATTTTCAGCTACTCGGACAGAGTTAGACTTGGCAACACTGATAGACTGCGTCAGCGTCAATGTCAAATAGGGTTTCAGCGGTTTCAGTGGGGCGATTACGTTACAAAATTTCAATCATTTTCGAATTGAAATCGGTTCAATATAGCCGTTTTCTGATAACTTTTTTACGTTCTGATAACTGCAAATACAAACAGTAGTTCATTAGAAATGGAACCATTTCCGATTTTGTAATATTTCTACCGATTCAGAGGTTATTTCAATCTAAATTTCATTGAAATAAAGTTACCTAATCCACGTACTTTGACAAAAAGATGAATCGGTTCAGAAAAAAAAACGATAACTAAGAGATTGATCTTTCGAAAATCGATTTTTATAAGGTTGATTTTTCTTGGTCATGCATGATGTTTCTTTTACGCGAAAAAATTTAATAAATAATGGATGGTGATAAAAAGGAATTGGTCTACGTATGTACATCATAGAAATAACTAGATACTTATGTTATTTCTATGACATAGGTACAGCCAAAAATAACTTTTTAAACGTTTATGTTTTAACGTGTTTTTTTTTTTCATAAATTCGTGTATTTTGGGTTTTATTGCATATTATCGATGGTATTTTATACAATAAAGATGATACATCTTCACCAGTGAAGTGAAATGAAATGAACTATGTGTATCGTGACTTGTCATGTTGTCTCAAAGAGTCCGTAAAAAGTTTTAGTACAATGACCACCATTTTACTAAAACATGACTTTGGACTGTAATTGATGATGCGGACAATGTGAAAGTTAATATGCGAACTAAGTATAAGAAAGTGATAATGGTGCCGATTCGGTTGTAGGTAAATCGCACTAAACAAATTTTTATCACATCACATCTCTTTCTTACAAACATTGAAAAAGGATTGAACATATTTAAAGCTCTCAAATTAGTCTTTGCCGTCTTCATTTGCGGGTATTTAAACGTAACCGCGATAGATGGCGACTAAATTTTATTGAAAACAAGCATTGGACTAATTTGACAGGACTAAATTTCTTACATCCTTGTCTTATGTTCTTTGTTAGAAAGAGACATAGTGAGACTAAAATTAGTTTAGTTGTAAACAACAGAGTTAGGGCCATTATAAATAAAATTACACATATGAAAAGGCTGTATGGTTCATTAACACTTGCCTATCCTTTTATGGATGAAAAAACTACTACTACTACCTAAGTTTTAATAATTAAATTGAAATGGAATAGATGTAAAAAAATCGATTCTCGATCTGTTCATTTAGATCTGTATAAAAAAACGATTAAAAAGATTGAAGATCGACCCTTAAAAAATCGATCTTGATTAAATCTAATCCAGATCGGAAACCCTAATGGCTTATGTCAAAATAAAAACAAAAAAATATTGCAGTTCCAATAATATTACATACATACGTGTCGAATTGATAATCTCCTTTTTTTTAAGTCGATTAAAAAGGACTTTTTGGCGGGAACTTGCAGAGTGACGTTGTGTTTTCATTTATAATTTCATAAATTCGTTTAGTTTAGTTTAGTGTATTTTGAGTTTTATTGCATACTATCGGTGGTATTTTATCCAATAAAGATCAATCCATGTGCACCAGTGAAGTGAAATGAAATGAATTATGTGTATCGTATCGTGACTTCAAGTTGACTCAAGAAGTCCGTGAGATGTTTTTGTACAATTTACCACCAATGTACATACTAAAACACAGTCATTGTTTATATGTCTGTAACTAAAACATGACTTTGACTGACTGACAGTACGCACTATCTATATGAAGTGATTTATTTTGTGACTGAGAAAACTTAAATAAGACAAGGCTGTATGGCTCAACCTTTGCCAGCCTTTTGGCAAACAACAACAAAACAAAAAATAATAAACGAAACAACGGCTTGTTTCTTTTCGAAAGATAATCGTGTTAAATCTATGTTTAGTTTATTTATTCCGCAATGTCTGTATTTAAAGCGTTTCGAGATGTTTCCAACAACTTTGAAGAAGAATGGCGCAAAGTGTCTGGCGAATTAACTTCGGTGAATACGGGAGGTTCCTTTGAGGATTTTGTTTCAAAGAAGACTAGCGACATAACATTGCTTACGGCAAAATTAAGACTTTTACAAGCAAAACGGTTCGCTGGTGAGTACTTAGTTCATTCATAATGTGTTAGTACAGTGCGGCCGCCGAGGTTATGCGTTTCTGACACTTGTTAACCTGAAAACGGCACTCTCAGACACTTTCAGTATATTCGTTAGTGGTAAACGATATGAAGGTAATCTGCAGCGATTCATTGAATTAGTGTATTGTGGAGCTGATTAGCTCCGTGAATAGCCGTTTGCCATTGCCGTGCTGAACATTTTAATATTGGCCAAATCACGGATACGGCTGATCTGATTATGATGTGATTATCACTGAGCCGAAGAAAATACTGAAGCTTCCTGTGAGTCTCATTGCAATAGGATTTGTGGTTCCTGAGAAAAAAAGAAATTCATTCTCTTGGCACCACTTTTTATTTATTTCGATAACTTGAGCACCAGTTCCTTTGTAAGCGAGCATAATATGATAAAATAATATTACATAGAATTATAGACTCCTATATCCTACAATCAAACTAAAATAATCTATATGGAAGCATATTTTTTTATTTTCATCCCAAATAAAAGTATTTCTCAACACACTCGCTCGTAAAGTGTCATTTATTGCAAAATACAAGTCTGTGTTTTTCCTCGTAAGTGTGTTGAAAAACTTTGAATGATACGAGTTGCATTAATTGTTACACTCTCGGCTCCCTTATTACTGCTTGGAGTGTTA
The DNA here is from genome assembly GCA_951394255.1 of Polyploca ridens. Classification (NCBI taxonomy): domain Eukaryota; kingdom Metazoa; phylum Arthropoda; class Insecta; order Lepidoptera; family Drepanidae; genus Polyploca; species Polyploca ridens. Next base: position 6,519,629 of record OX596272.1, read on the forward strand.
ATATCCAACTTTGCACACATGTATCATGTACTATTATAGCTCCATGTGAGTTAAACCCGCAATTATTCCATGCTTTTCTGTTACCTAAGAACACAGACTACGGAGGACATCTGTGTCTATGGAGTCGGCCACCTCTCACGCACACCTTAGTTGCCTATTCCGAGGGAAATTAGACTCGTTTACGCAGAGTCGATTACTTGCGCTCAACTAATGTGTGCGTGCCGACTTGTACGTACAGCGTGGTGGCCGACTCGAGTGACACAGTTTTTTGTTAGCGAGATTATATCCGACGTATTTTAATATCTGTGCCTAAGAAGTCATTTTTTACACAGACATGCATGTAATAAATGTGGCTTTATATCACATTATGCTATAATACAGTACTTGTATAGTGATATACGTCTTTTTTCATAACCAATATTTAATTCCAGTAACACCAGACGTAACTGAAAAGGAGAAAGGAGAGCCCACTATCAATGAATATGAAGAAGCTGTAGTGAATAAAATTCTAGAACAGATGACAGTCAAGTCTCTGACACAGATGAATGCTGTACGACAACTTATAACCGCACCAGATAGTTCATTACATCCAGAACTCGCTGATAGGAAAAGGTGAATGCTTTTTAAATTGTCAAACATTGATTAGCTAAAATTAGTTTTTTTTTTTATACTACTAAGTCGGCAAACAAGCATACGGCCCTCCTGATGGCAAGCGTTTACCGTAGCCAAATCTTCTTTATCTGACAGGTGATCATTGATGATCGAAAGAGTGAGACGGGGCACACTATTACACTGATTTAGTTAAAAAGCGATTATGAATAAAGGGGTTAATATACACAATTACACCTAGACTCAGGACATGCAGACATGTTCATGCACACAAATGCATGTCCTGTGTGGAAATCAAACCCAAGATCTGCAGGGTTATACGGGTGTTTTTTTAAACTATAGTTTAGTAAGATTAAAAGCGTTCGTGGTGTAGCATGATTAGCCGTTCTTAATCGATCGGCAAAGATAAGCTACGCCTGTCGTGGTCGATACCTGGATGGGTGACCGCCTAGTGGTTATTTCAAATCGAGTGTTTCCGTGCTTCGGAAGGCACGTAAAGCCGTTGGTCCCGGTTATCACTTAATTGTGATAGTCGTTAAGCTAGTTGAATGCCTCCTAGGCGGCTTGAAAAATTCCAACAGTAGGTTGACCACTAGCCTACCTCCACCGATCCGCAGTGGGCACGCGTGGTGGAGTATTGCCCATTCCCTTTCACCTTCATTTGTGAAAGGAGGCCTGTGCTCAGCAGTGGGACAATATAGGCTGATGATGATGATTATATTTTTAACAGAAAAATTATGGAAAGTCTCAACAACTTCAAAGAAAAAGAAAATTTTCTGAGTCACTTATACTCATCACTGAAAGAGAGAGAGCTTGAATATGATTCGGCTAGGACGCAGTGGGAGAGGGAGTCACTGGAAATGTGCGAACGGCGTACCTCTACTGACATAGAGGTGGATACTAGTGGACCCTTGTATGGGTGAGTATTATATGTATATGAGACTACACTATAGCAACCTTTTGTTATTTATAATCACGGAATAGATAAATAAGGTTGGAAAGGCCCTCGCTCCAATTTTGTACTAGGACCAGTGTCGCCGCTTGACCCCCACTATTTTAATTTCTACACATACGCAATCATATTTTTACAAATATTTCGCACACAACCAAATCACGCACACATAAATCTCAGGGCAGATATTCGTTCGCCCACTAGCACTAAGCTACCGTGGACATAGACACTCACACACGCAAAAATGCATACACCTGTCAAAAATGTTGACAACTTACAGTAGGGATGGGTAGTGTATAATCGTTAATGAATCGGTTCGATTATCAATTATTATTCTCATAGAACTTGGAATCGATAGTTGCATGGTTATGCTGTACGGATTACACAAAACAAACATATCTTTTTCTATTGAATTAATTATATTATTATTCAGCATAATGATTTTTTGGACCGGCAATAATCAATTTGTGACAATTAAAAACTAATAAAATTATTAGGGTATGTAGTGGTTTTTTTACGGATAACTTCGTGATAGATATATAATATACTAGCAGCGAATCCCGGCGTTGCTCGGGTTAAAATACATCGCATATTTAGAGGTATATAAAATATATAAGGATACATTTTTAACAGATATTATAGATTTCTATTTTCGATTTCGATTTGGTTCTTTTAGTTAGATCAATAATAACACTCCTACACATTTTGGAACTTTCCAGGTCAATCCAAAAAAAATTGGAACTTTCTCTAACATTTTAAATTGCACTCATTTTAGAACTTTCTCGAACATTCTAAATCGATCATAATCAATTGCACTCATTTTGGAATTTTCCCGATCTTCCGGAAAATTTCTAGAACTTTCTCGATCATTCTAAATCGATAATAATCAATTGCACTCATTTTGGAATTTTCTAGAACGTTCTCGAACATTCTAACTCTATTCGATAAAACTGTTATTAGTTTTGGACATTTTGGAATTACTTTCTACTTTCTAGATGAAGCCAGTAATTTGTAGAACTTTCTCAAAACATGCTATATCTTAATATATAAAATGATAAACTGATTGTTGATATATCAGCCCACAGCCCAAACCGCTGGACCTAGAGATTTGAAATTTTGCACAAAGATACCTTATATAGTGGAGGCATCCACTAAGGAAGGATTTTTGGAAATTCCACCCCTAAGAGGGTAAAATAGGGGATGACAGTTTGTATGCAAGTCTGTCAGTTTTGAAGTTAGGATCTTCAAATTTTGTGTTTAGGCTGACGATTGAAAATTAATGTATAGTTATCTCAGCGTTTGAGTTAATTCCACCCCTGAAGGGAGGAAACGGGGTATGAAGTTGTGAATGCAAGTCCTCCAAATCAACAGTAAACTTCACTAAATGTATTATTATACAGTGGAGGCATCCAATAAGGAAGGATTTTTGGAAATTCCACCCCTAAGACGGTAAAATAGGGGATGAAAGTTTGTATGCAAGTCCGTCAGTTTTGAAGTTAGGATGTTCGAATTTTGTATTTAAGCTGACGATTGAAAATTAATGTATAGTTATCTCAGCGTTTGAGTTAATTCCACCCCTGAAGGGAGGAAACGGGGTATGAAGTTGTGAATGCAAGTCCTCCAAATCAACAGCAAACTTAACTAAATGTATTATTATACAGTGAAGGCATCCACTAAGAAAGGATTTTTGGAAATTCCACCCCTAAGAGGGTAAAAAAGGGGATGAAAGTTTGTATGCAAGTCCGTCAGTTTTGAAGTTAGGATCTTCAAACTTTGTGTTTAAGCTGACTATTGAAAATTAATGAATAGTTATCTCAGCGTTTGTGATAATTCCACCCCCGAAGGGGGGAAACGGGGGATGAAGTTGTGAATGCAAGTCCTTCAAATCCACAGTAAACTTCACTAAATGTATTATTATACAGTGTAGGCATCCACTAAGGAAGGATTTTTGGAAATTCCACCCCTAAGAGGGTAAAATAGGGGATGAAAGTTTGTATGCAAGTTCGTCAGTTTTGAAGTTAGGATGTTCGAATTTTGTACTTAAGCTGACGATTGAAAATTAATGTATAGGTGTCTCAGCGTTTGTGACAATTCCAACCCCGAAGGGGGGAAAAGGGGGATGAAGTTGCGTATGCAAATCCTTCAATTCCACAGTGAACTTCCCTAAATTTACTATCATACAGTGTAGGAATCCATTCAGAAAAGATTTCATGAAATTCCACCCCTAGGGTGGTAAAATAGGGGATGAAAGTTTTATGAAAGTCCGTCAGTTTTGAATTTGGGATTTTCAACTTTTATGTTTAGTCTGGTGATTGAAAATTAATTTATAGTTGTGCCAGCATTTGAAATAATGCCACCCCCAAATGGAGAAAAGGGGGATGAAGTTGTGTATGCAAGTCCTTCATTTTCACAGTAAAATTCACAAAATTTTCATTATACAGAGTAGGCATCCACTAACGAAGGATTTTTTGATATAACAACCCTAAGGGAGTAAAATAGGGGATGACATTTTTTATGAAAGTCCGTCATTTATGAAGTTCAGATCTTCAAAGATAAAATAAAAGAAGGGGTGGAATTATCAAGAACGCTGTGACACATATAAATTAATTTTCAATCGTCAGCCTAAACACAAATTCCCCCCCTTAAGGGGAGAAAAAGGCATAAAGTTGTGTATGGAATTCCTTTATTTTCAAAGTAAACTACACTAAGTTAGCAAACATGCATATGGCTAACCTGATGGTAAGCGGTCACCGTAGCCTATATCCATATATAGGCTACGGTGACCGCTTACCAACAACACGTATCAACAACAGGGGTATTATTCGCGCGCTGCCAACCCTGCGGAAATCTGTTTACACCCTTTTTGAAAAACCCCATGCTAAACTCCTTTGGGAAAACCACGATGGGAGGCTCATTCCACAACCTGTGCGTACGCGATAGGAAACTCCTTTGAAACCGCAAAGTAGGAAACCATTTCGGTTCCAATGTGTGAGGATGAACTCTCCGTCGATGGCGAGAGTTGCGATGGTTTGTTTCGTGATTACTATTAATAAATCAAAGCGACAAACTCTGAAATATGATGGAGTTGATTAGCGGCAGGACTGTTTCTCCCACGGCCAGTTGTATGAGGCATGCTTACGTGTGAGCTCTCAATCTACCTGAACTGTTGTCAAATATCACATGTAGTGGCGGACAATAGCCATGAAACAAATCTCTATATTATTACAATGATTCATATCTAGAACTAGACTACAAGTAGCAGCTCTCCACCGCAATGTTATTGAGACCAAAATATTAACTGATTCTACCAGAGGAGAAACAGTCTTCGTGCCACGTATACCATTAATCCCAAATCACCTTCCTTTTAAATTTAAAAGATTGCAGTACCAATCAAGGTTTTTTTCGTGATGACTATTAATAAATCACAGCGACAAACTCTGAAATATGATGGAGTTAATTTGTGGTAGGACTGTTTCTCCCACGGCCAGTTTTATGTAGCATGCTTATGTGTGAGCTCGCAATCTACCTGAACTTTTTTCAAATATCACACGTAGTGGCGAGCGACAGCCATGAACAAAGCTCTATATATTATACTAGCTGTCCCGCGCGGTTTCACCTGCATTCCCGAGGGATCGTATGGTTTACCGGGATAAAAATTATCCCATATGTTACACCAGAATATATTCTATTTGTGTTCCAAATTTCATCCAAATCCGTTCAGTAGTTTTTGCGTTTCGTTGAAAGCTCTCAGACGGCTTATTTTTTTCGACACCTCCATCAAATATCATTATATTTTAGCTTTACATTGGTATACAAAAACTTGACAAATTATATACTAAAACCTTCCTCGAGAACCACTCTATCCATTGGTGAAAACAGCATGAAAATCGGTGCAGTAGTTTTTGAGTTTATCGTGAACAGACAGATAGACAGACGCGGCGGAGGATTTTGTTTTATAATAATTATGTAGTGATTATCTAGAAAAAAGAAATGCTCTACGCGGACGAAGTCGCGGGCTAAAGCTAGTCGATTATAATAGTTTGCATTCACTCTAGAATTTTCTAGCTCATTCCAGATATTTGTTGAACTTTCTAGTACATTCCAGATCGATTTTAACCGTTTTACACATTTTGGAACTTTCCATTCCAGAAATTTTGAGATCTTTTCAGAAGTCCTCATGCGTTAGAAAAAGACAGCAATATGTGTTTTAACATTTTCGCCACCCACAACCAACCCCTTCCACCCACCGCGACCAAACTCCCTTACTACCACCTGGAGACCAAGGGGTATTTACCACCCCAACGGGAAGTTGATTGGGGTTGGTGGTGATTGAGAAAACTGCGTATTTACGTACCCACAAAAGCATTTTATATATATTATTAGATTATATTATAGTGCGCAAATAACGAAAATTTTTACAACAAATTATATAGTTAACTAAATCTTAACTTCTAATGTTCGATTTATTTTATTTCTAAACTGATTATTGATAGTCTGGTTGTTCGTTGTGCGTGGCACTTCACTAAGTGGGTGGGACCCGTCAATGAAGAACGACATTATCGCTCGTAAGTAATTACCGAAAAAATACGATACTTCATAGGCGTGAGCTGTTAAAATTATGAAGCTAAATTTGACAGATTTGATTTGCTTGATAAAGTCGATATTTTTATCGATAAATTATCTGATGAACGCGTGGGGAAAAATGTAACATGAAATTAATATTAAGAAATTATTTTATTTTATTTTTAAGCGCAGCTTTGTAAGGGCTCGTAAGATTTTTGTAACTAAGTTAAATATTTTAATTTCAAAAGCCCAAATATGGTTAGGATAAGGATACGTCATTCCACTATGGAGTTTCAGCGCTTACCCACACTCCAACTCCATCATCAGACCCTGAATACAATATATGGCCAAAGTCCATCTCACGACAATTCCAACAACCCCAAACATGGCTAGGATACGTTGCTGCGCTATGGAGTTCCATTACCTACCCTCCTACTCTATCATCAGAGCCCGAAAACCATATATGGTCAAAGCTGTTCTCAGGACAATTCCAACAACCCCAAACACGGCTAGGATAAGTTGCTCCGTTATACAGTTTAAATACCTACCATTCTACTCCATCATCAGACCAGGGATACCACATGTGGTCAAAGTTCATCTCACGACAATTCCAACAACCCCATCCAGCGCATGCCCTCCTACTTCTACATCACACCCCGGAAAACCATATATGGTTATTGAGCTATTATCACTATAGCTCAATGTATATGGTAAGTCTTATCATCTAGACAAACATTTTAATTACCTATGCTAAAGGACAATGTCGAAAATGGCCCCAGAACCAACAAACATATGACTTACACCATAATTATTTACATATTTTATTATTCACGTGGCAAATATTCATATCAAACGGACAAGTGGGAATCAAAAACGAATATTTTAAAAGTATCGTAACAACTACTCACTCCGACATCTTTACCGAAATACGGTTAGTGATGATCCTACTGACTACATCGAATCGATCGATTTAAATATAATCGGTAGAAGTGTAGTTAGTTATTTATTTTACTGTTATGGAATGTAAATTATGGTTTATTATGACTTCTATCACAACATATTTTTCGAATAATCAACTATAAAAATAATAAAAAAGTAGTATTCCCCATAATCAAATCGATTGATTTTATTTTATGACAACTAAATCGGTTACACTCAAACCGATTACAGCACAATTCGGAATGCAACCTTAGTCGAGGAGCATCCCTAATTCTTTCTTATGTCATGTGATGTCAATTGTCTTACTCTCGATTTATTTGTTTATAATGTTGTTCTTCAATTCTATTGCTTTATTTTGTTATTATTTATTTAGGTACTTACTCGGCTTATAATGAAAAACTAATTTACGATATGGAAAGTGTATGTGTATTGTATCAATTGTGGAACTGCTGATGGTTTCATGGTGTTGGAAAACGAGCAGATTCATCACAGTTGAAGGCAAAGATCTGATCATGCAGCCATGCAATCCTCACCTTCATCTTCTTCAAGGGCTACTCCAGCAACAAGTAATATATTGTGATGTGCCAATTGTGGTATTCATTTAGTAAGAGAACACTGTCATATCTGAAGCAATACTGCCGTTCATAAAGAAATACAACAACAAGTCCCAATACAAGTGGTAAGTGTTTACTTCTATTTTAAATTATTTGTCCTTAATATACAATCATAATATCTGACCACACTGATTCACTTTTTCATTGGTTTATCATATGCCATTGCTAATACTAACTTAGAGCTATGACAAATACTAAAATGTATATTTTTTTTCATTACAGGTAACCGCAAATGACCATAGTGTGGTGATTGTCATACATTATTCCAAGACAGAACCCTCACAGCTACCACACAGGATTCAAAGGATAAAGGAACTGTGGGTCATTAAAAATGTTTGTTTGGGATGTGGTTGTTCATCGCTGCGAACTTGAAGTCACCCAGTGTAGGAGGACAGGGTAACCAACACATTATAGATGTTGCCCCGGCACAATTTTTAGATAATATTGTAATTAGGTACCAATGTAGATGATGATCTAATAAATAATTTACTGCAAATCTCTTGTCATTTTTCATTTAACCTTATTAAAAATATATGTATACCTAAATGATAATGTGTAGATATACAAAGTACTTCACAAATCCTGAAGCTAGAAGTTACTACCTCCATTATTTTTGTCTCAATATCATTGTACAATGTACATATTATAAAAAAGTCCCCTCGCCACATCTGTCTGTCAGTCTAGAATCTCAAAAACTACCTACTGAACTGATTTTCATACAGGTTTCACCAATGGACTGAGTGATTCATGAGGAATGTTAAGGTCTAAGTATAATTCATTATGGGTTTAAATAAATTGGCTGAAATATGATGATGATTGTTGAAGATGCCGAATACATTCCTACCTACCTATATTAAATGTCTTTGTTGACTACTCAATTATAACCTCAAAATCTGTTACGTTTCTTGTAATTATGCGATTTTCCCGCTTGTCCGTTGCTTAATTTATGTATGAAGTGAATTTATAGGTGATTTAAGATATTACAAGCATTTTTTCATTGCTGTTGGTTCTGGGGCGAATCATGTATGGACGCAGAACAATGTCCTTTCAAATATAGATTTGATCCTATACACCTTTCAATTCTTGATTGTGCATCATCTGTAGAGGTGTGATAGTTTTTTCGTAAAGTGTACCACAAGGTGTAGAACTGAATCGGATAGTAGATCTGACCAGGTCGTCGGTCCACCTGGTGGGAGGTCGTCCCGCTCGGCACTTTCCAGTACGTGGTCGCCACTCGAGAACCTTTCTTCCACATCTGTTATCGGCTCTTCCAGTTACCTCTACCCATCGAAATAATAAAACTAAAGAAATGTAACTCGAGCTCAAAAATCATTCTACGCAAACTGAACCGCGGTGGGCGTTGCCAAAAAATAAACCATATTCGACTTTTGTCCCGTTTTGACGTCGGATGTCAAAGAAAAACAAAAGTCAAATAAGGTTATAATAATATTGTTTTAAGAGCTTGTGGTTCGCCCTCTGATCTGACCTTAACGCGGCCCATCACTCTATAATTCGTATGTAAAAACCATAAACTGATTAAAATACTTCTTAATTTTACATCCATACAATTATAACACATAAAGAAATATTTTAATCCAAAAAGCACATCACAAACTTTTAAATGAATATAATAGAGTGGTATAGTTAAATTACAACTAATTAATACAACTTATATGCATAGTGCAAATATACGATACTTTATCCTCTTACAATCAATGCATAACATCGTCCACGCATCTCGCACTGCAGCAGGCGTACGAACCAATTAGCATTATCTGTCTCGCCGAGAACCAATCATCGCGCTTGCCGGAATACAACGCGTTAGGCAAGCGCAGCTAATTGGCTTATTTGCATGTGTGTTCTTTCGTTCGAATACTAGAGATATTTTGTCAATGTAGTGAAGTGTGGAGCCGAATTTCGCGTTGATTTTGTTCACAATTACGCTTCCTTAGTTTTATTATTTCGATGCCTCTACCTGTCACGCCAATTCATTGTTCCCTGGCGTTAGGTTCTTAAGGAAACCAACTATTTATAATTTATTGCATTAGTCAAATTACATTTTACTTAGATTATAATACTAAATACAGTAAATACTCGTAGATGAGGAGGAGTCTTATATGTCCATTTATATCATTCGGTCACATTCATTCAATGATTAATATAATATCTAATTTCAAAATACGTCTAACTAAAAATGTGCTATCGTTAATTAAATATAAAATAATTCGAAAATTATCTTTGTCAAACGTAATTATATTATAGTCTAGAACTCTATCGATAAGTTTATTTAACCAAACCACATGGTCACGTCACTATCGATAAACATGCTGCGCCTTACATCACTGCCAATAAGGGCAAATGACGAAGTGTAGAAGACGCAATGTATGCAGTACATTGAAAGCGGACTTGGTCATTGCGCTGATTGAGCGAGTACACATCGGTCAATGTATGTTTTTCATAACTTGTTGCAATAATTTTGTTAATGTTTGGTATTTCATAGTGATCAATATGTTTTTATGTTTTTTACAAATAATATTGTAATTAAATGTTATTTTCGACTTACCGATGGAAAGATATACCTCCTCGCTCTATACTAGAAGGTCTGACTTTTCGTCTTACACGTTATAATAGCACAACACGGCATTATAACCAGAGCTCTGTTCTCTAACGTAATCCGACGCGCACTGACCGCGGTGAATGAGTGAATCGGTCGAGTTATGATTATCGAATCATAACTGTGGCGCGCTTGCCCCGCCCACATTACCATTCTAACCTTATTTATCTGTTCTGTGTTTATAATAACGAAGAAAAGTAGTTCTTATTTCTCTACCATAAGTTTTATCTATATTATTAATAAATAACCATAGATTTCCACCGATCCGCAGTGGGCACGCGTGGTGGAGTATTGCCCATTCCCTTTCACCCTCATTTGTGAAAGGAGGCCTGTGCTCAGCACTGGGACATTATAGGCTGATGATGATGATAATTTGATGTAAGTACTCGAACATGTATTTTCCCCCTCAGGAAACTCGTAATGGTAGTCTCAAAGCTGGAGATGATGCGATGGCTGCTCGGGCGGCTGCTCATGTTGCACACCCCTCCGTACAATTGGCTGGCGGACCCCAGCCGACAGGTCAACACGCTCGACATTACGAGACAACACAATACAGTTGAGATGTTTACTGCTGACTTATGAATAAATGTGTTTTGTACATGATGTTGTTTTTATATCATCTTTTACGATAGAACTGAAATTGTCAAATTAGAACTGAAGAACGTCACTGACTTATAAGAACTGACCTGGAACTGTCACTATCTTAAATTAGAACTCATTTAGAACTGTCGTTGTTTTAAATAAGAACTGATCTTGAACGGAAATTATCTTAGAACTGACATTGTCATAAATTAGAACTGTTGATTTAAATAAGAACTGAACTAGAACTATTACCGTTATGTAGTACCTTATCTAGCACCACGCTATGTAGGCCGTTATGATGACAGCCCTATCCTACCTAACATAATCCTTAGGGTGCTTTTCCACCAGAGATGTGCTATGCTACGTTGCTATGGATGCGTTTGATATCCACCAATCATATTCATTGGTGCACATAGCTTAGCGCTGGTGGAAACGGATTCAACTAAGATATGTGTTTTATATGGAAAGATGCGTGCTATGGATGCGTGCTATGGATGTGTGATATGGATGCGTGCTATGGATGCGTGCTATGGATGTGTGATATGGATGCGTGCCATGGATGCGTGCTATGGATGCGTGCTATGGATGCGTGCTATGGATGTGTGATATGGATGCGTGCCATGGATGCGTGCTATGGATGCGTCCTATCGATGTGTGCTATGGATGCGTGCTATGGATGCGTCCTATGGATGTGTGCTATGGATGCGTGCTATGGATGCGTGCTATGGATGTGTGATATGGATGCGTGCCATGGATGCGTGCTATGGATGCGTCCTATCGATGTGTGCTATGGATGCGTGCTATGGATGCGTCCTATGGATGTGTGCTATGGATGCGTGCTATGGATGCGTGCTATGGATGCGTGCTATGGATGTGTGATATGGATGCGTGCCATGGATGCGTGCTATGGATGCGTCCTATCGATGTGTCCTATGGATGCGTGCCATGGATGCGTGCTATGGATGCGTCCTATCGATGTGTCCTATGGATGCGTGCTATGGATGCATGCTATGGATGGTCGCTGGTACTGTATGATGGTAAGTAAATAAACACAAAAGTACAAATATATTGCTTTTAATTTACATTATATTGTTATTAGTTACGTTTCCTTTCCTTGGGTGGGTCATTTATGTTTCCGTTACTTTGTTGACGAAGCCCCGCAAACGTTTTGCCTTTATTTAAAAAAAACCATTTATGTTTTGATTCTATATGATTAAGTAATAATAATAATTTTATAAATTATAGTTTTTTTGTAGTACAGTGTACTTCCATTTCACGCAATCAGAATTCTCTAACCAATTATCTACCAATATTCCTGGGATCCAATACATCTTAACTTTTATAAATTATTGGTCGTTACTTTGCTCCGCGTCAGAGGAAATGCACCATTAGTCTCTTCCTGGCTAGACAAAGATGGCATAGTATCAGTTTCCACATAAAGCAAAAAGCGCTATGCATCCTTCAAGCATGCTACCATCGAGTGTAAAAATCGTCTAGCTAACTGCTATTCAGATACTAATTTGAAGGGACCACAGATTAGTAAAACAACTAGCTTTCTTGAACCTTTAAAATCTTCTGTACATCAGAATATGGGAGCATAGCAACAGACGCAGTCCTTTTAAAGTTGTGAACGAATTTTAATACAGCAATTTTCTTCGGCATCGCTACAAACACTGTATGACCGTCTTTCGCCTCCGAAACATCGACCTGGAGAATCGGACACATTGAGAGCACTGGGCAATCGTACCGCTCCATAAAGTTGAACTGTTTCAACGGTTCGGAGTTAAATAAATCAAATTCTCCAGCGTTATACGGAGCGTAGTAAATTCGGAGTACTCCCCAATTGGAACCAATGAAGAAGACGTGGCCGTAGGAACGTATCGTTACTATATCACGCAAAGGCCCCTGGGGTATACTATGGTTTAAAATATACATCCACTGGAAGTAAATACGCCAGTCTAGTTGCTCCAGTAGGTTGTATTCGCGTAGTTTATGTAATAGATTAGTATTTGCTCCCAAAGAGCAAGCAGGTGTAAGATTCTTTCCATTCAAAGTGTATATCGAACGATTAACTGATAATATAGTCAGTCCATTATTGTATCCAAGAGACATCACTCCATCTTCTAACCGACTTATTACATCAGCTCTTAGGTCTTTATCACTGAGTTCGCACAGATATATCTCATCGTTTAAATTAACGAAGTACAGTTCTCTGTTTACGAGTAAAAATATTTTAACCTTTTCAAATGATACGTTAAAATCATTACCCCTGCTGAAGTGTTTACGTATGACGAATAAATGTAATTGAAAATTCATTAATACAATAATATCTTCGTTCTCAGTGTATCTCAAATAATCGCCAGTAATCGGACCGCGATCGGATGGCTTAAGAGTATCAATATCGTAATAATCTATTTTACTTTTCGTATGAACACCTATAGTCCCATTTCTGAGTATGGTAAAGTCCTGAATCTGTTCAGAAATATTGGAAGCTGAAGCGAACTCATCTCTGGTTTCAATAGCGGTGATTAATTTTGGCCAGAGACTCAGAGAGCGGTAGATGTTGTACCAAATCGACCCCAAGTGTGACTTACGCCATGCAGTTGTGTATATGTTCGGGAAATCCTTTTTACTGAAGAAATACCACATTGCATCACTCCTTGCGTGTTCGTCGATGATCTGCTTCCATCTTGAACACACTTGACGAGATTTAGTCAGTTGCTTCGCCGGTAAAAAGGAAAATATTAAAAGTAAGATTTCGGTGGGTAATATACTTAGATGGTCGACAACTGCGTTGGCTTCAGTCATATTTGCGAGTTGTGTTTGGTTTTACAACAGATGTTTGTAGTGATACATGGTGTTTAATTAATTTTTAGTGTTTTCGCTTTTTGCGCAAGAAATATCGTTCGAAATTATAGTTTCTTTTTGTTGTTTTGATTTGTCTTATTCATTTGTCTGTCAAATTTTGAGCATAGATTTACATAGGGCATCGTGTCTCTATACCACTGACATAAAACTAGGTTTTATTTAGTAATTGCACTACCCAGTGAGATTACCTAGGTACTTGGCAAAAATCTTATCATAAGATTCTTGGTAGGTACTTGGTTATTTTACCACAAATGTCATCTTGTCAAGTAGATGTAATTTTTACCCGACTGACCCGGAAGGAGGGTTATGTTTTTCGAGTGTATGTATGTATGTCTATTTCTTTGGCACGCTCTGCAGCCTAAACGGCTTGATGGATTTAAACATATGAGGTGTCGTTAGATTCGTCTTAACTGTGGGAGTGTCATAAGGCACTCCCACATATGTATATTATATGGCGTCTACGAATCCAAAAAGAGGGGCGGTATTAAAAACAAAAATTTCGTTATAACAACAATATGGGTATCAAATTAAAGCTTGTAAAAAGCCATTTCCATATATGTATATATTATAATACTTTTATGCTACCATTTTGACGTAAATTTCAAAAAACCACGTTTAATGCAAGAACAGTAGGTACTGAGCGGTTACAGAGTTGCGATGGTTGTTAGCGTTACATTACCGTACCACTCATTTACTTACTAATACATATCACTCATTCTGTAAAAAAACTAAAAAGACTGAAATAAATGAAAAGAAACAAAAAACCGTTTTGTTTCTTTTCATAATTTATTATTATTTATTCATAATTTGAATGTTATATTGCAGTCGGGGATAAACAAATATAACAAATAAAAAAACAACCTACTTTAGGTTATTGGTTTGTCCCCGACTGCGATACCTTATAGCATTCAAGTTATATTCAATATTCAATAGATTATAGAGCTTGTTTTTCTCTTTTCACTTAATTTTTGTTTTACGCAGTCGGGTTTTTTGTTTCTTTTAATAGTTTAATTAATTTCTTTTTATTTTATTTATACTACTTAGGTGTTAAACAAGCTTACGGCCGGTCTGGTGGTAAGCGGTTAGGAGGTTGCGTATACAAAGGACTGATTAGTACAATATAAGAAAAGATTTAGTAATTAGAAACTTTATTCGATCTTATACATAATTTAAAAAATATATTTAACCATAATTATTATAGGTGGGTCTATTATATGATGATGAAGAGGACGATGGTGATGGACTTGCACAGGCTGTTCCGGAGATCGCGTCTTGGACACTGGCCCTGAAAGACACACGTTTTAATTAGGACATGACGTATCTACTTAAGAGAGGCACTCGCTGCTTCAGTATGGGGCGGAGCTGTGGGGACGTGCTGCAGACAGGGAACGCGTTTTCCGCATGCAAAAGCGCGCTGTCCGAGCAATAGCACAGGTGTCGCAGGAAACATCAGCCAGACCCTACTTCATTTTCCCTTAGCATTATTACGCTGGTAGCAGTATATGTTAGGGAAAATATAGCTAATTAAAAAAAACTAGGAGCGCACAGAATTAATTCTCGCAGAGCCCAGAAACTCGCCACTGTCAAGCACAGGCTGGCGAAATCTGACAGACTGACCCACATCATGGGTCCAGCGGTATACAACCGCTTACCTGACTCGGTTCCCCATACAAAAACGTTATTGGCATTCAAATCTTCCCTGAAACGTTGGCTTGCTTAGGAAGCGTTTTATACCGTAGAAGAATTTTTGACATAGTGGCAGAAATGTATTTTTATTTCTTTTTGTATGAATGAATTTTTTATATTGTACACACGGCAACACATCAAGCTATACATTTCCAGTATAAGCTGATCTCGCATTGTATAGGATTTCCCTGCAATGAGAGGTCAGCTTATATTGGAAATGTATAGCTTGATCTGTAGCCGTGCGTACTTGGAAATTATTACTTTTTAATTTGATATTATTTAAATTTGAAATTATGTAACGAAATGTATAAATTATGACTTGTAATCTTAAATATTACTAATAAATATGTTTATCTGAGGTAGAGCGTAGCGTTTATTCGCTCGGCGAGCAGTTCGACTGTGGAAGTACCTCCACCTTACAGAATACCGCAGCCAAATAACTTTGTTGTGTTCCTGCGCGTGAGTCAGGTCGACAGAGCTCATTGGGGAGGGAAGGGTCGGTAACGCGTGCGCATTGAAATATAAATTCGCGTGCGTGATGCCTTGTGTATTGCAAACGTCCATATGGCGGTAACCGTTTACTATCAGGCCGTAGCTGCCTATTAGCTATAGTATATAGTACTAGGATCAGTAGTTCCGGAGATTACCTCCTATATCCAAACATACAAAATTTAACTCATAATATACAGTAATAATAATAGTAATAGTAGTAGTAATATACAGTACGTAAACAATAATCGGTTGTAAAGAAATTTCCCGCGACTGAGGATTAAGAGGAAAGGATGGCTGCATGAAATTTGAAAAATAGGTATTTAACAAATCTATTGCTGTCGCGCTGTTGATGGGATATAAATGTATGAGGGACGATAGAGACAACAACAGCCTGGATCGATTATACCTATTTAAAATAGACGAAATCGCTATTTCGTAATCCCGAGTTTCCTCCTCCAATACTGGATCGTTTTATTTTATTTTTCAAGAATATAATAAGAAGGGCTTTGGCTATGTCTGTCGGTTATCCTTTTATTTTTTATATTCGTCAAATTTGTTTGCTAGACGTCTGATAAGGGCAGTAAAAATGGTCAGTTTCTGTCATTTTAGAAGGCTCCTAATTCTTATAATAATTAATTTATGGAGAAAAACACAACCGAGAGACATACAGTGGTACCTACAGATTGCATGGTAAAATAATCATAGCTCTAGTGTCATTAACCAGAGAGGAAACTGAGGATTACGTTTGTATGGAACAAACGCCACCAGCGTTTCCTCTTAAGAGGATTATACTTACTTGTAAATAAAGAAGTTATATTCTTCAGTGTTAAGTCTCGAGTACCCAAACCGGGGAAGCTTGTTCGCCATCACCCACACCTCATCATCAGTCACGTGGAGATCTGAAACCATTTTTTAGTATAATACTGATTTTAACGGAATAGATCGGAACTGAAATTAACGGATAATAAGAACACACAATTATTTTATTCAAATATACCTTCGTAGCTTGATTGTCTGACTCTAATACCGGTTCTAAAAGTTCAAATTTTTTAAGTCCCGAGCCATCCTTTTTGCTTTGCCGTAGTCTGGTAAAAAGCGATCAATATTGGACTACGCTATAAGTCAGATCGGAGTTAGTCTGTGGCCCGAGTGTCGTAACGACATCAACTAGATACTTGAAAATATTTTCTACTAGTTGTTTCACTCGCGTACCCGAGGGATATATTGATTTCCCGGGATAAAAAGTATCCTATATGTTAATCCAGAACATATTCTATTTGTGTGCCGAAATTCATCCAAATCCGTTGAGTTATTGAAGCGTAATTGAAGTACAAACATCCAAACTTTCGCATATTTATAATATTACAGAGATGAGATGAAAAACTTTGAAAGGTGTACGCCTCAACGATTTGTCTATTTCTAGTTATAAAAAAGTACTCTGTGATAGGATCGTTTTTCAATAATACATTTGAAATTATAATAAAAAACACAGTTTAATCTTTGATGTCACTACGACATAGTTTTGTCACGTGAATTGAGGCGCTCACCTGAAGGATAGCTCAGTATCTCTGTGTCCCTTGCAAGTACGGCCACGTTATCAGGAGTCAGCAGCTTAGCAGTGTTCCAGCAGGTGATGGCGTCCCGCCCGACGTCGGCGAAGAATATGACACCGGTACCGAGGTGGTACTCATGCATTGTGGACTGACTGTCCTCACCGCGCTCGCCTGCTAACTGAAGGATAGTTTTAAGGTACAAGTTGGTAGCCTTCATGCAGCAGCAGCAGGCGACGTGTCGCCACGACACTACTTCTTTCTCTTTCGTTTCTATGTATTGTCATAGATAAATAGATATCCTGCTGTAAAAACTATACCGGACTATTCATATTTACCATATTTTATTCTCGTTAGGCCAGACCAATAATATATACCAAAAAAAGTTATGGACCTAAGACTGATCCTTGCGGTACGCCCGTTCATAACTAAACACCCTAAGAACGTATGTGAATTTCAGAAAATAAACTGATATAATAAAACAACTAGTTCTTTCTGAACCAAAAATTACCACTCTAAATAAACACTTACTGCGTACTGTGCCCAATAATTACTATCTTCGCTGGCAGTCCTGTTCTTCAGCAGACAGGTCGACACGGCGAACTCTTGGGTACTTATCAGGGGATGGAAGTACGCAGTCTTGCAACCATCAGCTGAAGCCGGACCCAGCGTGATGCTGAAGATACCATCGCTCCATTGGAAACGATGACCTGAATAGTATTGATGAGCTTCTTTACGATCAGGATCAATCAGATCATTCATTTCAAATATACAGGGCTATAGGTAAGACCATGGGCGTACCCAGCTTCTGGACCAGGGGGGGCACATCAGTATGTTTTGCCTTACACACGACACGGGGACACACCATACGTCCCGCTTTCAGGCTGTCTGACCCGCTGTCCCCAGTGAGAGCAAAATTGCCCCGGTTTAAAAAAAAAACAAAGATCGTTTTTTGTTCAATTTAGGCCTTTTTTTTAAACAGACCAAATTATAATTGAATTTTTTTCGGTCCTAAAAAGATTTTTCTCTATTTTAAAAAAAAATTATAAATGAACAAACGCAGCATTGAAAGCCATTTTGATTACCAAACTAACATCAACAAATCATGTAATGAGGTCCATTCCTATGTTACTTGAGAACTAGACCCGATATTTTGATACTGATTTGTTCTGCATATTAATACGAAACAACTGCTTAGACGTCACTAAGGCTAACATAGTAATTGTTAACGCATAGTATATTGTAAAGTATGAACTTAAGTACAGTAGGTATGTAGGCATACGAAATCCAGGGGTGGGGGGGGTGGCAGGGGAGGGCAGCTGCCCATGGGTAAGACATTATTATATTATGGTATTCCTAACATCACAATCTTGTTCTTTGACTTTTTTTGACTTGGCTTTCCAAAGAGGAAACGCTGCCAGCCTTCTGGGAACCCTGCCGTTAATCGGAAGCTGCGGCAGGCTTGAGGAAATTTTCTATATATATATTTTTTACATATTTGTTGTAAAGAATTTACCAAAAACAAACTTTCATGATTTCGTCGTTCTATCTAACACATTTAAATTTTGTACCTACGCCTCACTCAATAAGGTGAAACGACAAGATGTATAAAAATATGTTAAATACTATGATTTGGAGGATTTATCTCTAGTATTTGAAATATATAAAGGCGTTGGTGACCTCGTACCATCTGTGGAATGTCTACTTACTTGACATCATGACGACATAAAAAACACTATAGGAATATAGCTGGTAACACTGGTAATAGTGTGGTAACTCCAGTAGCTGTGACTTTTGTAAGTACCCTCCAAAAATTCGCTGACTTTGACCTGATCGAAGACTGACTGACTGACCTATCAGCGTAGGTACAACAGCCCAAATCGCTGGGCATAGGAATTAGAAATTTTGTACACAGACTCATTTTATAACGTTAGGCATCCACTAACTGCCATAATCAGAGACGTTAATAAGAATTTAATGACAGGTAGAAGTATATCTTTGTTTATTGAATAGCTATAGAAAGGGACAGGTCTAGGGATAACGAATCATTACACAACAAGAAAGGATTTTTGGAAATTTCCACCTTTAAAAGAGAAGGAAATAGGGAATGTAAAATTACTAGTGTGGATATAATATTTTACCAGAAAATATCAAATATTTAGAAGATTAGAACATTACAATATAATAAATAAATATCCTGGGACATTCCTCACACACGGTCATCTGATCCCAAACTAAGCAGAGCTTGTACTATGGAAACCAGATAACTGATATAATACATATACTACTTTTTGTTTGTAATTACATACTTAATATACATAATTACACCCAGACTCAGGACATACAGACATGTTCATACACACAAATGCATGTCCTGTGTGGGAATCGAACCCACGACATGCGGAGCGTAAGGTGAACCTTAACCAACTGCGCCAACTGGCCCGTCGAATATAAAAATGATAAGTTGTTTAGCTAAATATAAGATGACTAGTATATAAAAACTAGCCAAGTCAAATGTTAAGGTTAATAGGTCATAACTTATTTGCATTGTGTAATTAGTTCAGTCGAACTGAATAGTCATTCAAATTTAAAAAGGCATATTTTTAAATAGCAAACATTGTTGTAGCAGAAAACAAAACAAGAATTTGTGTTTTCTTACTTAAGAATGTTATACGTTATTATAAATAAACTAGCAGCGAAACCCGGCGTTGCTCGGGTTAAAATTCATCGCATGTTTAATGGTATAAAAAATATATAAGGATATTTTTTTAACATAGATATTATAGATTTCTAATTTTCGATAGAGAGATTTATTCGGACATTAAACATGCGGTGTATATAGAGTACGTCTACTCATTTTAGAATTTTCTAGATCATTCTAGAAATATTTAGATCTTTCCTGAACATTTTAAATCGTTTATAATAAATTGCACTCATTTTGGAACTTTCTAGATCATTCTAGAAATTTCTAGAACTTTCTCTAACATTCTAAATCGATCGTAATCAATTGCATTCATTTTGGAACTTTCCAGATCATTCGGAAAATTTCTAGAACTTTCTCGATCATTCTAAATCGATCATAATAAATTGCACTCATTTTGGAACTTTCCAGATGTTTCGGAAAATTTCTAGAACTTTCTCGAACATTTTAAATCGCTTATAATAAATTGCACTCATTTTAGAATTTTCTAGAACTTTCTCGAACATTCTAAATCGATCATAATCAATTGTACTCATTTTGGAACTTTCCAGATCATCCGGAAAATTTCTAGAACTTTCTCGATCATTCTAATTCGATTATAATAAATTGCACTCATTTTGGAACTTTCCAGATCATTCGGGAAATTTTGGCTCCCATTTTCACATTTATGTTTTGGTGGGATTATACTAACCAGAAATATTCAAGGTCCCAGCAGCGGGGTTGAAGTGGAAGTAATTATGTGACAGGCGCCAGCTCTGGTTGTCTCTGAGCGAGTATACGATCAGCCCGTACGTTGTCAAGTCTGGCACGTACGCGTACGCATTACGACAGTCGCCATTTGTGATGTCCACTGTTATTGATGCTAATCCTGTTATTATAAAAAATATGAGTGATTGACTCATTACTTACCTCCCGCGTTGGAATGAGTGTTCGGATACTAAATCCTAAATGAACCCAATAAATAAATAGGTACCTAGTGAGTTGTGTTTTTAAACAATGGCCCTGATTCTGTTGATTACAACTAAACTAATTTTAGTCTCACTATGTCTCTTTCTAACATGGCGTAACTATACCATCTGGGGCCCGTGGAAAATCAGTAAAAATCGTCACGTACTCAGTTTAATTTTCGAGATTTTCAGCGTACTCAATTACACGTTGTATATGTCCCACTAATGGCCATAGGTCTCCTCTCTTAAGCGAGAGGGAATGGTCTGTAGTCCCCACGCTAGCCCAATGCGTATTGGAGACTTCACATCCATATCCATAGAACATAATATCTCAATGCATTCATCATCTATTTGCTAGCTTTTCGGTGAAGGAACAACATCGTGAGGAAACTTGCATACATTTACAATCAAATAAAAATAACAATTTAATTTCAATAAGATATTTATTTAAAAAAATATTATTATATTATTTTTGGATTTTAAGCAGAACTTATAAAAATATACTTTTCAAATAAAATAAAATACTCAGGTACAATGTAAAAAAATATTTTTGAGCTCGCGGCCTCTTGGGCCGGGGCCCTCTTGGGTCGGGGGCCCGTGGCATTTTGCCAGCCCTGCCACCCTATTGTTACGCCACTGAAAAGGATGTATGAAATTAAGTGCTGTCAAATTAGGCCAATGCTTGTTTTCAATAGGCGCCATCTATCGCCATTACGTCTAAATACCCGCAAATGAAGACGGCAAAGACTAATTTGACAGCTTTAAATATATTCTATCCTTTTTCAATCATGTTCGTAAGAAAGAGATGTGATGTGACTAAAATTAGTTATGTGCGATTTACAACAGAATCGGCACCATTGTTATTTTGTCATACGAATAGACATCTTCGTCAGTTACTTTTCAAAAGAAAACCTAGTGTTATTTAAACTAAATCGCCATTTAACCTAAAAAGTCATTTAACATAAAATGCCATTTAACCTAAAAAAACATTTAACTTAAAATGCCATTTTACATAAAAGGCCAAAAAAGGCCATTTCGAATAAAAAAGACAATGATAAACCGCAAATTATGAAATAAGCTTTGTTACCTGTAGGAGTATTGGCGGCAGGAATATCAGAGCTGTTGAAAGTGTATCTCAGGATCTGTCTGTCTGTCTTCAAATCGAAGACCACGATCGCCGGGGGTTGGACTTGCTGAGGATTGTCTGTAATATAAACAAACACATAAAGAGAGAGATGCAGGAGGTAGCAGGGTCGTGTTTCCCCTATTGGAGGCCCTGGGCCCTTTAGTATAATGAGGGCTCTATGATAGTTAAAAATCAAAGTCCCGATCATCGAGCCGGTTTGCATTGCTTCGGTTTTACGTCGCTATTGGCTACACAATCACACACCTTGTAGAGGTATTAAGCCACACAGAATTGCCAGTATTAGGCATTAAAAAGCTAATAAGTAGGTATTATGGTATGGCCAGTAACTCTTTGTTATAAATCGTTTGACTGTCGCAAAATAAATTATCGGAAATAGCGGTTATAGGCTGGTGATCTGGCAGTAACTAGAGGGCCCCATCGATCGCGGGGCGCTGGGCACTTGCCCAGAGTGCCCAGTGAAAAAGAGGGGCCTGTAGAGTGGAGGAAGCTACATGAACAAAATCTCTTAAATATAGAAGAATAAGAGGGGACCAGGGTAAGGCAGACTTAAGTAAGTCATGCTCACTAAGGCCTTTGCTTGCGGCGGCGTCGTGTGACGGGGCGCTCACTTCCCTCCAATATGGCGAGGAGGGCGATGGCTGCCACACGCGTCATACTTGTGAACAGGTGCTGCTTGTGGGGGCTGGTCTGCGCCGAGTTTGCTATTTATTTACTTACTAAATACCGATTCAGTCTACTTTGTAGTTTAGCCGCCGCGCCAAGGATCGCAATTGTTGTCAGTGCGATTAGAATGTAAATATTATGTAATGAATCTCAGCTTGTTTTGAAAAGATTAATTGCTGAGTTTATTGCCAGCTCTTCTCAGCAAATGCAACCTTCCTAAACGGTATTAGAGTATTAGAGTCTGACTTTTCATAAGTGCCTGCGAAGGTCTATTTGAATAAATGATTTTGAATTTGAAAACCAAATGACTGACCAGGTATCTCGAGTAGCCCAGTATCGACCATCCACAGCCTCCCGCAGCTGTCCGCCCTGGTCCTGTACACTGACGTGAGGGGCCCGGTGGCGGATCGATCCAGGTACGGCCGCAGGCCCGGGGACCTCGTCCCTGAATCCTCTGACAGGTCTATGTAGTTCAGCGTTGATGGTATTCCTAGATAATTTTACTGTTAGCTTGGGTGGCGGTGTTGAGATGTGTGCTTTACATCTTTTGGTACCTCACCTTTTATAATATACTGTCTAAATAATCTTCTATATTATAAATATTAGATAGGTACCTACATCGATTATAAGTCACGTGAAGTCATTGTCCATGTTCAAACAGTCAAAGTCACCTCATACAAATTATTATGGCGGTAGGATATATCGAAGGTCCCTACTCCTCCATACATATATTCCATGTCCCATACATCATGTATGGAACATGTCTGTTTGTACGTAGGGACCGTAGATATATATCTTGACTTCTAAGTTAATCACTCCATACGAAATAAAAACTCTTAATTTTTTTGTCTAACTTGATTAATTCTTCCAAATTCATGCGTATTATATGGTATTATTTTCACATTTTTATTTTTAAAATTACTGAAATTAAGATACTTATTTAGAATTTTGCATATTCCCTATTGTCATTGTGCTGCCTACAATTAAAAAGCCTAGCTTTATTAATCATGTAACTTACCATACCGTCTTCTTGGTAGTGTAACAAACACTCTGTTCCCAACTTTTTCTACTCCCATGGGTACATTATTGTACTGTATAAATATTCTTCCAGTTTCATCTGAAATTAAGAGATTACTTATAGGTAACTGATTATTCTAGGACAGTGTTTTTCAATCTGTGGGTCGCGACCCCTAGGGGGGTCACGAAACTTTAGTCGGGGGGTCGCCGGCAGAAGCAAAAAGGTAAGGTACACTTCGCGCAAGCGGGCGTCCATCTTACCTCTTACTTAGTTGCAAACCTCTCGCGGCTTCTTGCAGACTAATAAGTAAAGGTATCAAAATAAAGAAAATCATTATCGTAGTCTTTTAATTTATAAATTCTTTGTCTGTCTCACAAGGGGGTCGCCAGAATTTTTCAACCTGGTCGCGAAATCAATAAGATTGAAAAACATTGTTCTAGGACATTCACATACGGTGTAGGCGATCATGAGGATTCCCCAGGCAATTTGAGAGAAGGAAGAGTTGCTTATAGCACGAAGTAAGCCCCGGTTTCAAGAGAGGGCTCAGCAAATTACTTTGTGGGTCCAGAACCATGTGTAGGCATATCGACGTGTCTCGTAAAAGCCACATTTAGGGAGTTTGCAGATCAAAGACAACGAACACATTGGCTGTCTAATACCGGTCTACAACACTCCAAGAAATTCCTAGGCTCTAATTTCAAAGCCCGGGAATGCATTTGGAATATGAGCAGGGGGCAAATCCGCTACCTGCTTGGGGCCTTTACTGGGCACTTTGGAACCAACGACATGCTCATGAAGATGGGTCTAACCGCGACACCCATGTGCAGGTTGTGTGGGGAACATACGGAACGCATGGAGCACCTTCTGTGCACATGCGATGCACTGGCTGGTAAGCGAATGAGTCTCCTAGGGATCGGATATCCAAAACCAGAAGACTATAGGCTCATATCTCCTAGCCTCGTTGTAAAACTCATGAAAAGAGTTTTTAACGAGACTGGGCATGAGTAAGGTATCTAGGGGACAGCGTTGCCAGTTTTTTTTTCGGGCAAAGCGGGATTTTGTACCATCTAGAGTAAAAAAAGCGGGATTCTATCGTCGAAAGCGGGACATACTAAAAAAAACCGTCCAAGTGCGAGTCGGACTCGCGTACCGAGGGTTCCATAGAAACTTATAGGTATGTAAATAGTTCGTTCGTCACGGGAGTAGTCACGAAGATTTTTCCCCTTTCTACCGATTATGTTGTAATTTTTTTTACTACAAAACGCTTTTCGAATTCTTGCCAAATTTCATGGTTTTAGGTCAACGGGAAGTACCCTATAGGTTTTGATTCCCTAGCGGGCGTCAAAATATGCGGCATATACGGCCGTATCTTTTGATTGCGTTGACTAGAACTAAAAGTTTGATTTTTGTACGTCTCAGTGACATTTAGCGCACTTTAAAGCGACACCACTGCGATGTTTAAGGCGGTCCTCTGTGGCCAGCGCAACTTCAACGCAAGCATAGTCTAAAAGCTTGTTGTTTCATCCAACGTAATGTTTGACTGCGAAAAAAGAGAGACAGCATCAGAGCCGTCGGTTATCAGTCGGTAAATTCCGCTGATCACTCGCGGCCGCTTCGCTAGGTCTATATTCATGATTTCGCATTCATAAAACTTGTTCCAGGAGTATACTTCTTGTGAAAAAATCTTACAAGTTTGTGAAAAAAAAGTTAGTTATTTAGAATCTCCAATACATTTGCAAGCCTGCTATCTACATGTTTTCTTTACTTTTACAATTTATAGGTACATTAGATATGGCCAAAGTTCAGGCAAAAACCACAAAATGTTTAACAACGCCATAATAAGTACAGAGGTTTTGTATGAAATGTATGACGAATTGAGTCCTCTTAAGACGCGTTGCAGGAAAGCTGGTACCATTTCTGAGTAGTGGTGTCTTTACAATTACCCACTTCTACGTCCAACGATGATTTCAATTTCACCGTCGAGTAATCCTCGAAAAGCAGGACTGGGCCTGTCCCGCGCGGGACATTTAATTTTGGGCTAAAAATCGGGACGTCCCGCCAAAATCGGGACGTCTGGCAACGCTGCTAGGGGACCACAATAGATCCCAATGGGTCGAAGTGTCCGAGCTATTTCTCGGCCCCTCTATAAGATAAGATAAGCCCCGGTATATTTCTAAGAGGAAATTATAATAAACAGATGTAGGCAATATATAAGATTCTTGAGGCAGACATGACGTTGGCATATAATAATGTAAGCGCCTGATAAATTATGTTAGCAAAGGCACCGTCTTGAAACTAATAATGTAACAATATTGGTCCGCTGCAACACACGGGTATCTGATCTGTACTATAGAAACGAGATCATTGATATTCATTATAGTTTGGAATAACAAAGTACAGTGAGCTGTGGCTACCTAGGTATAACTTGTTGATTTATCGAGTTCCGCGTCGCAAGCTACGTGTTCTGCTAACAAAATTTGCCTATTGTATTTACTTAAAAACAGGTATATAAAGTCTAAAAACCTGCCCATTATTAAAATCCTAACAATTATATTATACTAGGTACCAGCTGGTTTTGCTTTATACGCACTCTTAATTGCCTTAATTGCCCTGTTCACTTACTGATTGGTCTCGAAGTTGTGGTGCTCGAAGGTACGGAAGCACTTGGTCCTAGAAAAAAAATTACTTGTTTAAATGCGCGCTTTTATGTAAAACCATATCCTACGTAAGTAGCTGATCAGGCGGTAATATGTATAATTAAAGAATCATGGCGAGATCCATACAGTGATTTGTACAAAAAAATAAAACATTTTTGAGAGTTTTGAATCACTTCCAATGTTGAGATTACATTACCAGCAACATGTTAATATACTTGAAATATTTTATAAACCCCGCAACACATAACAACAACATAACGGTTTTGGTCGCGATTCGCCGACATGGCATAGAATGTCGCATTTTTATACCGGGGATCTAAAAAAATTATAAATGCTTCAATTTATTCCTCAGGCACCAAGGATCAATAATAACGTCATTTCAACGTCTCTAAAAATCTTTATTTTTTTGTACAAATCTCGCTATGATTCTTTGGGAAATGCCTTGGGTTCCGAAACAATATAAAGAACTCGGTTTGTCTGTCTACCCGTTTGTAACAACGGCATATTGCTATCGATTTGATACGGAAATCCCGTGATACGGAGCTCGGAATACAGCAGGGTGACAACATAAGGGTGATAAGGGCTCCGTTTTGTCCCTTGGATAAGGGACCCTAACTTACCGATAATAAAGCCTACTATTATAAAATATTCCACGTCTTAATTGATAAAGGTAATTAACACATTCCTCGGTAAAATCAAACAGGTTATTGAAATAAAGGTTATTTTAGATTCTTAATTGGTCAAAGGTTTATTGACCGAAACAGAAAAACTTCCATAGGCATATTATAAGCCATTTTCAACTATATTGACGTTAAAAGGAGACGTCAAACTATAGTCTGCGAAAATATGTAGAAACTATACAATTCTAATGGTGCGTCCATGCTACGCGAAGCGATCAGGAGCCGAGCCACGAACGAACAGAATTCGTTCGTTGTACGCGTAGCGCGGACGGACTTGCGAGCCTCGAACGAGAATTCGTCTCGCGATCGCCTGCGCTCCGCCCGATTGTGTTTTTTAACGAACACAGGGATTCGTATCGTGCTCGTTGTTACGTCCACACTTGACATCGCGAGCAAAGAACGAATTCTGTTTGTTCGTTGCTTGGCTCGTGTTCGATTCGTGTAGCATGGAACATAGAATAAGGTGCAAATCCAATTTCTTTGGCATGGACGCACCATAAGCAGTAACGCACATAATTAAAATTTCTGTCTTTTGTTTGCCGCAGATTCCTTTGCACAAGAAGTGCTTCGTCTGCGTCTGTTATCAAATTATAAATTATAAACAATCTTCAAGGGTAGTGAGAGATTTATTTCATACGTGGAAAAAATGCCACGCTCAGATTCATACAATGAATTGAACAGCCGGGTTTCCCCGGATAGGTAGGATGTCTTCTTTGGATCCGACTGAAATCCTAGCTCTTTTTGTGTGAGTGAAAAGAATAACATCTGTGAAATTAGCAATTGGTTAGTGGAGATAGCGAGATGTTAGGAAGATATCAGAATAGTTGGGTTTTCGTGAGGTTCCTAAAAAAAGATTGATAATGAATATTATCTTTTGAAGATTGATAATGAATAGTTGGAAATGGAAAGTTAAAATATAGATAAGTAAGCACTTAACTGTAATAATGAATGTTAGGGTTCAGCATAGAAGGTCGATGTTGTAGCGGTTTTCGAGTTGGATAACCTAGAAAGAAAGTGTAGGAAAGATTATAGGATAGAATAGAAATAAGAAGGTTTTAGTATAGAGTAAGAGAACAGAAGATTGTAGACACATTTTTATACTTATTAAATATAAGGCGGGTATTAAGGCAATCAACTATATTTATTGGTAAGTGGTTTAGTTATGGTACCTTAGGCCCGGTTTCAATAATTTACGGACCGGTATCGGTTAAGATTTATTGAAATGAAGACTCTTATATCTTTACTAATAATGAAGCAAAGACCTCAAAGCTTTGCAAAGCAGACCCTCCCATATGGAAGTAGCTATCACAGGTAAAATTAGCTTACGAAATGATCTATATGCCCAGTTTGGCAATAAAAAACCTACCATTGGTAAGCAAAACGATTCGTTTTTGTTTATTGAAACCGGGCATTAGTCGAGTAACAGTTTTGTAATCCTTAAAAGTATAGGCAGGCCTGTCTCACTCCCATGTTTAGGTACGATTTCGCGCCTACGGTCTACCGGAATAACGCTAGTCGGTTGCAACGCGCCCGCACCGAAAGACGCGTGTGGGTATAAATACCTACGTACTTATATAAAGTGTTTATTGTTCTTATTTTAACACTATTTTGTGTTGGTTTTCATAGTACTAGATTTTTTGTTGTTGTTTCATTGTATTGTCCTAATGTCCTTTCTGACTTTATTAAAGTCGGCAAGATCTAATAGGCTCGTTTTGATAGCATACCAGTATGTCAAAAAGGGACAAAGATAGTGCGACCTGAAGAGACACCCTAAACTTGTCTAAACGGGCCACTTAGACCGCAATAACTCATGTGAATGATTTTTAACCGACTTCAAAAAAAGGAGGAGGTTTCTCAATTCGACCGTAATTTTTTTTTTATGTGTGCTCGCGGATAACTTCGTCGTTTATGAACCGATTTTGATGTTTTTTTTTTTAGAAACTGTTAATAGTTCCAGAATAGAGAGTGTTCCCTCTTCAAATATACAAACAAACCAATGTTACGTATTTATAATACTAGTATCATTATACACTAATGAATATAATAATTAAAAAAAATATATTTTGTGTGTACCTATCTATTATTATTCTGTGCGTTCTGGTGGAAATAAATTAATTTTTCATTTCATTTACATTAGTGTAGATTTTACTTCTACCTTTTTAGAATAACTAAGATTTAACAAACCAATATTTCAAAAATCAGTAGAATAATATTCAGAAAAATTTAACAATTCTAATTGTTATTACTTACTTGGTATATCCTTTTTTAAATAATTCTTTAACTTTATTATTTTTTATATAACAAACTTGAAGATTATTAATAACAAACGTTGTGAATTTCGGCTGACGGCCCTGGACTAGGTAGTCGTACCGTTTCTTGTCCCGTCGTCAGTCATTCCAGATTTTATATACATGTATGTTACTAAAACCCTTCCCCAAAATAGTTATATTCAGTTTCTTAGACAGAATACACATTCAGTATACAAAGTATCAGTATAGGCCTAACAACTTAGATTAAAATATGCAGACATTTAAAAATAACTTTCTGCTCTAATACTAGTTAGTTAGGATATGTTAAATGTCATTATTCACGAAAGGAGAATAGTAATAGGTACATACATAACCGATAAAGAAATATTGAAGATTCATAATACGTCATTAGACAACCCTACCGTAACACGTGCCGCGTCATACAGGATAGAGTTATATGATAGAAAGAGATGGAAGTTGTAGGTGAATATAAATTTAGCCGCGCAGCGCTGCGCGAGCTGGATTGCGCCTTATTACGTCGTTCCAAGAGTCGCTTTTTATTTAAATGTCGTTTTCGAAGTGGGTTTTCTGTACGTAGTACTATTGAATATTCTGTGGTATAGGCAAGGGTAATTTAATTATACAGCCTTTTCAGAATGTAGTACCTCTCTCTACTTAGTTTACGCAACATGTATATACAGAATACAGGGTGGAAAGCACTTGTGTATCAGTTTTTTGTTTAATATTGAAGTTCTCCAAAATAGCGGCTGAAAGAAAAAATTCTCTATGATAAGTCAATTCTAAGTTTTTGAGTTCTTTGCAAGGGGCATGTTTTAACTGTTTTTTTTTTTACGGAATGTAACTCCATAAAATGTATGTCATATACATATAATTTTCCGAGGATGATGAAATTTCCAAGTGCCAAGTCAATTTGGCAAACAAATTCATTATGGCGGACTATCTTGTATAATCCGCGTGTATCTCATCAATCGTTGTATTATTCAGCAATGTGATTGTATTGTGCTATGAGACAGTTGTTGTACGACATTGTGGAGATAATATTTTATAACAGAATGTCTTGGAGAAAAATGGCGGTTAGAAGGTTAATTCTAATCCAACATTATCTGAGCAATCGTTGTATATTTCATCGATATTATTGTATTGTCTTATAAGAGAGTTGTACAACATTAAAGTGGAGCTGATATTTCCCACTTTGAGAGTATCTACTTACTTTGATCCCAAATTCTTTCTTCGTTCTGGTTATTAGCGAAATAAAGTTGGCTGTATCTTTCATTTTCACCCTGGTCATCACCGAAACGGTCTTGCGTTACTGGAAAACAAAAAAAAATGAACAAAACGTCACTTCCTTGTAAATTGTGCAATGGGTGTATAGCAGAAAATGTCAGATTTTTTTTTAATCATAAAAACAAAGTATCAAGTTTCCTTATTATTTCGACCGTATAATTTGCGTAGTTTTAGTTTTTTGTAATAATAATTTGTATACCACAAAAACCTTGACAACGTTATGATTCGTCGAGACCTAGACCAGTGTTTCTCAACCTTACTTTTATTGAGCCTCCTCGGATTATTAATAATATTTTCATGCCCCCCTTAATTTTTTCATGACAGTTTTTTTATTGTTAGGTACTTGTGGAAATGACTGACGACGCAGTGTTTTTCTCGTTCATTTACTCGCAAAATATTTTTTTATTTTGATAATGCAAACATATTCCGCCCCAAAGAATTTAAAACGTCCGATGCCTATATGAAAATCTTTGTTCCGCCCCTTCCTTAGACTACGCCCCAGATAAACTTTCTTTTTTAAATTCGAATCATTTTTTCCATTTTCAAACAATAACAAATGATGCGGAGGAAAGCCGCGAACGGCTGGTGTCTGAAATCGAGAGTACACTAACTAGTGTCTCCGATTGGGGTCGACTAAACCTAGTCCATTTCAACCCCACCAAGACTCAAGCCTGCGCGTTCACCGCTAAGAAAACCCCATGGTCTGTGGCTCCACAATTCCAGAACACTTCCTTGAACATCAGTCAAAGCATCGGGATCCTTGGCGTCGACATTTCTAGCGACGTTTTGTTCCGAAGTCAAGGTTAAGACAAGGTTAAGCTGGCATCCAAAAAGCTTGGAGTGCTCAACAGAGCGAGGCAGTACTTCACATCGGGGCAAAGGCTGCAACTTTATAAGTCGCAAGTTCGGCCTCATATGGAGTACTGTTGTCATCTGTGGGCGGGGGCACCTGGATACCAGCTTGGGCCTTTAGACTCGGTTCAGCGACGTGCCGCTAGAATTGTCGACGATCCCGAGCTCACAAAAGGTTTAGAGCCCCTGAGTCTGAGGAGAGACTTTGCCTCTTTATGTGTGTTCTACCGCTTGTACAACGGGGAGTGCTCCAAGGAATTGTTCGACTTGATGCCCAGGGCTACCTTCTACCATCGCAACTCTCGCCATCGACGGGGAATCTATCCTCACACATTGAAACCAGAATTGTTTCGAACTGTGCGGGCTCAAAGGAGTTTTCTTCCGCGGACGCTCAGATTGTGGAATGAGCTCCCCGCCGTGGTTTTCCCAAAGGAGTACAGCATGGGGTTCTTCAAGAAGGGTGTGAAGAGGTTTCTTCAGGGTCGGCAACGCGCGAGTGATACCCCTGGTGTTGCAAGCGTACATAGGCTACGGTAACTGCTTACCATCAGTCGGGCCGTATGCTTGTTTGCCACCTTAGTCGTATAAAAAAAAAAATAAGAAAAGAAAAAAAGAGAGCATTTTTTATTTTGAACTTGAATTTCCTTGTATTATTATAACAACAAAAAATTACCTTATTTTATTTTAGTTAAAATAATAATATAATCTTTTCCGAATATTCATAGTTTATGATAATATTTTGTAAAGAAACAAAAAAGGGGCCAATATTTTTTAAAGTTACTTTTCATTATCATATAAATAGCAGAAACAGTTAGACAGATGCTTCAGACCTAGACCATGAACTATTAACGATAAATATTTCCGAGAACAGCGTACAAGGATGTTTATTACTTATTATAATATTCAAACACGATATTCGTTTTATTTGTTTGTGTCAAGGAGGATATATACACCTAGGCTATATTATATGCAGATCTAAATGTATACTCAATAAATATATTACTAGTATAATAACAACTCTATGACTTTAAATACAATGGCGGATGATGGGAGGAATCCTACAATGAAGGAACATTGGTTTATTGATCACACTCATCACGTATTCGTGGTACACGTATTGGTGGTAATCGTAACGAACACCATCCAATGAAGCGGTACGACGAATAACACTGTTAAGCCATGCTGGGCTATTGAGTATCTTTGGTTGTAATCGTAACGAACACTATTAAGTACATCACAGACGTAGCTATAATATATATTAATATAAACATAGCAAGGCATATTACGATATATTTTCAAAACTAATCTTCGAGTGACCGCACACGCAGCTATAATATATATTTCTGTTTCTTCGCCAACCTGTACTGTAATTTATATCATATCTGGGCATATTAATATATGTATATTATAGCTACGTCTTGATGGGCTTTAATGATTTCTGCCTGATTGATTTGATTTGATGATTCGGCTTTAATGATGACGCCGACGGTACGACGATGACCATTCGTGGGCACTGATTGGATGTAATTCATTAATGATGTTTTTTACGATTACCACCAAAGATACGCGGCAGAGCCCCTGATTGGATGAAATTCATTAATGGTGTTCGTTATGATTACCACCAAAGATACGCGGTGACAAGAGGCTCGTAGATAGAGAACTAAGGATTTATAAATTGGTCCTAAAAAACGTTTTGATCTTGTGGATTTTGTAAAATGTCTTTCTTGGTAGAAAAAAAACTGTTGCGCTGCTAATTACTCGTAATCGTTAAGGCGGCCCTCTGTGGCCGGCGCAACTTCAACGCAAGCATAGTCTAAAAGCTTGTTGTTTCGTCCAACCATTACGTTTGACTGCGAAAAAAGAGAGACAGCACCAGAGCCGCTTCGCTAGGTCGTCATTCATGATTTCGCATTCATCAAACTTGTTCCAGGAGTATACTTCTTGTGAAAAAATCTTACAAGTTTGTGAAAAAAAAGTTAGTTATTTAGAATCTCCAATACATTTGTAAGCCTGGTATCTAAATGTTTTCTTTACTTTTACAATTTATAGGTACATTAGATATGGCCAACGTTCAGGCAAAAACGCTGTTTTTCGGACGCTTTGACTGAATTTGTTTCACACTTTTTTTAAATTACGCCTAGATACACGGCTAGATATAGTGCACAAGATACTAATTTGTTCAAAACATCTAAAGAAAAATGTTTAACAACGCCATAATAAGTACAGAGGTTTTGTATGAAAAGTATGACGAATTGAGTGCTCTTAAGTAAAAGTCTGTCCATCCGTCTGTACATCTCGAATAAAATTAATACTCACGTGGCATCCCATCTATATTATACGTGATCTGTTTCCAAGCGAACACCTCTTTGAACACGCCGAGCCCTCGGCGGCCATTTTGTGATAATATCGGCACTATTAGTAGACATATAGTTATTTGAAGGAGGTTGTAGCGCGCATTCTGCTTCATTTTGCTGAAATAAAAAGGATTTTTTTAAACATCTGCGGTTAGGCACTGCATTCGATTAGGACTTTATACCATTACCCAACTAATATGGCTTACCGATGTACCTGCGCAGAAGATACATTTTCAAAGCGCGGGAAACGCTATTGGTCGGCTGCTGCCGCCATGTTAGCGCGCGCCGTGCGGAGGGGCGTGACTTGCGAGTGAGACGGAACTAAAGTGTATTATGAACCTTATAGTAGTGATATAAGGTTGATTGTAAGTTTTAAGCATTCTTTCGTAAATCTTCGGGGCCATACTTTATTTTCTGTGCGAACGAAGATTCACGA
Source organism: Polyploca ridens (assembly GCA_951394255.1). Classification (NCBI taxonomy): domain Eukaryota; kingdom Metazoa; phylum Arthropoda; class Insecta; order Lepidoptera; family Drepanidae; genus Polyploca; species Polyploca ridens. Next base: position 6,554,107 of record OX596272.1, read on the forward strand.
CGCGCCATATCAGTTGGGTAATACTGTACTTACATACAGCCTACTATACAACGTGTAACAGATTTAGTTGCTAAACCGTTAAACGGTTTGTTCAATATCGTTTTCTGAATCGATCTATGTAACTTTTAATATAAACATTTAAAGTTACATAAATTGAATCAGTAGGCGATTATTATTGTCATTTCTTATAAGAAACAAGACATTTTTCTTATAATACACAAGACATATTTCTTATAATGAGGATACAGATTTTTTTAGGCCATGCCGGGGCTTTGGGCACACAATTTGGGGCCCCGTTAGAAAGTAAAAAAAATAATAACAAAAAACATTTTTCTGCTATGATTTAATATTTTTATTCTGGTTAAAATTAAAAACTGATCTAGTGTCCGATTAACATTTGAATTTAGATTGTTGAAGGTAATTCTTAATCCCGTCACAGACGTAGCTATAATATATATTAATATGCCGAGCTATAATATAAATTATAGCAAGCTCCCGCACACGGAGACGATGCTATAATATATATTTTGCCTTAATTTCATTGACGGTCGGCCTGGCGTTCGCACGAGTTTTTAAATAGAGGTTGTTCTTATTTGTGAATACAAAAATTATGGATCCAATAAACACATTATTATTGGATTTAATTGATAGTTCTTCAGAGGAAGATTCCGCTGCTAATTTTGATATTATGTTGGTTGCCCACTCACGCACAAAAACTAGAACTAAATTCCTTGTCTGGAAATTACCAAAGACTGCGGACGGATGGGTGGTGTACGGGCGTTGTATGTAGGCGGTAGACAAGAGAGGAGAGAAGTTCAAAAAGGTTGTGAAGAGATTTTAGCAGGGTCGGCAACGAACGAGTAATATCCTTGGTGTTGCAAGCGTCAATAAGCTACGATGACCGCTTACCATCAGATGGGCGTCCGTTTGCTAACTTAGTAGTATAAAAAAAAAACAAAAAAATGCGCTCGAATGACCGATGAACGCGTGGAACATGCTGTACATTCAAAATATGTCGTAATATGTCTTGCTATACCATAATATATATTAATATGCGATAATATATATTAATATGCAATAATATTATATTACAGTATAGCTTGGTGACGTCACATAATTTATATTATAGCTCCGTGTGCGGTCAGTTCAAAGTTTGTATGGAAAATATATATGTAGTAATATACCGAGCTATAATTTATATTAATATATATTATAACTATGTCTGTGACGGGCTTTAGGCGCCGATCCGGCAGCAGCGTTCACTACTGTATACACAGCGAGCGAACAGTCTAGAGTTCTAAAGGAAAATGGGCAAATTTGTATGGAGCTTGTCCCATTGGCGGCTAGCAATAATTTCTATATTTTCTATAGGCTATAATATATTAACAAAAATATACTTTGGTGTATTTAGAAAAAAGTATTGCAATGTAGCATTAAATGTAATTAGTATCCCGTACCAAAAGATGTAGTTATATACATACAGCAAGCAAAAGTTTGTTTATTTATTCTTTATCTAGTCTCATTGGCCTCACTTTAGTTTAATTAGTAGCCACGCATGGGTCAGAATGCCCATTGTCCTTTCTGTCTTGTGTCACTCAATAAATTAGGCAGTGATAGATCAGACGTATCACTTCACCTGCCAGCTTTAGAGAATGGAGCTCCGACAGAACACGCGTTCTCTTGAACGCCGAGTTATCTATGTGCAATGATCAAAGGCGCCGCATAGATTACAGTGAAAGCGGAAATCAGAACTCTGAACGCAGAATTCTAGAACTCTTTCTGTGGGATCGGCGCCTTAGTATCTATCTAAAATAGAAAAAAAGAAACATTGTGTAGTGTTAGCGAATATATCGGCTTTTGGGGGACCCCGTGAGTGTTGGGGCTCTGGGGCCCCGTGTGCCCTTATTGTAAAGACGGAACTGAGTGGATAAATTAATTAAATTAGCATATTGTTTGCATGTATTCAAAAATATTCATTTTAAAACCATTATTATTAGACAAAAACCTAACTCGATTAATTTTAATAGATTTGTTTGTGACTTTCAAGGACTTTGTACGAGACATTTAAATCTTTTATTATAAATCACTTAACAGACAAGTGCAAGTTTTATGTGTTTTCCTTAATTTAATAAATTTTCTATGTATAGATTGTATTTTGTACACATTTGTTGTTAATAAAGATAATATTAAAAATATTTTGATGACACATGTTTATTTAAAAATGTTTGTAATAAATGTTTGTAAGCTTTTACTTTCTTGATTTTTGACTATTTCTTGTGTATTTATGATAGTGTTTAAGAATGTCTGAATATAAAGCGAAAGAGTTTTTTTGTTGTAAATTTTTTGTTTGTTTAAACGGGCCAGTCGGATTCAAAAAATTCTATAATTTTGAAATTTATTTATTTTATTTTATTATGATACAAAATCCACAGCTATAAATTAGCGACATTCATGACTTAACTACTTAACTTAATGCCATTTAAGGATTTACTTATCAACTATGACAGAAACAGAGCTGTATGTGTATGTATGTTTGTGGATGGGTGTACGCGTATTTGTAATAATAATACAGATAAAATGTATGACAGGATATATATACGAAAGATATTATTATTGTAGCTATAAATATTCGTTAAGCTTGTCAACAACCAGTTTCTTAAATATATTTTTGCTTACGTTAAATGGGTCAACAGAGGAAAATTTTTCATTGTAACACTTCAGTATATTGTATTCTTGAATGAGTTCATCCTGGATTTCTCCTGAAATGCCCGTGAAAACATTCGCGGACCATATTTTGGCTCCCACGGACTACTGGTGGTCCACGGACCACTGGTTGGGAACCATTGATCTAGCGTGATATTTTCACAGTTCTAACCTAACCTAACCAACTGTAGGGGAAGGGGGGGCATGACGGGGTCACGAGGTAAGACGGGGTACGCACACATACAAGAAACTAGACGCTTGCGAATAGAAAGCAATAAGCCAATAGAAAGCCATACTCGATCAACCATCAGCGCGACAGAAACAGTGAGTGGGAGTGCACGCGTTATTTGTTTACAAACGAAAATCACGTTGAGTGTCTCGTCGATCAAATTTTACGCAGTTAAAAACGTCTTTAGTATAAGGTAATTATGACTACCCAATTTATGTCTTTTCTCGTTTATGGTTGCTAGTGTTGTTGACTTTGTTGTGGTATAGTTTTGACAAAAGTTCACTTAATTTTATTTTTTTTGAGAATTTTTTTTTCTAAGTCAGCCTTGGGGGCATGACGGGGTTTTGGGTATAGGGTTTTATCCGAAGGTTGGGTAGGCTGCCAGCTTTGTGGACGTTGGGCTCACAATGCTTGTGCTGGTGTGGATGATGAAAACAACGAAGAAATTCACATTTGTATTCAATGTGATAATCTATCTTGCCCCCATTTTCATTACCCCATCTTACCCCATGGTACGGGGCAAGATGGTTTTTCGACAGTTCCTATTAAATCATTTATTAAAAATAATGCGATAACGTTCATCTCCCAAAGACTATGTTAAATTGTAGTTAGATGAATAAGACATTATGCCATAAATAAATAAGAATAATAAACGTAATGATTATACTGTATTTTTGGTACTTTCCTTAGATACCCCATCATGCCCCCCCTTCCCCTATTTGGAGTGACCCGAGTCGGTTCTGGATGAGAGAACATGTTTTGATGAATAGCTAGTTTAATTTTCTGATATACAATAAGTAAATTAGAGGTGCAATAAGTAAATTAGAGGAGAGTCTTAAGTTTGCGTAATTTTAGCGGTGCAATTAAAAATACTTAATTGTGTAGGTACTTGACTACTGCCCGGTTTCAATGATTTACGGACCGTTATCGGTTAAGATTTATTAAAATTAAGACTCTTATATCTTTACTAATAATGAAGCAAAGACCTCAAAGCTTTGCATAGCAGACCCTCCAATATGGAAGTAGCTATCACAGGTAAAATTAGCTTACGAAATGATCTATATGTCCAGTTTGGCAATAAAAAACCTACCATTGGTAAGCAAAACGATTCGTTTTTGTTTATTGAAACCGGGCATTAGCCAATCAGGGTGCATTGTCGGTAGTGGGGCATTAGCAGAATAGATTTCAAACCAAATGAACGTCATTGCATTGCGCTTCTTCGTAATTCGTGAACCGGCAGTTAATATCTAGTAACTATTGTAAGGTATTGTCTGCATTATGATTTATTTAACAGGATATGCGTCATGCAGATTTACATAAAAACAATTATAAAAAGCTTGATAGAGTATAAACTAGCATAATAGTTGGCTTCGTGTGATGTAATCCATGCTAGCTACGCGAAGCGAGCACGAGCCGAGCTCGAACGAACAGGGAGCCAATTCTCATCCTATCGAAATTGATCGCTCTATCGATAAAAGTACGAATTCGAACTTTTATCAAGTGTAAAACACGTTACGTTATTCTGAAAATTACGAGGCTGGCATTTTTAGTAGGAAAACCATACAACTAGAGCTTTGATTGGTCGGGAGCGATCGACTTGTGTCCGCCCCTCATTTTACAGTCGAATAGGACTCGAACCGTAAGTTCGAGTCGAAGGTTATTTCGAAGGACGCGAGAATTGGGTCCCTGGATTCGTTCGTTGTTCGCGTAGCGTGGACGGACTTGACAGTCTCGAGCTCGCGCTCGACTGCGCTCCGCCCGATTGTCAGTTTTTTCACGAACACAGGGATTCGCATCGCATACTCTAGTAATATAACTTGTTGTAGGCTCGTTAAACTACGTAGGTACACACACACTTGACACCGCGAGCAACGAACGAATTCTATTCGTTCCTGGCTCGGCTCGTGCTCGCTTTGCGTATCATGGACGCACCATTATATACATCTTGTAGGTAGGTCGTGTCTGTAGTCTGTATCCTTTTCAAGCATATTGCGCGCACGAGCGATTAGATTCGGAGGATTCGATCGAACGGAATAGTTAAAGTTCATAATATCATAATCAATCTTAAAAAAATGTATTACGGTCGATTGTCGACCTCTAATTTTCCACTAATTTAAATAATAGACTAGTTTTCGCCACAGTTACAACGGATTTTATGTATTCCCGGGATAAAAAATCTTTCTATCTGTCTTTGTTCCGGTTAGTATCCGAAACGGCTGGATAGATTCTGACGGGACTTTTACTAGCAGGTAGCTAATGTTATAAGGAGTAACATAGGGTATTTTTGTTTTAGAAAATTAATAAGGGTTCCGCGCAAAAAAAAACCGTACGCGGCTGAAACTGCGGGGTCAGCTACTGTTGACATAAAAAAAAACGCTGTAGGCGAAACCACAATTTTAACATACACAATAGCATTGTATATTTTTCCTTGTTATTATGTCATAGATACTTAACTGTATCTTATCAAAATAACTTCATTAAAATATGAATAATAAAATACTCACTAAAATATGAACACGTCTTACTCTTAGAATGTGTATCGATCTACTATGTTTATCTTATTAGATGTTAGTTTACTATAATATGACCCGCTTCGTGAGTCTAGTAGTGATGTGTCATAGTTTTACGAGAAATATATCGAGAATTATTTTTTGACAGCGTTTTTTGGTTGAAAGTTTTATCTAAAGTCTTGGCGTATATTTTGAGGGATGAATGTAGGGGAAAGTGGGGGAAATACGAACACCTAAGGGAAAACTTAAATAAAACAGTGGAATTTGATCACAGAATTTTTAATTTTTTTTTAATTATAAAGTTTACTTATCTGTCTAACTAATTCACTATTCAACATACATATGTTTTGAATAAATTGCAACAATATGAAAGAAAAACAAAACCCTTAGTGTTCGGCTTTGCCCAACATTAGTCGGGTTAATACGAACACCAAGTGGGGTGATTACGAACTAACATTATTAACATAACATAATCGACAAGTTGCGTTTCTTGATCGTCCGTGAATAAAGGTTTTCGTAAATAAAGGTGGTCAAAAATAGTAGTTTTTGGAACATTATAAGTTCCTGCTGCTTTGCCGAGAGTGAATTTTTTGGTTTTAACATCGTCTATAGCCTTTTTGAGATCTTCTAAACTGTACTTCAGTTCGGTCTTTCTTTTGTAAGTACGAGGCAACTGTAACAATATAAAAAATATATATACGGGAAGCCAACAAACGGGAGTGGGGTAATGCCTAATGTTCGAGATTGCCCGACATGGACTGTTCGTCTTTACCCCGCGGGATCTAAAATAATAAAATGTCAAAAAACAAATTAAGTTATATTTCTTTTGCCAACTACGTCATTGTCATTTAGCTGATTAATATGTGATTATTCCACTATGTAAAAGCTGAATTACTATTGTAGATAGAAATAAAGCTACACGAACTTGAATTTACCAAAAAAATTACATCTAATATATACAAAATATTGAAAAATGCATACCTTGATAAGTACATACGTCCGCGTCTCCTGTGTTGTTGACTGGCACTAGTAGTGGCGTGATCTCCGAAATGGCGGCAAGTAAAACATGGCTATCTCTTCCTAACATATTAGAACCATCGAATTTGGCATTACCCCGCGTTCGCGTTTCTCCCACGTTCCCCTATAGGTCATTAGTAATCAAAAAACAATATTAGAAAAATAATCCGTACATTGAAAATACTACATTATTTATAAATTAATACTTGGTACTTACATAAAGTTCAATTATTTTATTTTTCTCTTGAACCATCAGACGGATTATTTTTCTAATATTTTTTTTGATTTCAAATTTTTATACATTCATCCCTCAAAATATTTGTCAAGACTTTAGAGGGACCTTATATAATAATTTTATAGTGATAACGAACTTTCTAAATGTTTGTCAGAGTGATCTCCGGAACTACGGAGCCATATCTAAATAAACACGGATAGAATACTACAGTACCTCGGAGTACTATAGGATATTTTGTATACTAGTTCATTTTACTTTTTACGCCAATGCATCAGCTTGGCTATCCAAAGAGGAAACGCTGCTAGCCTTCTGGGAACCTTGCCACAGAGGAGTAGTAGTTTGTAGTCATTATACAAATTTCCCATAGTTTTTTTTTAATTTACAGCACATCGTCTCATAATATAATATTTAGTAAGTACCTAACAAGAATAAGAATACACCATCAGCTTTTATTTAATTTAGTTATTCATACCCATTTGTTTCTTTGGGAAAGTTGTTTGTTATCATGAGCACAATCATGTGTCTAAGTATCGTTTACTAATTACCAATCATCCTATATAATTGCTATTACCTTACCTGACCTCGCCTGCCGATGTATCGAGAAATTATGCTGTGGAATTCCCGCGGGGGCAAGGGGACAATATTGGAATTTGAGTTAAGATCGTACTAATTCTTAAAATAGCTTCGGTGCCTAAGGTGCTTTAGTTTACTTACCTAAAATATACACAAAAACTATATTACATGACGTGTTATAATAATTCCAAGTTAGTGAGTTGTAGGTGTCATTTAAAAAAAGAATTATCAAAATCGGACTAAAAGTTATGCATGATCATACATTAAAAAACATTGTATACGCGTCGACTTGTAAATCTCCTCCGTTTTTTCGTCGGTTAAAAATACAATATTGGGGATTTGTTTGTTTTTTTTTTTTCACATTTTTTATAGTGGATACCTACCGAATAACCTAATGTATTTCTTTAAACCTCATAAGGGTATTGACACCTGTCCAATTATTCTTCAATATTTGATCTACTTGATTTTATAATAGAAAAATATAACAAATATCTTCTTACATCGTTAGACGTAAAAAAAAACGAGTTTCGCTCTGCTAAAGACTAATGAATGAAAACTAAGTAAGTAAAAGAATTATCAAATAATGATATCTAGACAGTTGTATCAAGTTTTAATAAGTATCCTCGTATGTTAATAACATCGTATATTAATAACAATGACTGTTTAACTCAATGTCGATTATCGACATAGCACATCCATGTACCCACATCACTATTTTTCATGGCTACCCACAACCGATGATCAACAACAAGTAATCATCATTATTCTTAAGTCATAAACATACAATGTTCCTTTATTTGTTGTATAACAGCCTTTTTATGTCACACTAATTGAATATTCTGTGCTAATAGCAAGGGCCTACTCACAAAAATTATGGTAAAAGGGGAATGGCCAAATACAGCAAATACTATAATCCACAATATTGAGAGAATTTAAACCGTTTCCCTGTAAGGTCAATGCGGGGAAGACCTTCCGGTAGAGTAAAGGTCATCGCTCACTATGTCAGCACCGCTCCATCGCAGCAACGCCTCGGCATTTACCTTGCCATGCAAGTGAGGCCTTTAAATCGTATGCGTTAAGACTGCGTATAAAGCAAAATAACAATCTTAGAATTGAAATTTAACCAAGTAAATAGTATTTAAGAGGCCGTATGCCAAATTTTGCCGATTTCGCTGATTTACGTGATTTAACAATCGGGATTTTACAGTTAAAATAATGTATTTCTACAAGTTTTAATTCACAACCTAAAATATCATTTTAATTATGATCTAATGAATGAGCCACCTTTTCATTTTTATTATTTTATTTATTGCGAGATTTAGGTTGTTTTAAAAGATTTTTTATTGCCAAACTATTGAAATTGTTCAAATTTTTTTTAGGAAGTGGATTGTTTATTAACTGAAGTTTATTTATGTTGTTATAATTTTAATGAACGAGAGTTCTAAGTAGCCGGAATCAAAAGCAATTCTTCGCCCATTTTCTCTAAAAATTTACTAAGTTAAATATTTTTTTACTCAATATTATTATATTAAAGTGGTAAAAAGTGCTCCGTTTATTTTATAGATGACTTTCATATCAATAAACTGTATTTTTTTCATACCGTTTGGACGGCAAAACGATTCGTAAATATGTGATATTCTAAACCTCTTATAACAAAAATTCAAAAACAGCCGCCTGTTTTAGGTCGATTAATCAAAATTAAATCATAAAATTAAAAAAGTAGCTCGTTTATTAGACAATAATTGAAATGATGTTTCATGTTGTGTATTAAAACTTATAGAAATACAGTATTTTAACCGTAAAATCACGTCTGTAAAATTACGTAAATCAACGAAATTGGCAAAATTTAGTATACGGCCTCTTAAATGAAAAAATAGTTTTATATGGGTATTTTCATTATATACGCGAGGGTTCTGCCCGAGCAAAAACATAATGGAATGAAATTTCCTCGATAGAAAAAAATCACAAAGCTACCTCTAATAATAATGAATTTTCGGTTTTATTCGTTCATGGTGTATCTAATTAAGACAAAAATTCGATAAATAATATCACTAACATATGACCTAGGGCTGCTACTATCGATTTTTTAAAATATTCTATACTTTACGAGTTATTTAGATAAAAAGCGCTTAGTCATTTTTGTTCCGCGGAGCACGCTATCTCCATCTCATCTGCACGCGAAGATTAGACATAAGTTTGTTTCATCTGACATTGCCATATTTTTCTGCCTTGGTACGCACTCTTAAAGTAAAATTTACAATGACTAGATAAAATAGTTGACGCCTCGCGGCAAGCACGCTTGCCAAAGCCGCGCCACTAATTTCACCGGCGCTGCGCTGGCAGCTGGTGGTTGGATTGATTTGATGGAGCGGTGCTGACAAAGTGAGCGATGAGCACGAATTCTGTATAGCTACAAAGATCGCAGCCCAGTAAAACTTCAGTAATAGCTAAGCTTTTCGAATATATGCTATCTTTGTAGCTATTCAGAATTCGTCTTATTTCTTATTGTGCGTACTTACCCAACCGGACGGTCTTCCCCGCATTGATCTTATAGTTCATGGAAATATCGGCAACTAAAGTACCTTAATATTTTTAATTAGTTTTCATTAATATTGTTGTTGGTGTCCAAATTCTGACGATGATGATTTTACCAATCGTGTAGAATACTGTTTTAGTACCTAACATTCAATAAAACCATTTTATTATCTGTATAAATATTTATATTTATCAGACACATTGAGATGTCATATTATTGAAACTCGTGTTGAGTTGATGTTGTTTTTCAAAGCTTCCTATTTTCTCTCACATGGCGTCCCTTTTATCAAATCTGGAATAAAGCCTCTGTAACAAATAAAAAAATACAATTATGTTATCTTACGTGGCCTTGTAATAATTTGTTGCAAATGATGTTTCTACTTGTGATAAAGGTAGTGTAAATGTAAATTTTGATTGCAGTGGCCAATTTACACATTTCCCGAAATATAGACTGTTATTTGTTACCCATTTTAATGCGAACTGGGTGTTCTGCCATAGAATATATAAGTTTGCGGTACCGTTGAATGTACAATAAAGGGAAGAGGGAAAAGCTATTGGGAAGATGTCTTCTGCAAGACAGAAAACTAGCTACGACGCAGGCATTGCTTAGTGTAGGTACTGCTGTATAATGTGCATTCTTATGAAAATAAATTATTATTATCTTTTTTTCAGGAACGCGTGGAGGTACTGAAAATAATATCAAATACACAGGTCCGCAATCCCTTGGAGCCAGTGGCGTAACTATACCATCTGGGGCCCGTAGAAAATTCTTTTGATGGGGCCCTATCAGTAAAAATCGTCACGTTGTTCTCAGTTTAATTTTAATAAACTTCGAGGTTTTCAGCGTACTCAATTACACGTTGTATATGTCCCACTAATGGCCATAGGCCTCCCCTCTTAGGCGAGAGGGAATGGTCTGTGGTCCCCACGCTAGCCCAATGCGTATTGGAGACTTCACATCCATATCCATAGAACATAATATCTCAATGCATTCATCATCTATTTGCTAGCTTTTCGGTGAAGGAACAACATCGTGAGGACTGTAACTCAGGTACAATGTAAGAAATATTTTTGAGCTCGCGGCCTCTTGGGCCGGGGCCCTCTTGGGTCGAGGGCCCGTGGCATTTTGCCAGCCCTGCCACCCTATTGTTACGCCACTGCTTGGAGCAGTGAAAATATCAAACTTCTAAGTCAACGCAAAATAAAGATACGGCCGTTTATGCCGCTTATTTTGACGCTCGCAAGGGAATCAAAACTAAACTAAACTATCCGGTTGACCTAGACTTATATTTGGCAAGAAGCAAGACCATATAGCCCAAGTAAAGGAAGAAATCCGAAAACCGTAAAGTAGTTACATGACATAAAAAACATCAGAAAAATGGGAAAAATCTACGAGGCTCGCAGTGGCGTAGCTACCTGGGGGCTAGACGGGGCAGTGCCCCGGGGCCCCCAAGCTCAGGGGGCCCCTCGGACTCGGACTAATAAACTATACATTGAACACAGACATATAAGAAGCAGACGAAGCATTCGCTAAACATTGCATAGCACCTACATAGGAAGTGTAGTTATTACAGACACGAACTAAGGCCAATGGGAACCATTTCTCTTTAGAACTCTCTCTGTGGGATCGGCGCCTAATATTTCGCACAAATACAAACAGTTGTTGACCCTTCATACGGATTATCATGACGGACAAGATGGCGGAACATGCTACGATCTGTCTTTTTTCAATGTGTGAGTGTAGTCTTGCTCCAGGTGTAAAAACGAGATGGCTATGAAAATTTTTAATAGTTTGTTGGGGCCCTAGTAATTTGTTTGCCCCAGGTTACCTAGCTACGCCACTGGAGGCTCGATTCCCGTGATGTACAAACTATTTACATATCTACCCTCGGTGCGCGAAATATTGCTATAATACTGCGCCACAGTTTTACCATTAGATGGTAATACTATGCTATTACCATATGCCTTATGGTAAAACTGTGACTGCGCCGTTCATCATTATTTTCACATACTTACTTGAGTACATAAAAGTTGTTTTCTGTTGTGTTTAGTGTAGAATACACAAATCTCGGTATTTGGTTGACTAGAATCCAAACATTGTCCTCGATGATTTTTAAATCTGTGAAATAAATAGTTATGTAAGAACTTGGTTGACACGGGCCAGGTTTCCACCTATCACGCCGCAGGTCTAGCCTATTCCCGAACAGGACATGCATTTGTGTGCATGAACATGTCTGTATGTCCTGAGTCTGGGTGTAATTATGTATATTAAGTATGTATTTACAAACAAAAAGTAGTATATGTATTATATCGGTTATCTGGTTTCCATAGTACAAGCTCTGCTTACTTTAAGATCAGATAACTGTGTAGGTAGGTAGGTGTAGAATGTCCTAGGTTTTTTTTTATGCAGACGGTCCACCTGATGGTAAGTGGTCTCCGCCGCCTATGCACATTTGCAATACCAGGGGGATTGCCGATGTGTTGCCGACCTTGAAGAGCTCTTTATACGCCCCTTTTGAAGAACCCCATATCATAGCGCTGAGGGAAAACCGTAATGGGGAGCTCATTCCACATCCTAATGGTCAGCAGTAGGAACGTCCGACTGAACTGTTGTGTGGACGATCGAGGCGGCTCGAGGATGTGAGGATGAACTCCACATCGCCGGCGAGCGGTGCGGTGGTAAAAAGGTGATGATGGCACCAGGTCAAAAAGTTCTCGAGAACACTCCCCATTATACAGGTTGTTGGTTTGGTCATCGACGAGCGACTCAGGGTCGATAATACAACTGATACTGGTGCTAAAAAAAATATTTTAATTTAATTAATAATATTTTTTTGAAAATCATGTAATAAGCTAAAATATAGACGTAATACTCAACGGGAGTGCGAAGGGGTAAAGGGGTGGGGTGATGGCGGCTTGTGCCTAGCTCTAGTCAGTGCACGTGGCTAGTGACCATACTTTGAGATAATTTTATTTCAAATTGAATAAGGTATTTCTCAACGCATTTACAGTATTTAATGGAATGAAGTCCATTTTTGAAACATGTATTTTTTTGTACTACCGCTCCTGGGTCGCTTGTCGCTGACCAAAAAAACACCATGTATAAACGGTAGAACACACAGAGAGAGCCAATATCTCTCTCCAAAATGTATTTGTGTAAATGGAATTAGTTCTAAAGATCTTACCAGATATGTAGACGAGGTACTTATGATCTTGGCTGACAACAGCCACGTTGTCTGGCAACATTACCGTGTCAATATTCCAGCACAGAATTGCGTCTTGAGCAACATTTGCGAATAGCACTGTTCTTGATTTCCCGTGGTAGCCGTGAGATCCACTTTGAGTTAATGGTCCTCTGATTCCTAGGTGCTGGAAACCAGGACAGCATATAGGTATACAACGAAGTCGGTAAACGGTATATTTTTTTTTTTATACCACTTAGGTGGCAAACAAGCATACGGCCTGCCTGATGGTAAGCAGTTACCGTAGCCTATGGACGCTTGCAACACCAGGGGTATCACTCGCGCGTTGCCGACCCTGAAGAAACCTCTTCACACCCTTTTTGTAGCACCCCATGCTGTACTCCATTGGGTGCACCACGGCGGGAGCTCATTCCACAGTCCGAGCGTCCGCGGAAGAAAACTCCTTTTAGCCCGCACAGTTCGAAACAATTCTGGTTTCAATGTGTGTGGAATGAGCCGTGGTCGGTACCTGGATGGGTGACAGCCTATTGGTATTTCAAAT